>CM046029.1:63164633-63408833 GCA_025215565.1 Flaveria ramosissima | reverse complement strand
GGTGTTGAGTCATCTCTAGGGTGACTAGGGGTTTTGGGTCGTGGTGGTGGTCTGGGATGAAAAGAAGAGGAGGTTTAGATACGGTGGGGTGGGGTAGGGATGAGTTAGTTTTTTTTCTTCTTAACAATGGTATTTTAGTCATTTAACTTAAAACTAACTAAAAAGTTAATCCTGTTAGTATAATGGACTTGAATATATCAAAGAGTATATTATTATTTTGGTCCATGAGCTTTTGCATGTTTAACCCTTTTAGTCCAAACAAGAATATTTTAACGAATTTTAATTTGTCCCTAAGATTTGCCTTTTATAACGGTTTTAGTCACTAATACTAACTATGTTAGATTTTTCTGTTAAGAAATGCACTCCAGTCCACTTAACTGATTATCTATGTAATTGTTTAATTTTTTAGGGGTATTTTTTGTCCTTCTTTTCTCGAATAAACTTTTATTATAATTATTTATATATACATATATATTTTTGTTACATATGTGAAAACAACTTCTCTTTCAAGATGATATTTTCTATACAAGAAACGTTTTATGTTTACATGTAAATCTATTTTCATTTCCACTCGTGGGTTTCAAATTAGATTATATGGTCATGGAATAATAGTTTCATTCTTCTATAATCCTTCATAATTGAATATTTAACATTGCTTTCGTCTAAATCCATTACAAAGGTGCATCGGAAAGCTTTGTAACAAAAAAAGTGACTCATCCCCATTGTCAATTTCATTTCATAGTTTTTGTTAATAAAAATTGTATGAATACAAAAGATTCGTTAGATACAATATACAAACAATTCTACGCATGTTTATGTTTTTCCTAATATATTAAATGTTTATTTTTAGAAACAAAAAAATAATTTTTGTGTTCTTGATAAGTTTTTAAGTGTTATTATCTTAATGATATAATAATTAAAAAAGATTTTTAGAATACTGCATTAGATCTTAAGTCATGTTTTCAAAAGGTTAAAGCCCTTACATCAGCTTGACGGTTTCTTTTTTTTCTTTTGTATCAAATGAATACTTTTTATTTTATTTTATTATTTTAAGTTAATTAAATACACAACCCATATTAAGTAATAGATAAAAGTCTTTTAAATATAACATGCTTGAAATATTATCTAACTTAACTAAAAAACTAATAGAGTTAGGGGTGTTTGACAATTTCCGAATGATTAAATGTTAAACCAATAAGAGGTCTGAACATTAAGTGCTGAACCATTAAGATGTCTGAATCATTAAAAGCTAGTATATCACTTAACTATTCAAAAGAAAATGTTTGACCAATTTAGATAAGAGATCTTAACCATTCAGCATTAGACATCTTAACCATTCAGCATTAGTATAATGCTTAACCATTCAGATGCAAATGTCTTAACCATTTAGATATTTGCTCGCGAAACAAACAGTCTGAACCATTAAATGCTGAATCATTCAAACATCTGAACCATTAATGGGTTGATTCATATGCTACCAAACAGTCCCTTAATATCAAGATTGATATGAGAAATTCACAACAAATGTAATGGCCTTTCCAAGCATATACAAAAGGATGCACCTTTAAATAACAATCATACATGTTTCAATTCTCACTATCATTCCTAGTCAAATGCCATACATAGACATACATACATACATACACACATACATGCATACACACATACATGCATACACACATACATGCATGCACACATACATGCATGCACACATACATGCATACACACATACATGCATACGCACATACATACATACGCACATACATACATACGCACATACATACATACGCACATACATACATACTCACATACATACATACGCACATGCATACATACGCACATGCATACATACGCACATGCATACATACGCACATGCATACATACGCACATGCATACATACGCACATGCATACATACGCACATGCATACATACGCACATGCATACATACGCACATACATACATACATACGCACATACATACATACGCACATACATACATACGCACATACATACATACGCACATACATACATACGCACATACATACATACGCACATACATACATACGCACATACATACATACGCACATACATACATACGCACATACATACATACATACGCACATACATACATACATACATACGCACATACACACATACGCACATACGCACATACGCACATACGCACATACGCACATACGCACATACGCACATACGCACATACGCACATACGCACATACACACGTACATACACACGTACACACACACGTACACACACACGTACACACGCACGTACACACGCACGTACACACGCACGTACACACGCACGTACACACGCACGTACACACGCACGTACACACGTACGTACGTACGTACGTACATACATACATACATACATACGTGCGTACATACATACATACATACATACATACATACATACATACATACATACATACATACATACATACATACATACATACATACATACATACATACATACATACATACATACATACATACATACATACATACATACATACATACATACATACATACATACATACATGTAACATCCGCCATTTTTCCAAGTTAAAACCCAAACCCGAACTCATTTTGAGCTTCCATTATTAATTTACTTAATAAATGGATCAAATACATTAAATATGTAATCAACTTATTGATTGATAAATAATTCTTTTTCATAAAATTATAAAGTTTATTAATCATGTTACAAAAATAACTAAATGGAAAAGACTTATTAAAACTTATAAAGTTATAAAATGAATTTTAATAAACTTATATAAAGTTTTATTAGTAATTATGAATTTTAAATAATGAAAATAAATAATCAAATTATAAAGTTTACAAGTTTTATAAAAGTTATAAAGATTAACAAATAAATAATTTGATTGATTATTCAAATTGGTTTTATAAAGTCTATAAATATTTTATAAAAAAAGTTGTTAAAATTAGAGTATTCAAGAATTTAAATTTTAAATTATAATTATTCTTTTATTTATTAAAATTATTTAATTTTATATTTATTTCAAATTCCAATCATAACCCCCTTTTAAAAGACTTATAAATCACCATTAACACCATTCATAGCCTCCTCCAAACCTCAAGTATAAAAGCAAGGCTTAGGCCTCACTTTTCATTTGTTCATTCTCTAAAAATCTCACTCTCATATCTTTCTTTCATCTATTGGTTATTATCAATTTTAAGAATTTTATTTTACAAGAGATTTCAAGAATTCTTAATACAAAGGTAATCTTTTATTGCTTTTATATTATACATTTTAATCATCCTAACATCCATTGTTTTCATGACTTTATGTTCTTGCTATTATTCTTTCTTCTACCAAATCTCTATTTATTTTAATAATTATCATTTGATCATTAACATTTTAATAATCACTAACCTTATAACAATCACTAACATTCCAAAATTAAGTTAACAACACACTAACATAAACAAAGAATCCCGTTTGCATATGAACGGCTATGCCGCCGCATTCGGTTATTCCACAAGATTATTGTTCTAAATGATGGCTATTCCAAAGTCTTAAAACATTTTTATAACTCAAATGAAGACTAATATACCATATATTGACATAATAAAATGTTCTAACCCGTTTCATGTATTAACAATTTTAAAAGTGCACATAAGTGCCTTACTACAATTCTGGCAGAATATAGTCTTACTTCAACCGACCATAACTTGATCATAACAAAATAAATTTGGGTAAAATCAGAATCCAATGTTAAGTTCATTTAATTACCTTTTCAACGACAGTTAATACTTCTTCAAACTCAATCGGACGACTCAACAATAGCCTTCACAAGATAAGTGCGTATTTCAACACCTTCTATCTTGTGATGCTTGTTTGACCTATTTAAAGATCTTTTCATAAAAATGTTTCTGAATGAAAGTTGTCTGGGAAACTTTGAACTAGTCAAGTATTAATTTTTATAATTTTATGAAACCGTTTGCTATTTTTAAAACTTGTTCAAACACATACCAATTATTCTGTCCAGAATCTAAAATTGATGCAATAATCCTTTCTCAATCTACCTTTCACTTTTTAGCATTCCCTAAGCGTCTTAACTTCTTGTAATGTATTCCAAACTCAATTTATTGTTGCTTTTTATCATTTAGGAAATCACCTTTGACTCTTGAACATCCAAGCTTTCTTATGTACTCTACAACCATCACTATTATTGTGAGTTTTCCATGTGAGTTTCTCCATGCCCCTTTTTACTTTATTTCTCACCTTTTGGGGTGAAACATGTTAACCTTATAAACTTACACTTGTAAACATCTTGATACTTGTAAATGCACATGCAATTCATCTTTACTTTTTTGTCATGGTTATTTGTTATTGTAAGTTTTATATGAGATACATATTTTGCTTACAATCATTAACTATTGCTAGCCTGGTGACGTCTTAGATCTTTGGGCCTGAAAAGCCTATTTGGTGCCAAAGACGATGTATTGCCGGCTCCTGATGACGTATGACTTGTTCATCATGGGAACCAAGTACACTTAGCCAATCTTATAAACTTATAATCAAGTCGAGGTTTGGTTGTAGCTATATGTGTTCTATAAACTTGCTAACTCATAATCATGGACATGAATTGCTACTTGTAAACCTTTATATATATATATGTATGTTTAACCCATAGGAAATCACCAACTTTCAAAGTTGACCCTATATTTTTAACATGTTTCAGGTTTGTTACTTTAGGAACTCTTCTTGCTCATATAGGACTTCGACTTAGATAAATTAAACATCTTACGTTGTTGTTTATATTTTTGTGTATTGTAATGACTTAATTGACTTGTATTATTCAATGAATAATGATATTTAATATTATTCCAACTAATTTAGTTCCATGTGCTATGAACAATCGTTTCACATTCATCCGCCCTGATGATTCCGCCGTCGGTCGGGGTATGATAGATTGGTATCAGAGCCATGGTTATAAGGAATTAGGTTATTAGAAATGGAATGACCTAAACTATAACTATATACCCTTACACTGAGTCCTCTCATATATTTTATATGCTTAGATAGGATTTTATGTGCCTTATGTGTTTATACTTGATTATGTGATTATATGCTTTATGTGTTTATTCATAAACTTTTAATCTTATCAATGCACACACGAATCTTAAATCATATTCTAAGGCATTATGTGCCTAAATCAAATGGTTTTCAAAATGAGTTTTGAATCGTTATTCGTGGTTTCAAGTCTCGTCAAAGTCTGTGTCCTATAACTTGAAACATGTAATGCTGGAAAAGTGGGATGCCTTTATCTCGAGGTGTTCTGTCTAGGCAAGGTATTTATATAAATCCAAATCAACCGATGGATCCGTTTACCTTACCTGGGAACCCTTGGGGTGAGTGTCCGCTTATAGGTACGCATGTATTCACTAAGGTTGTAGTTGACCTAATACTTTGATAAGTCAACGTAATGTTTTGGTTTGTAAACCGAACGTTACACTCAAAACATCTTGTTATTTTGAATCGTTTCATCATTGATTTTGTACCTCTGAAACATAAAACTCATTATCCCATTTTTCATAATGACCCTTAAAATCTTTTAAGCGTCTTCCCCTCAAAACCACACTTATCCTGAAAACTCATTACAATGATGCTCTCGTTCTAAATTAAATCTTTAAACTTAACAAACCTGATTCTTGTATCAACGTTACGCTAATGAACCTTTGAAACCTCAATGACATAAGTAAATACGAATCGATCATCTAAGAACCCTGTTAAAGTTACTTACTTGAGAAGCTTCTATGAAATTCATATCTCATCCAAAAAGTGTTTTGAACACATCATGTTCGTTAAGCTGAGTCTTGTGTCGATCTAAAAACATGGTGTTGTGATAAAACCTTCCTAGTCGTCTTGAATCATCTGAAATATAAAAGTTTATGAATTAAAATTCTAAACTAATTGTACCCTTTGCCAAGAAACACATGAAATCAGGAATCATGAAATTGAACATACTTAAACATAGCAAAACATCATAATTAAATTTATTGAATTTAAACGCCTCCAAGAGTTCCCTTGTGAACGTGAAATGAAATCCAAGTCTTCTCGTATCCTTGAAATTAGCCCCTTGTGATTAAATTTCGGAACGAAATTTCTTAAAGTAGGGGAGGCTTTAACATCCGCCATTTTTCCAAGTTAAACCCAAACCCGAACTCATTTTGAGCTTCCATTATTAATTTACTTAATAAATGGATCAAATAAATTAAATATGTAATCAACTTATTGATTAATAAATAATTCTTTTTTATAAAATTATAAAGTTTATTAATCATTTTACAAAAAATAACTAAATGAAAAAGACTTATTAAAACTTATAAAGTTATCAATGAATTTTAATAAACTTATATAAAGTTTTATTAGTAATTATGAATTTTAAATAATGAAAATAATAATCAAATTATAAAGTTTACAAGTTTTATAAAAGTTATAAAGATTAACAAATAAATAATTTGATTGATTATTCACATTGGTTTTATAAAGTCTATAAATATTTTATAAAAAAAGTTGTTAAAATTAGAGTCTTCAAGAATTTAAATTTTAAATTATAATTATTCTTTTATTTATTTAAATTATTTAATTTTATATTTATTTCAAATTCCAATCATAACCCCCTTTTAAAAGACTTATAAATCACCATTAATACCATTCATAACCTCCTCCTAACCTCAAGTATAAAAGCAAAGGCTTAGGCCTCACTTTTCATTTGTTCATTCTCTAAAAATCTCACTCTCATATCTTTCTTTCATCTATTGGTTATGATCAATTTAAAGAATTTTATTTTACAAGAGATTTCAAGAATTTTTAATACTAAGGTAATCTTTTATTGCTTTTATATAATACATTTTAATCATCCTAACATCCAATTGTTTTCATGACTTTATGTTCTTACTATTATTCTTTCTTCTACCAAATCTCTATTTATTTTAATAATTATCATTTTATCATTAACATTTTAATAATCACTAACCATATAACAATCACTAACATTCCTAAATTAAGCTAACAACACACTAACAAAAACAAAGAATCCTGTTTGCATATGAACGGCTATGCCGCCGCATTCGGTTATTCCACAAGATTATTGTTCTAAATGATGGTTATTCCAAAGTCTTAAAATATTTTTATAACTCAAATGAAGACTAATATACCATATATTGACATAATAAAATGTTCTAACCCGTTTCATGTATTAACAATTTTAAAAGTGCACATAAGTGCCTTACTACAATTCTGGCAGAATATAGTCTTACTTCAACCGACCATAACTTGATAAAAAAAAACTAAATTTGGGTAAACTCAGAATCCAATGTTAAGTTCATTGAATTACCTTTTCAACGACAGTTTATACATCTTCAAACTCAATTAGACGACTCAACAATAGCCTTCACAAGATAAGTGCATATTTCAGCACCTTCTGTCTTGTGATGCTTGTTTGACCTATATCAAGATCTTTTCATAAAAATGTTTCTGAATTAAAGTTGTCCGGGAGACTTTGAACTAGTCAAGTATAAATTTTTATAATTTTATAAACCGTTTGCTATTTTTAAAACTTATTCAAACACATACGAAATATTCTGTCCAGAATCTAAAATTGATGCAATAATCCTTTTTCAATCTACCTTTCGTTTTTTAGCATTCCATAAGCGTCTTAACTTCTTGTAATGTATTCCAAACTCAAGTTATTGTTTCTTTTTATCATTTAGGACGTCACCTTTGACTCTTGAACATCCAAGCTTTCTTATGTACTCTACAACGATCACTATTATTATGAGTTTTCCATGTGAGTTTCTCCATGCCCCTTTTTACTTTATTTCTCACCTTTTGGGATGAAACATGATAACCTTATAAACTAACACTTGTAAACATCTTGATACTTGTAAATGCACATGCAATTCATCTTTACTTTTTGTCATGGTTATTTGTGTTATTGTAAGCCTTATATGAGATACATATTTTGCTTATAATAATTAACTATTCCTAGCCTGGCGACGTTTTATTGCCGGCTCCTGATGACGTATGACTTGTTCATCATGGGAACCAAGTACACTTAGCCAATCTTATAAACTTAAAATCAAGTCGAGGTTTGGTTGTAGCTATATGTGTTCTATAAACTTGCTAACTCATCATGTACATGAATTGCTACTTGTAAACCTTTTTATATATATGTATGTTTAACCCATGGGAACTCACCAACTTTCAAAGTTGACCCTTTATTTTTAACATGTTTCAGGTTTGTTACTTGAGGAACTCTTCTTGCTCATATAGGTCTTCGACTTAGATAAATTAAACATCTTATGTTGTTGTTTATATTTTTGTGTATTGTAATGACTTAACTGACTTGTATTATTTAATGAATAATGGTATTTAATATTATTCCAATTAATTTAGTTCCATGTGCTATGAACAATCGTTTCACATTCATCCGCCCCGATGATTCCGCCGTCGGTCGGGGTGTGATAATACATAGATACATACATACGTACATACATACGTACATACATGCATACGTACACACATACACACACACATACGTACACACATACAGACACACATACACACACACATACACACACACATACACACACACATACACACACATACACACACATACATACATACATACATACATACATACATACATACATACATACATACATACATACATACATACATACATACATACATACATACATACATACATACATAGATACATACATAGATACATACATACATACATACATACATACATACATACATACATACATACATACATACATACATACATACATACATACATACATACATACATACATACATACATACATACATACATACATACATACATACATACATACATACATACATACATACATACATACATACATACATACATACATACATACATACATACATACATACACACACACATACATACACACATACACACACACACACATACACACACACACATACACACATACATACACACATACACACACATACATACATACATACATACATACATACATACATACATACATACATACATACATACATACATACATACATACATACATACATACATACATACATACATACATACATACATGTATACATACATACATACATACATGCATGCATACATACATACACACACACACATACACACACACACATACACATACATACACACATACATACACACATACGTACATACATACATACATGCATACATACATACATGCATGCATGCATGCATGCATGCATGCATGCATGCATGCATGCATGCATCCATGCATGCATGCATCCATACATACATACATACATACAACATACATACATACATACATACATACATACATACATACATACATACATACATACATACATACATACATACATACATACATACATTCATACATACATACATTCATACATACATACATACATACATACATACATACATACATACATACATACATACATACATACATACATACATACATACATACATACATACATACATACATACATACATACATACATACATACATACATACATACATACATACATACATACATACATACATACATACATACATACATACATACATACATACATACATACATACATACATACATACATACATACATACATACATACATACATACATACTGTAACACCCGGAAATTTATTATTTTGAAGCCGGCGAAGAAAGAAAAGAAATAAAGTCCAAAGTCGAGGGACCAAACTCGCCAACGAAGAAAAGTTGGGATATGTGGTGGTTTATGTAGGGAGAGGGCAGCCCACTCTCCCCACAAACACCAGTTTTCAGATTTCAAAGGAAGAGAAGAGAGAAAAGAGGAGAAAAAGGAGAAAAGGGGTGTTTCGGGTGATTCGGGTGTCCAAATTTGTCGAGTAGCAAGCCAAATCGAAGCCCTTGTCTTTGTGCTCGATTGTGTGAGTTCTAGACCCCACTTTTACTTGTTTTCAACTGATTTTGGGGCTGGAAAATGTTCAAAACCCGTTTTTGTGTGTGTATGTGTTTGACCCATTTGGGTGTGATGTGTATGATGCGTTTAGAGTATGATTTCGGGCTTGTGTGTGCTTGTATGGTGTTATGGTATGCATTCCTAAGGTCCAGGAGGGTTAATTTAGGCTTAGAATGGGTTTGGAGGAGCTTGGAGGCCGAAAATAGCAGATTGGGTTTGGGATGAACTCCATTCTGCATCAGCTAGGGCTAGGCGACCGAATGAAGGCCATACGGCCGAATGTGGGGCGATTGAGGGTCATTCGCACGATTGGGATTCACTCGCACGATTGAGGGTTCAATCGCACGACTAAGGTTTCAGTCGCACGACTGGGAGTCCAGTCGCATGGGGATTGCACGACTGAGGGTTCAGTCGCATAGATGCTTAGTCGCATGAGTCCACTCGCATGAGGTCAGTCGCATAGGTGCCCATTCGCAGTAGTCTCATTCGCACAAGGTCCATACGCACGATTGGATGCTCATTCGCATAGATGTTCATCCGCATGAGTCTAGTCGCATGATGTTCAGTCGCATGGAGGCCATGCGACTGAAGGATGTCCATACGCCTGAATAGGGCTGTTGCGCTTGAAGGAATGTGTAGTTTGACTTCTGGCCTTCGGGGAAAGGTGCAGATGTAAGTTTTGTCGTAAAATAACCCGTAAGAGCATGTAAGAGGATGGTTATGGCCTTAGAGAGCATGTAGGGCATGATGATGATGATGTTGCATGATTATGCATATTATGAATGTATGATGTTGCCCTGTATGATGATGATGAATGTATATGATATGTTCCTTATTATGATGTATGCTTATCTTTCTTGTGGCTTTACATGTCATGCTAATGATTGAATGAATGAATGAATGAAGTATTATGTAATGTAAAGTGAAAGATAATGAAAGAGGAACATGAAGTAAGAATGCATGCATTAATGAATGATGAATGAACGAAAGAAAGGCTTGCAAGCATATATATTGGGGTGAGCGACTTTGTGTTGCAAAAGACTCGGATGAAGTGCAATCATTTAGATTGCCTATGAGGTGAGCACCCTTGTCGTTGCAAAAGACTCGAGTAAAGTGCTATCGTGATGTTGCCTTGGGGTGAGCAACCTTGTTGTTGCAAAAGACTCGGATAGCTTGCTATCGTGATGGGCAATTGAGGTGAGCAACCCTAGGGGTGCAAAAGACTCGGATAGCGTGCAATCATTGAGATTGCCATTGAGGTGAGCAACCATGTTGTCGCAAAAGACTCGGAAGACAGAATGAACGAAAAGAACAGAAGATAATGAATGAGACGAAAGATAATAATGATAATATCTGTGTATACGTATGTTGAATGATCGCATGATAAAGGAATGGTTTTCAATGAAAGTAAAGTATATTTATGTTATAAAACTAGAACTCACTCAGCAACGCTGACTTTTATTACATTTTTCTAGTTGGCAGGTAAATGATTGCTGAGGATGGCACGGCGAGGCTACTCGGCTCTTTTGGGATGGCATCCAATTATATAGCTTTTGTGATGTAATGCAAACATGAATTTTGTAACCGGATAATGATGTATTATTTGGCAAAAGTAATTATAATGAAACGTGATGCCATTTTTGAATGTTTCCGCTGCAATGTTTTCTTAATGCAATGAAATTATATGTTTTACATGCGATGAATGACTAACTGTAGGCGTCCCGGGAACGGGGCCTTACAAGTTGGTATCAGAGCCAAAGTTTAAGTGAAATGGGTAAATTTTCAAAATAAACCTTAACTTAAACTGAAAATGGGACGAAAGGGGAATGGGATGCCAAACTGAGTAGCTGCGTGCCATCAGGTATTTTCTTAAAAGTTAACCGGTTTATGTGCGCATGGTATATGTTATGTGTTGTATGTAGATTTGAATACTGATGTAGTCAGGACAGGTAATACTTGGGGTATGAAGAGTACAGTAAGTGGCTAATCATAACTGGCCACTGTAATTAGGGACTTACTATACTTGACATAAACTGAGTTGTTTCCTTGAATGACCGTGTTGGTGTTTGAATCTTTCAGTGTGATAGAGAATGGCTGGTGGTAGATCTTCTAGAGCTTCTAGGGGTGGAGGCCGTGGTAGCCCTGATGCTGAACCACGCCCAAAAAGAGGAAGGCCTAGAACTGAGAAAGAGGTTCCTGCAGAACCTGAGACTCCTCATCCAGAAGCTGGGGATGAGAGTGCGAACTTGAGGGCCTCGGTAAAGGAGGCTGTTGTTGAGGAAGTACATCAGGTCATGCAGACAATCTTACCGTCTGTGGTGACCGAAGTCATCAAAGCTGTGAAGGAAGGAGAAAGGAAGGAGAGAAACCGGGCCTCGGGGGAGCAACCGGAGCCTGAAACGATCTTCTCCGATAATGAGGAGGAAGAGGAAGAGGAGCCTGTGTGAGAGGTGGCACGAGGCTGTAACTACGGGGTGTTTATGAGATGCAAGCCCCCTACTTTCGATGGAAATGGCAACGCTGCTGCTGCTCACCGATGGGTGAGAGAAATGGAGGCTGTTCTCGACATCAGCGAGTGCCGGGAAGATCAAAAAGTAAAGTTTGCCACCCATTCATTTGTGGACTCGGCACTATGCTGGTGGGACAAAATTGTCCAAGCGGAGGGTAATCGGGCAATCGGGAAAATGAGGTGGCCCGAATTGAAGAAGATGGTGATCGAGGAGTTTTGTCCTCATCGGGAAATGGATAAGGTTGAAAGGGAGTTTCTGCAACTGGAGGCGGGAACCATGACACACCAACAGTACACCACGTAGTTCAACGAGATGGCACGTCTGGTGCCGGATCAAGTGACGCCTCTGTCCCGAAAGATCAAGAGGTATGTACAGGGTTTGCCGGCGGATATTCGCAGGCACATGATTACTGCCCGGCCGAGTACGTTTAGGTCGGCAGTGGATTTGGCGGGGAGACTGTATGATGAAAGAACGGTGGTGGTGACTGATGGTGGCAGGAAGAGCGGTGGTGATCGAAGCTGGCAGGGGAAGAGGTTTAGTCGGGGTAATGCCTCGACGGGCAATAAGAAGGCACGGGTAGACGACCGCCGCGTGGTCACGTCAAGTGCGGGGTCGAGAAGGTGTGGTAAATGTGGACGGGAGCATAGTGGGGAGTGCAGGTTGGGGTCAAACTTGTGCTTCAAGTGTGGAAAGGCGGGGCACATGGCAAAGGACTGTCGTACTGTCCGGTGCTTTAACTGTGGCGAAGAGGGTCACATGCTCAAAGATTGTAAGAAGCCGAGGCTGAGAGTTCAGGGGCAAAGAGGACGGGAGGTGATGGACCGAGGGGGAGCGCCAGGGCATTCACCATGACATAGGAGGAAGCTAGAACGGACCCTGATGTCGTGTCCGGTACGTTTCTGGTGAACCAAACTTTAGCTTCTGTGTTATTTGATTCGGGTGCTAGTAAAAGTTTTATTTCTGCTGCTTTCTGTGCTAAGCTGCCTGTTAGTAGTAGACGTGTTGATGTGCCCTTTGATGTAGAAACTGCCATAGGTAAGTCTACCAGGATTTCTGAGATGATAGAGAATTGTGATGTGGAACTCGAGGGTCATAAGTTTCCTGTTAGACCGTTTGTGATGACCTTAGGTGGTTTTGATTTGGTTCTCGGGATGGATTGGTTAGCGGACTTCGAGGCGAACATTGTGTGCCGCAAGAAGATGATTCGGTTGTTGGCGCCTGACGGTAGTTCAGTAACGGTGCATGGTGATCGGGTTACTACGATTCCAAAGGTGATCTCGATGGCGGTGGCGGGAAAGTGTATGAGGCGTGGATGTAGTGCCTACTTGGCCTATGTAAAGGATGTGGATACGCCAACACCACAACTAGCCGATGTACCGGTTGTGTGTGACTTTCCAGATGTGTTCCCAGAAGACTTATCAGGAGTGCCACCTGACAGAGAGATTGAGTTTCAGATTGATCTGATATCGGGTGCCCAACCTGTCGCCAAGGCACCGTATCGGTTGGCTCCGACCGAGATGAAAGAGTTGATGGAGCAGTTACAAGAGTTGCTTGATAAGGGGTTCATTAGACCGAGTATCTCTCCTTGGAGTGCTCCGGTCCTGTTTGTAAAGAAGAAGGACGGTAGTATGAGGATGTGCATCGACTACCGCGAGCTGAACAAGTTGACAGTGAAGAACCGATACCCCTTACCGAGGATAGATGATTTGTTCGATCAGCTTCAGGGTGCCAGTTGGTTTTCGAGAATAGATCTTCGATCGGGTTATCATCAGTTGAAGGTGAAGGAGCAAGATATTCCTAAAACAGCTTTCCGTACGCGCTATGGTCACTACGAGTTTCTTGTCATGTCCTTTGGCTTGACTAACGCGCCAGCTGCTTTTATGGATTTGATGAACCGTGTGTGTCGGACTATGTTAGATAAATCAGTGATTGTGTTTATTGATGATATCCTGATTTACTCGAGGAGCGAAGCAGAGCATGCCGGTCATATTCGGGAGGTTCTAGAGACGTTGAGAAGGGAGAAGTTGTATGCAAAATTCTCCAAGTGCGCATTCTGGTTGCGCGAAGTTCAGTTCTTGGGTCACGTGGTGAATCCCGACGGGATAATGGTGGACCCGGCGAAGGTGGAGGCGGTTATGCAATGGAAGTCATCAAAGACGCCATCTGAGATTCGTAGCTTCTTGGGTTTGGCGGGCTACTACAGAAGATTTATCCAAGACTTCTCTAAGATTGCTTCTCCACTGACTAAGTTGACCTGAAAAGATGTGAAGTTCGTATGGGGTCAAGCTCAGGAGAAGGCGTTTGAAGAATTGAAGGCGAGATTGACTCAAGCTTCTGTTCTTTCGTTACCCGATGGAAGTGAAGATCTGGTGGTTTATTCCGATGCTTCTTACTCGGGGTTGGGGTGTGTGTTAATGCAGAGAGGAAAGGTTATAGCCTATGCATCCCACAGTTGAAAGTTCATGAGGTCAGTTATCCTACTCATGACTTGGAGCTAGCAGCCGTGGTCTTTGCATTAAAGATTTAGAGGCACTATGTGTACGGGACGAAGTGCACCATATTCACTGACCACAAGAGTCTGAAGTACTTCTTCGAGCAGAAGGATCTGAACATGAGGCAGAGGCGGTGGTTGGAACTTATAAAGAATTATGATTGTGAGATCCACTACCATCCGGGCAAGGCCAACGTGGTGGCTGATGCCCTTAGCCGGAAGGAGAGGCCCGAGCCGATTCGGGTGAAAGCCTATCAGTTGATCATGACCTCCGATGTGATGAAGCAGGTTAAAGAGTTTCAAGATGAGGCATTGAAGGAAGATCATCTTAACTCTGAAAGAATGAGAGGTCTGGTTGGGGAATTGGGTGAAAACACGCTCGGTGTTAGAACCCGATTTGATCGTGTGTGGATTCCTCGTTTTGGGGATCTACGGGGAAGATAATGGATGAAGCTCATAAGACTCGGTACTCCATTCATCCTGGTGCCACGAAGATGTACCATGATATGAAGAAAGATTATTGGTGGCCGGGTATGAAGCGCAATGTGGTGGAGTATGTGAGTAAGTGCCTTACTTGCTTACAGGTGAAGGCCGAGCATCAAAAGCCGTATGGGAAGATACAACCTCTAGATATACCGGAATGGAAGTGGGAGCACATCACCATGGATTTCATCACAAAGCTGCCGCGTACCCCGAAAGGGTATGATGCCATATGGGTGATAGTTGATCGCTTGACGAAGAGTGCTCACTTCCTACCGATTTGCGAGACATATTCATCAGAGAGGTTGGCTGATCTGTTCATCAAGGAGATTGCAACTCGTCATGGTGTACCGGTGTCTATCGTGTCGGATCGCGACACCCGGTTTACATCTAAATTTTGGAAGAAGTTCCACGATGCTATGGGGACGAGGTTACATATTAGCACGGCTTATCATCCCCAGACTGATGGTCAGTCAGAAAGGACCATTCAGACGCTGGAAGACATGCTTCGGGCATGTGTGATTGATTTTGGTGGAAGTTGGGATGACCACCTACCGTTAGCCGAATTCTCATACAACAACAGTTATCATGCCAGCATTGGTATGCCCCCATATGAGATGCTATACGGTAGGAGATGCAGAACACCAGTTTGTTGGGGTGATATTGGTCAGAAGGAATTGGGGAGCGTCGAGGTAATCGAGGCTACGACTGAGAAGCTTGAGAAGATCAAAGCCTTCATGAAGGCAGCCAAAGACAGATAGAAGTCGTATGCTGATAAAAGGCGCAGGCCGATTGAGTTCCAGGTGGGTGACCGGGTTATGTTGAAGGTCTCACCTTGGAAGGGTATCATTCGCTTCCGAAAGCGGGGCAAGTTGAGCCCAAGGTATATAGGCCCTTTCCGAATCATTGCTCGAGTAGGAGAGGTGGCCTATAGACTGGAGTTACCAGATGAGTTAAGTGGAATTCACCCGACATTCCATGTATCTCATCTAAGGAAGTGCTTAGCTGATGAAGATATGATTGTTCCACTGGATGATATCGAGGTAGATGAACGGCTCAATTATGTGGAGCAACCAGTGGCAATCATCGACCGAAAGGAGAAAAGGCTAAGGAATAAAGTGGTTCCTCTTGTGCGTGTACAGTGGAAGCACAGGAAGGGATCCGAGTCAAAGTGGGAGACTGAGGAAGAAATGAGGCAGCATTATCCACGTTTGTTCGAGGAATAACATGTTTCGGGGACGAAACCTATTTAAGGGGGGTGGACTTGTAACACCCGGAAATTTATTATTTTGAAGCCGGCGAAGAAAGAAAAGAAATAAAGTCCAAAGTCGAGGGACCAAACTCGCCAACGAAGAAAAGTTGGGATATGTGGTGGTTTATGTAGGGAGAGGGCAGCCCACTCTCCCCACAAACACCAATTTTCAGATTTCAAAGGAAGAGAAGAGAGAAAAGAGGAGAAAAAGGAGAAAAGGGGTGTTTCGGGTGATTCGGGTGTCCAAATTCGTCGAGTAGCAAGCCAAATCGAAGCCCTTGTCTTTGTGCTCGATTGTGTGAGTTCTAGGACCCCACTTTTACTTGTTTTCAACTGATTTTGGGGCTGGAAAATGTTCAAAACCCGTTTTTGTGTGTGTATGTGTTTGACCCATTTGGGTGTGATGTGTATGATGCGTTTAGAGTATGATTTCGGGCTTGTGTGTGCTTGTATGGTGTTATGGTATGCATTCCTAAGGTCCAGGAGGGTTAATTTAGGCTTAGAATGGGTTTGGAGGAGCTTGGAGGCCGAAAATGGCAGATTGGGTTCGGGATGAACTCCATTCTGCATCAGCTAGGGCTAGGCGACCGAATGAAGGCCATACGGCCGAATGAGGGGCGATTGAGGGTCATTCGCACGATTGGGATTCACTCGCACGATTGAGGGTTCAATCGCACGACTAAGGTTTCAGTCGCACGACTGGGAGTCCAGTCGCATGGGGATTGCACGACTGAGGGTTCAGTCGCATAGATGCTTAGTCGCATGAGTCCACTCGCATGAGGTCAGTCGCATAGGTGCCCATTCGCACTAGTCCCATTCGCACAAGGTCCATACGCACGATTGGATGCTCATTCGCATAGATGTTCATCCGCATGAGTCTAGTCGCATGATGTTCAGTCGCATGGAGGCCATGCGACTGAAGGATGTCCATACGCCCGAATAGGGCTGTTGCGCTCGAAGGAATGTGTAGTTTGACTTCTGGCCTTCGGGGAAAGGTGCAGATGTAAGTTTTGTCGTAAAGTAACCCGTAAGAGCATGTAAGAGGATGGTTATGGCCTTAGAGAGCATGTAGGGCATGATGATGATGATGTTGCATGATTATGCATATTATGAATGTATGATGTTGCCCTGTATGATGATGATGAATGTGTATGATATGTTCCTTATTATGATGTATGCTTATCTTTCTTGTGGCTTTACATGTCATGCTAATGAATGAATGAATGAATGAATGAAGTATTATGTAATGTAAAGTGAAAGATAATGAAAGAGGAACATGAAGTAAGAATGCATGCATTAATGAATGATGAATGAACGAAAGAAAGGCTTGCAAGCATATATATTGGGGTGAGCGACTTTGTGTTGCAAAAGACTCGGATGAAGTGCAATCATTTAGATTGCCTATGAGGTGAGCAACCTTGTCGTTGCAAAAGACTCGAGTAAAGTGCTATCGTGATGTTGCGTTGGGGTGAGCAACCTTGTTGTTGCAAAAGACTCGGATAGCTTGCTATCGTGATGGGCAATTGAGGTGAGCAACCCTAGGGGTGCAAAAGACTCGGATAGCGTGCAATCATTGAGATTGCCATTGAGTGAGCGACCATGTTGTCGCAAAAGACTTGGAAGACAGAATGAACGAAAAGAACGGAAGATAATGAATGAGACGAAAGATAATAATGATAATATCTGTGTATACGTATGTTGAATGATCGCATGATAAAGGAATGGTTTTCAATGAAAGTAAAGTATATTTATGTTATAAAACTAGAACTCACTCAGCAACGCTGACTTTTATTACATTTTTCTAGTTGGCAGGTAAATGATTGCTGAGGATGGCACGGCGAGGCTACTCGGCTCTTTTGGGATGGCATCCAATTATATAGCTTTTGTGATGTAATGCAAACATGAATTTTGTAACCGGATAATGATGTATTATTTGGCAAAAGTAATTATAATGAAACGTGATGCCATTTTTG
Organism: Flaveria ramosissima; assembly: GCA_025215565.1. Classification (NCBI taxonomy): domain Eukaryota; kingdom Viridiplantae; phylum Streptophyta; class Magnoliopsida; order Asterales; family Asteraceae; genus Flaveria; species Flaveria ramosissima. The sequence goes on along the minus strand of CM046029.1, from coordinate 63,390,074 downwards.
AATGTTTCCGCTGCAATGTTTTCTTAATGCAATGAAATTATATGTTTTACATGCGATGAATGACCAACTGTAGGCGTCCCGGGAACGGGGCCTTACACATACATACATACATACATACAGACAGACATACAGACAGACAGACATACAGACATACAGACAGACACAGACAGACAGACATACAGACAGACAGACATACAACAGACACACATACAGACAGACAGACATACATACATACAGACAGACAGACAGACAGACAGACATACATACATACAGACATCATACAGACAGACAGACAGACAGACATACATACAGACAGACAGACAGACAGACAGACAGACAGACAGACAGACAGACAGACAGACAGACAGACATACAGACATACAGACATACAGACAGACAACAACAGACAGACAGACAGACAGACAGACAGACAGACACAGACATACAGACAGACAGACAGACATACATACAGACATACAGACATACAGACAGACAGACAGACATACAGACATACAGACAGACAGACAGACAGACAGACAGACAGACATACATACAGACATACATACATACAGACAGACAGACATACATACAGACAGACAGACATACATACAGACAGACAGACATACAGACAGACATACAGACATACAGACATACAGACATACAGACATACAGACATACAGACATACATACAGACATACATACAGACATACATACAGACATACAGACATACATACATACATACATACATACATACATACATACATACATACATACATACATACATACATACATACATACATACATACATACATACATACATACATACATACATACATACATACATACATACATACATACATACATACATACATACATACATACATGCATACATACATACATACATACATGCATACATGCATACATGCATACATGCATACATGCATACATGCATACATGCATACATGCATACATGCATACATGCATACATGCATACATGCATACATGCATACATGCATACATGCATACATACATTGTTTATAAAAACTTATATGGTTTCAAAACCTATTATGCACCAATATATCATTGGGCCAAATGTTTGTTTCTTAGTTAGTTTGAACTCCTCGAGCTTGATGAAACTCGTTCCATTGTTTATAAAAACTTATATGATTTCAAAGCTTGTTATTGTTTATAATATATATTACTGAGTAATTAGATTATATATTATCAACCCATTTCGGTGAATAGTGTATTTGCTATCTTGTTCGTGTAATATTGTATAACTATGAAGACTAATAACATCATACTTACAAACTAGGTGTCTTTTGAGTTGGGTTTTAACCTAGTCACAATCATAATTATAGTCTAAAAAGGTGTTGCCGGTGGTGGGGTGAAAAAGAAATGGTGCTTTCTATCATGCTTTGGCCAAAGATGCCAAGGAGGAGCGCCTACCGTCGTCACCATCACAATTACAAGTCCTAGCTTTCCAATTATGCCTTAATTTCACCAATCAAACACCCACCCCCATCGTACTAATAACCACCATTGATTACACTTCTAACAACAACAAAACCCCTTAAATTTAAGTTCCTTCTAGGGTTCTCATGGAGTTTCGAAAGGATTTGCAAGAGTATATCGAGAGGATTATAGGAGGTAAGTGAAATGGATATATGCAAGTTGGCTAGAATAAAAAACTAGGGTTTTATTGTTGAGGGCTTGTTCGAAAGGACGACTAACAGTTACCAAGCCAAACTTGAAGGCGGTGGTGAGTCACGACTTTGGTGGTGGTGGTGAGCGGCACACATGGTAATGATGGCGGTGGTGAGTGATGGCCGGCGACTGCCTTGAGAGAGAGGAAGAAGTGAGACAGAGACTAGATTAACAATTTTTAGTTTGTCTTTATATTTTTAAATTATATATAAGGTAAATTAACTAAAATACCCTTAAAGTTAATAAACAAATCAAACAACGTTGGGTTTACGGACCACGATAGCAATTTTTTTACCAAACTAACTACACAAATAACAAGAAAATTAACACAGAGACTGAAGAGGTAAATCTTGCACCAAACATGGATTCAGAAAACACTTTACTCAAATTGTTATTATTAATCTTCATTTCTGAGAGACAAAAGAAAACAAAGAAACAAGATAGTGGAAAGACAAGATTTGTTATGATATATTTAATGGTTAAATTAATTTTGCAGTTAGGAATATATTGTAATCGATTTTGAATATTTGACACATTCATTAGAGTTTTGAAATTGTTAGTCCTCAAGTGGGTGTGTATGTTTTATTTGCCGTCCCAGCCATATTATTTAAGTTTATAACCTTTTTAGCATATAATAATCATGTATTGTGATTAATGGGTAAACTATGTTGATAATTAAACTGATATTGATTGTTTGATATTGGATTTCTTTGTATGAATAAAGACAAACACAAGTTACAAACTTTAATTTGCTATCGTTTTCTCCTTGCCATTTCTCTCCATTAAACGGCAATAAAAATAATCTCAATACTTTAGGTTTCTTTTTCTTTTATCTGAAATTATTAATTACATACTTTCTAGAGAAGTTAGTTATAACTGATAATATGCATGATAGATAAGCCAACGGGTTAAGTGAAATGATAAACATTAAATAATTGTAAAAAAATTAAAATATAGGAATTGCTTTGTTATCATTCAAACACTAATGAAACAAAAAAAACATGAGATGATGATCGTGATTTATGAAGTGTAAGAGACGATAATTAACTATCCATTGAATTATAGTGGGTGTAACACGCGTTATGCAACGAGAGTTATAAAGGTTAAAAAATTTAATTATGTTGATCTATACGTTAATACTAACCACGTACTCGAAAAAACATTACGTATGAAACACTGATAAAAAATGTAATAAAATAAAATACTATAAAAAATAAATATATCAAAACAGAGAAGAAAAATAGCGAATGCGTAAATGATGACTTTATTATAATTAACGAGCTCTATTGTAAATTTATTAATAGAAAATTTAACAAAACTCGAAGGCTTAAGTATAAAACTTAATAAAAAGTTCAGGTGATTAAATGTAAATTTGACATAACTTAAAAGCTTCGGTATAAAATTTTAAAAAAAGTTTAGGTGATTAAATGTAAATTTGACATAACTCGAACGCTTAAATATAAAACTTTTATAAAGATGAAATGAGCAAGTATTAGATTGAAAAGCGTTGTGATTAGCATCAAAATATCCTTAAAGGTTTAAATATAAAATTATAAAAAAACAAAGTATGATTTTATTAGTTTGGAGAAAAAAATTATTATGGTAACATTGAAAAGACATACACCTTCACTACTAATAATTTTTTCGATTTGTTATATATAGTGATACGTCGAGTGTTATCGAGCCTTTTTTCGACCTGTCTTAAACGTTGATGTATTTGGATATTATTATTATTATTATTATTATTATTATTATTATTATTATTATTATTATTATTATTATTATTATTATTATTATTATTATTATTATTATTATTATTATTATTATTATTATTATTATTATAACTATATAAATATTAAGTGAATATATACTTAAGTGTTTATATAATATAATACTTAAATCAAATAGTATTATGTTATAAAAAATAAATAATAAATGTATATATTTTAATACTAATTTAAAAGTTTATAAATGAGTAATATTGACCAATTGACAGAGGCTTTGCCTATTAGAATGGAGGTCATGAGTTCAATCTTAGACATGATTTAATTTGGTGTAATATAATAGTAGAAGTAGGATAGATTTGTTGTTATTAAAGATAATACTTAAAATAAATGTATATTAAATAATGTATTAATTGGAAGAAATTTATTAAATATGAGCAAATTAAGAATTATTGTATATAACACTTGTACCTTATGTTTAAAAACTTATATTAGGTATATTAGTTTTTGAGTAAAATTACAAGTCTATTCTCATCAAATGTTTTATGTAATAGTATAGATAATATAGATATAGATTATTACTATCATAATTATTATAAAAGTATTTAGTAATTATATAGTTAAGTATTCAAATAAGATAATACTTATTTATAAATTTAATTATTATTATTATTATTATTATTATTATTATTATTATTATTATTATTATTATTATTATTATTATTATTATTATTATAATCAAAGTATTTGGTAATTATATAGTTAAGTATTCAAATAAGATAATACTTATTAAAAAAATTAAAGTATTAATTTAAAGTATTATAAATAATATAACATATAATGAAGTGAATGAAATAATCTCACATTATTATTAACTAGTGGGTGAAACCCACACGATGCATCGGGGGTATAAATATTTTAAGGACTGTGACTTTAGCTAACTCTCCCTTATTGTGCTAACTCTCATTTTGCTTTTTTATTTGATTAATGTGGGATATCAAATATATCTACATTACTATAGGGATGAACAAATTTATAAATAACAAGTTATTTATGCATAATCACTTGTATCAAAATGTAACAAAATTGTTCTTAAATGTCTTAAAAATTGATTAAAATTACATTTGTGTCCAAAAAGTTGTTTTATATAGTAGTATAGATATAGATATATTAAAATAACCTTAAATATAATAGTTATACTTTAAATTTTAATTAAAAAATGATGTAGTACAAGTATTTAAAGCTTAAAAGATGTATAATAGGAATAAATTTATAACATTACACATTAAAGCTTGAACCTCTTCATATGTTATCCTAAAATTGATGTAAAATTACAAATTTAGTCATGATTTCTCTATTATATAGTAGTATAGATATAGATAATATGTAGTAATTAGAAAAAGTTTATTAAATAAGGGGAATGATTGCATAGAACACTTGTACGTAATGGTTAATAAGTTGTATTAAGTGTTTTAATTTTTTTGTAAATTTACATTTGTGTCTTAAAGTTTTGCTTTATATAATAGATATAGATAATTTAGCTGTTAAAACACATTTTAATTAATTCATAGTTGTATAGTGGTTCTATTCTAGCCTTTACGTACGTACAATTAAGATTCATTGCTATCTCGAGCTAAAATTCAAAATTGATTCGTATACCATTTGAGTGAATGATACGATGAACATACAAATACATTGGACACAATTTTGGTGACATATAAATAATACTTAAATATTAAATATATAAATTTGTTTGAGAAACCGATCAATTGTTAACATCAAATGGAGATTAAAGACACAAGTAAAACAAAATAATCCAACAACTCCCATCAAAAGTGAATAAACATTGACATTACAAGAAGGCTAATAATAAAGTTAAGGTTTCTTTGTCTAAACATCTATAGACTACTAGACTAAAGACCCGTGTAATACACGGGTTCAATCATTAAATTTTATTTTTAATTAAAAAAGTTCGTAAGTCATTATATTATTGTTAATACTTTCTTTATCGATTTTTTTGTTTAATTTTTTTAAAATCATGTATGTATAATATTAGCAATTTTCTTTAGCAATGATTATAAGTCTAAATAATATATAATATGAAATAAAATTAACTTATAAATAAGAACTTTAGATAGTAATCAATTTATATTGAACATTAGAACATCTATACATATCTGCAAACTTCTTTGTATACAATATTAACGTTTTGTTTGTAATTTTACCATCATTGTCTAATATTAATCATTATAATTCATGTCTACTTGTAACTCGAGATAATGCAACATAGAGATTGAATCGGTGTTAGGTACCAAACATGCAATGATTACACAAAAGTTTGGACTATCTTTGTGATTTTTAAAATTTAGGGGCCTTTCATGCAATTTTTTTAAATCACATGGACTATTTATGTAATTTTCTCCTTTTGTTGACTAAAAACATTAATCATTTTCATGCTTACATCAATTAAAACTAAATCAAAGTTTCATGATTTCATAAACAAAAACATAAATTAGTCAAATTGATATTAAAAAACCAAAATAATAAAGTTTATATTGAAATCAAAACCAAATTCTTAAATCGTACGGACCACTACTACTGTTGCAATCGAGATTTGTACATATGAGCATTGAATTGAGACTTTGCAGAAGAGCTTTTGCGATTTTAAACTTGGGGTGTGAATGCCATTAAATAGATCAATGAAGGCGTAAAAGGATCATTGAGTTGAACTCAAAAATAACGTGATTTTGAGGTAAATCGAAACCATGATATGCTTGTACATTGAAAACGATATAAAATGGTTCATCTTTTTATTTGAAAATTGATATCATGATTTGGAAAAACGAAACCTAAATTGATAATTTAAGACCCTTGAATTGATAATATATATAAAATCGTTTCGAAATAGAAGACGCGTATAGAGTTTCTTCTTCTTTGCATAAGAAGAGTGAATTATTCCATCCTTTAATTACTTGTTTGAATAAGCAAGAATCCAACACATTTTAATTCACAATTTTAGTGTAATACAACGTGTAAAAACTCATTATATTATCTGTTTGTTGGTATAGAGTCAACTTGTTATTGAGTGAGAAAAAACAGTCAGCTATAACTTTTCAGGGTTTTATACTTTTATTTTGAAACCATCATAATATCCTTTGTAATGAGTTTTTTTTTTTCAAAATAAGATTGGTAGAAAATTAATTTAACAAAATAAATGTTTAAAAAAATATTTACCAAAATGGGTTTTTTACTAAAAAGTTAAATTTTCATATTCATAATATAACTGGATAAAATTATTTATGTTTTTACTAATGTTATTTAAATAAAATTAAAAAGATAAAGTTTATTAAAATAAAAACCAATTTACTATCTCTCATGATTTTGAAAAATGTTTTATAGTTGTTTTTATTAATGTTTTCTTTTCAGTAACGTTTTCTCAAAAAAAAAATAATACTCTTTCATCAGTATTTTTTAACGTCTATTTATATAATACTTTTTATTATATAGAAAAGATATTTTTATGAAACTAAATGGTTTATGTATTTTTTTTTTAAAATAACGATATATATTAGATAATTGTTTTAAACATAAATTTATATATAGCAATAATCATTTATATAAGTATATACATAAAAGACAAAAATATACATCATATACATGCAACGTTAGTTTTGCCTTGCGAGCCGGCTCGATCTTGACATATGAAGCTCGGGCTTAAAACCATTTATTAAATGAGTCGTAAAATGAGTTCAAGCTTGTTTAAGATAAGTTTAAGTAGAGTTTTTAACTTGTTTTCTCCCCTAATTGTTACTGGAAGTTTATTAGCAACATGCATTGAATCGGTATTTGAGGATTACACTTATAATTCGTAAAATAAAATAAAAATAAACCATTAACTTTTTTGTTTCGTCATGATATTTATATAAAATAGTTTTAAAATTTTTTTTATTAGAAATAGTTTTTTCTTATTATATCTTTTAAGCTACTTAAAAACATTTAAAAATACATATTTTTAAAAAGAATAAAAAAATAAATGTGCCAACTTTTATGTGAAATTGAAACAAAATTATAGTAAAAAAATTGCTTTTCTATGTAAAAATATGATTTAAAATTAAGTCTGAGTGAATTAAAATAAACCAAAACGTTTTAGAAAAACTTTATGTTCTTAATTACGACATATAAACCAAATGGTTTTATAATTTTATTAACCTTTGTACTTGACTATTTTTAAATAATATTATTTTAAAGTGAAATAAGTTTAATCAATAACATTATATTGAAAAAAAACACTTCCTTAAACACCTATTATGGTAAATAAATATTCTATATATACTATTTAAGGAAAAAACTCACTTTGTAATTGTAGTAATAGTTAATTGTATTCAAATGAATTAGGACTAATAATAAGGATAGATACATTTTTAGGCGGGAAACTAAAATAATTAAGGCGTAAGAAAACGACACGTGACACTAAAGATATTGATTTATTAATAAGTATAGATTCAAAAAACCAATATGTGATTGTTTTTCTCTATTAACCCTAATATTAGTAATATAAATTATCTATTTCTCAAAAGGATTGAACTCGAATTTAATCTATATAAATTATCTATTTTCAACAAATAGAATGAAATCCACTTTATTTCTCCAACATTAATTCTTAATATTTTTCAATATTGTTGACGAGAAGATAAAGAAAATCAGATACTAAAATCATGTCAAGAGACGAATAAACCGAACACTTGGTGACCATTTAATGAAAATTTCGCTAATGTTCATTTATTTAAAGATGAAGAAACATGAACGGTATGCTTTAGTATTTCAGTCAATGAAATGGTTTATTTACTCTCATGAATATTTGTTCAAGCATGTTTATTTTTCTTCATTTATGTTTATTTATGTTTGCTAGTCAATGTTGGTTTATATATTCGGGATAATTTCATATATATGACTATAAACTTTTTAAATATCATAAATGTCCTTACAAAACATAACAAATATCATATATATCCCTATAAAACTTATTAAATAATATATATATATATATATATATATATATATATATATATATATATATATATATAGAGCTATATATATATATATATATATATATATATATATATATATATATATATATATAGGGGCAGGATCTTTTCAGGACTTCTAAAGATCGTGAGAACTGCGAGAACTCATCCTAACCATTGATTATTATTTATTTAATTAACTTTTTAATTAATACAACAAGGGTAGTATGGTCTTTTAATATATGTATTTAATATGAGTCTTTAATGCTATATAGTTAATTTAGGAATCTTCCATTAATTGGATGAGATTTTTTAATTGTTTTTTTTCTTTTAGTGCTCAATTTACTTTCGTAACTTTGCATTGATTTTGGACGGTTCTTTGGCCTTTTTTTATAGTATATTCATAAAAAGTGTTAATGATACTTTGATAATGGTTTTATATATTTGAGTGAAATTTGCATCCAGTTTCGTTACATAAACAAATATAATCAGTTATCTTTTTACCTATACATATATGGAAATAAATGGTTTGTTAATTTTGCATATATATTTTTTGTTATATATACATTTTTTTCTATGTACACAAATGTAATAATCTATTTTCTCACAAATTCAATGTTCGTTTGCTTAAATTTAGGGTATGACTTTATGTTTTGATTCAAGTGTTTATGTTAATTAGCTTGAATTTTAGTTTATAATTTGGTTTAAGTTTGTGTTGAAAACTTACATAGATGTAAATAGTTGATTCACACATATGTAGAACTTGTATGTATATGAAAAAAACGATGAGATAAAGTTTTACATATATGTAAATGGGTGGTAAGTTTGAAAACTAAATGACTAGTATGAAGATATTTTTTCATATATGTAAATTTAAAAAAATGGATTATTGATTTGAAAATTTATGTATATGTAAAATATTAATGTTTGAGTAGACGATCAGTCTAAAGATTTACATATATGTAAATCAACGAGCACCGTGAAAAATGAAAAAAATAATCAAATTCCGTATGCAAAGATTAAACAAATATCAATTATGACGCATCACGTATACTAGTTTACTCAATTTTAAAGAATTTCTTTTTTTTTTCAAATGTAATTGATGAATTTTTAGAAATAAGAGGAGAGAGAATATAATTAATTAATTACTAACTAACTGGAGAGAGAAATAATATAACAGATTACTAATATACCCTTTTCTTTAAATTAACCAATTAAATAAAATAATAATTTACTTTAGTGATCATGTTTAATCATAACCATTGATCAAAACAATCAATGGTTAATATTAGTTCTGTAAGTTCTCATTATAATGAAGTCCTGAAAAGAACCTAACCATATATATAATATATATATATATATATATATATACATATACATATATATATATAATATATATATATATATATATATATATACATATATATACATATATAAATATATATATATATATACACATATATATATCTATATATATATGTATATATATGTGTAATATATATGTGTATATGTATATCTATATCATATATGTGTATATATATATATATATATGTATATATATATCTATGTATATATGTATGTATATATGTGTATAATATATGTATGTATATATATATATTATATATATCTATATATATATATATATATATATATATATATAGGTATGTATATATATGTGTATATATATATGTGTATATGTTATCTATATCATATATGTGTATATATATATATATGTCTATATATATATATATTCTATGTATCTATGTATGTATTATGTCTATACTCTCAGAATATATATGTATGTCTATATATATATATGTATATATGTATGTATCTAGGTATCTCTGATGTCTCTCGTATCTATGTCTGTCTATCTGTAATATGTATGTATGGTAGGTCTATATGTATGTATGTATTGTCTTCTAAGAGAAGAGAGAGATGTATAGGATGGAGGGAGGGATTGTAGGGATAGAGCTGGATAGATAGAGATAGATATATATATGAGATATGGATATGATAATAGATATCTAGGATCTAGAGAGAAGAGAGAGATAGATAGATAGAGATCTAGAGATAGATATATATCTATATATAGATATATATATATAATATATATATATATATATATATATATATATATATATATATATATATATATTATATATCGAACTTTAAATATCACATTTATCCCTCTAAAGTAATCAAAATATAATACATTTTTATATCCCTCTATGTATTCATTTTAACACATTTTTAACAACGATTTAATTTATTATTAATTTACCTTAATTTTCTTAAAACTTTACTTTTACCCCTTTAAACTCAAATATCTATGCGTTTTTCGGTCACTCCTTATTATTATTTTTTTATTTTTATAACAAACTTTTACTGTTTTCCAATTGATTTAATGTTTTATTATGATTTTATTGATTTTAACAACAAATCTTTATCGATTTTAACTATTTTTTTGGTTGACTTGATATCTAGTTGTGTATTAACTCTAAAGTACTTATAATAACCCATCTTTGTTGTATAGCACCAACTCAATAAATTATTAGCTTTCTAAAACAATTTTATCATCACATTCTAAAACTTGGGTAATCCTTTTCATAAAGGTGAATACAGATTACATTTTTTATATCTAAATTTAACTCACAGAAGTACAAACAAATAGATAGAACTTAATGATAAGAAATTTAAAAAAGATTATTCAATTGAGTTAACGAAAACGTAGAAACAAAATTTTATAAAATTAGTAAAAGTCACCGTAAAAACTAGTAAAAATTGTCGTAGAAAATACTATAAAAAATCTAGTATACTAGAAAACCAGTAAAAAAATTCGTTGTAAGAAAGACAAAAAAGAACTCATAAAAGGATAAGTTAAAAAATAAATAATATGAAGGTTTAAAGTTTTAACAAAAAAACTATGGGTAAAATGGTTATATTATTAATTATTTTTGTGAAATATGTTAAAATGCATATATTTGATATTTTAATTATTTTATCAGTATATATATATATATATATATATATATATATATATATATATGACATTTAGTAAGTTTTATAGAGATATATATGATATTTTAAATTTTATTCGTATATATATGATATTTAACTAGTTTTGTAGAGACATATATGAAATTAATCCTATATAATCATTTCTTTGTCTCTTTATACACAAATATTTTATATACGTTCACTACTTCACTTAACATGACCATTGATAAGTATCTATAAATTAATTAATATACAAGGTATAGTAATGAATTGATAATTAAATTTTTTTTTGAAAAGGATGTTTATTTTAATTCTAGATATCGATTTTTAGATGTACAAATACTGAATTGTTTTTACTAAACTTATAATTATGTATTTATGTTGAAGCTTCATTTAGTAAACAAATAAAATAAACAAACACAAACAAGTTTTTATCAAAAAACAAAGAACAAGACAATATGTTTATTTATGTGTTCATGTTCGTGTTAAAATTAAACGAGTTATGAACATTTATATACAACGACACTTATGTTTCTATGATTCTTTACATTACAATACATGAATATCCATAAGTGCGTAATTTTTTATTTATAACTCGATTAGTAGTTAGTACGAATTACAGGATTTGGTTCAAATGTGTGAAAAGCAAATCATATACTTATACTTGATCGAAATAGAGATTGAGCGAATGTCGAATTAGCAAGGAAGTATACAACAAATCAAGGGCCACTAATATTAAAAGATTAAATGTTAAAAAAATACAATAAGTCATGTACAGAAGCCGGCTAATGAAAGAATAATATTTGATAATAATTAGACCATTTCTTTGTCTAATTTTTTTCATTCCAACTCCAAAATCTTCATAACCAAATCCTCCCCCCTTCAAATAAGTGATCCATTCTATAAAGCATCTTCTACTCCTTTCTTAATCAGAAGATGCAAGTAAATTAAAAGCATTAATGGAGTCCATAACTATGGGTGATCAAGAAGATCCGCCAACGAATATGATTGAAGAAGTTGACCCACAAGATCAAGATGCCGGGGCAGGAGGTAGATCATACGAATGCATATATTGCAAGCGAGGTTTGACAAGCGCGCAAGCATTGGGTGGACACATGAATATCCACAGGAAAGATAGAGCCAGGAGTAAGCCCAATCAATTGAGTAATAATAGCTCAAGTAAACAAGAAGATAATAGTTCCTATGCATACCCTAGATTCCACCATCCGGTTTTCACAAGTTTCCCTAATCATCAAGAGGGAAACACTCATCACACAACGTATTTTTCATCTACATCAAGTATATCAGAGCCAATAAACCATGAAAACCATCATCAAGATGTTGGTAGAGTGATTAGGGGTCCATCAGAGGAAAATATGATGAGTTTAAACCAGGGCCGACTCAAAGTTTTTAGTTGGTCAGGAGAAGATAATAAAGAATCAGAAAGAAGAGTTCGAAGTGAAAGTGAAGAAGATGAAGTGGATTTGGAACTCCGGCTTGGCCACGATCCATGAACTTGGTTTTCATGGTATTGAATCTTTGTTGGCAAAACAATCATATGAACTTCAAACTAGTGATGGCAAAATATCATTTCCATGTTCCCAAAATGTTTTCTGAGAAAACTTTAAGGAAACTCATAAATTTCTCAAAGTTACGGTAGTTATGATAGTTTTTAGGTATAAATCTTTGTTGTTTTCCATCTAATTTAGGTTTATATGAGATATATACCCACCTTAAACTTCTTTTTTCTCTTTGTACAGGACAGGTGTATATGTTAATCTCCATGAATGATAATTCGTTGGTGATACTCATTGTTTTAACACTGATTGTGCAATTGAATAACTTTTAAGATATAACTAGGTTTAACTATATTTAGCAAAAAGTAGCTACTTGTGAAGCTTATATATATGGACTTTCATTGAAAACCCTAATTAAAACCTGTCAGATGCAAGAAACCAGGGTGAAGATAACATATATATATATATCCATCATTTCCATTGTTTTTCTCTAGTAATGGTTTAGTTTGGTTCCTCCCAACTTTTTATATAAGATTTGTTTATGTTAGCATAAAAAACAATTAGACCCCCAAACCATATTAACTGGTGATGTTTCATTTGATTGGTTAGAGACTGTCATGAACCCTCAAAGTTCGGTTAACTTGCAGCAACTACTTGTTTGTTGAAATTTGATTATGTTGACATCAAAAGCTTAGAAAAATCACAGGATTTGCAGCTGCAAGAATTGTAAAAACATGAAGATATAGATTTGGTAACATTTTTAACATAGTTCCTTGAGTAAACTTCACCTTCCTCCCTGTGTTTGGCGTAAATAACGATTTTCATCCAAATGTTTCAAAATCGCGATTTTGCTCCCCGTGGTTCGTATTTTTCCAAACTGTTAATTAATTACGTTAAAAACAATGGCATTTTGGTCATTTTACTTATAAGGGTTAATAATGGTAACGTATTAACATACTTTATTTGTTAAGAGACTATTTATACAATATATTCAAACTAAAACAAAAATATCTCACGTCTTTCACTTCTAGATCCTAATCACCACACCATCACCACAATCACCACCACCACAATCACCACCACCACCACCATAATCACCACCACCACCACCATGATCAACATCGCCATTGAATTCTATCAAAATAATAGGCGAGGTATAGAGGAGACCAAGGGAGAGGGGGGCACCGCCCCTCTTTATTTTTCGTCGGTAGTGTTAAATTTTAATCCGTTAGTGTAAATATTTGACCCGGTAGTGTAAATTTTTATATAAATATCGAGTTCGCCTACACTAAAAAATATTGATTTCGCCCCCACCCCCTACGGGAATGTTCAAGCTCCAGAACTGATCAAAATAGAAAGACTATCCCCACATCACCATCGTACCACCACCCACATTTCTATCCACCACAAACATAACTACCACCATCGACCTCCACTAACAGAGCCACCACTGTTGACCTTCACCTCTACCAACACAACCACTACTATCGACCTCCACCTCCACCAACACAGTTACCAACGTCGACACCAACACATCCACCATCGTCAACCTCCACCTCCACCAACACAGCCACCACCATCGACACTAACACATCCACCACCATCGACCTCAACATCGATCACAACCGACCTCTACCTCCACCAAAACTCTAGATCCGTGCTGTGGTGAGGTGTGATTTTTTTGATTTTTATGATTTGGGTTTTAGGGTTAGGTTTTAGTGGGAAGGGGGTAAGAAGATTTGATGGGTGGGGTTGATGGTTATTTGTGGGAATTTAGGTCTGTGTTTTAGGGTTGATAAGGTATAGTGGCGGTGTTACGGTGGCAGGTAATGGTGGTGGTATTGGGGCGATGGTGTTAGGGGCTATAGTGTTTTGATGACGGTGGTGGTGTTGTAGTGTGGTGGTGCTGACGGTGCTTGTGTTGTGGTGGTAGTGGTGTTGCCTTGGTAAGGTTGTGGTAGGAGGGGATGGTTTTGCCGGGAATGAAGGGTTGGTGGGGGTGGTTGGGTGGATACGGTGGTGGTCAAAAAAGGGGGATGGGTTTTAGTTTTAACCAATTTATAAAAACAGTCCTTTTAAAGTATAATATAATAAAAAGATGACATTATTAACCCTTATAAGAAAAATGACCAAAATGTCCTGTTTTTAACGGAATTAATTAATGGTGTTAGTGGTTTGGAGTTATCCAAGAAGATTTGCAAACCACAAGGAGAAAAATCACGATTTTAAAACCTTTGGGTGAAAACGTTTATTTACACCAAACCACAATGAGCAAAAGTGAAGTTTACTCTAGTCCTTAAAACGAATTTCGTGACAATATATGCGTCCGTCGTAGTAGTTTTATTATATTTTTTAGTGTTATTGGGGTGACTTGTTGACCAAACTAATTATAATATATATGAAACAAGTCAGGAGGTACGAAGTGCATGCACGATTGTTTGAATTTAGAATGAGCTAGCATTAAGCCCCTCGTGTTGCAGCGGGGGCGTAAAACTGTGTCAAGTAGCATCAATGACACACCACCATCAGTGACCACTAACACCGAAAAACTGTTGAACCATGCACACCACTTGCAACGTTTTAGTATGCAAAATTTATACCGAAACATAAAACACAATGCGATTGTTGAATGAAACAAAACAGAGGTAAAAACGTTGAACCACATATACATGTTACGACATGTTAACTCGAAAATTTTAGACCGAAACATAAATGAAAAATTTGTAAAAGATGAAAATAATATGGAAGCAAAGTTAAAAGTGAAAAAAGTATCAGGATTATATGTAAAAGATGAAAATTATTAGGGTCAAAAGTAAAAAATTCCAACCTACAAAGCATGATGTACAAACCATAATGCATAATCAAGTTAAAAATTAGTAATATATATAATATTAGTATTTAGAACCTACAAATCTAAATTTTATATCTAAATATGTTGGTTGGTTTAATTTGTTATTGGAATCTAAATTCTATTTGTAGTATGTTTAGTTGAGAAAGTAATTAGAGTTGAAATTTGATTTAAGTTCACTCAAATTATTTCCAAATAAGGATTTTATATCTTTTTAAATTATGATGAAAATTTTCAGAAAAACATGAAATTTCAACAACTCATTGTTGTTGCATCACCACTTCCATGTCGTTGTCATTGTTTTAAAACCCCAAGTTAAAACCAAACCTAGGACACAAAATATCCGATGGACAGTGAGGGTTCGGGGGCGGCAGCCCCCTGAAAGCGGGATTCGATATGGCCGATGCTACCACATAGGAGAACTGATGCGTGGCAAATCGACTAGGCTAAGAAATCAACCCATGCATGACATGTGCATGCTGACTAATGGGCAGACGTTGGACATGTGTTACACATGCACTATGTACACACGATGTGGACCGTATCACCCTGTGAATGTGGGCTGCATCGACCAACCAACCCGAACTTTGAAGGATGAGTTCTCAACTCACTTTTCAAACTTGCACCTTCAAAAAGACATACTTAATCTTGAATTTTATGACCAAGCTCCTTTCTCGACTCCTTTCTTCAAGAAATGATTGATTCCCGAGGATTAGAAGTTCCAAAAGTTTCTAAAAAACGTTTCTAGCATAATGAATAGCAAAATGATCTTGTTGATTTTCATGTTTTTCCAACTCACTAGTTGAGTTTTTTTGACGTTTCTCTTGATTTGGATCATTAAATTTGTTCATCAACAACCTTTCTTCTGAAAAGACTATCAATAGTTTTCGCCTTTTCATGATAGATCAATCTAAAATTAACATAATATCAACATTCTATCATAATTTAAAACCCCTAATAACCAAAATCAAGCTTCAATCATTCATAGAAAAATGTAATAATCAAATACCCTAGATCCCAAATTCCCAACTAAAACCCTAGATAGTTACTTCAATCAATTATAATTTATAATTTATAACAAAATTTAAACATTATAAAACTCAACCTTAGTGATTGGTGAATTGTGACTCAAACAATAGCAACCAAAGCAGCAAGCAGGCAGCGGCCAGCAGCCAGCAACCTTCAAAATGGGCACATGCGACCAGCAAGGCAGCAGAAGCAAGCAAGCGAACCAGGGAACTAGGGAAGGCCGAATGCCCATGATGGCAATTAGCAACAGCAAGCTATAACGCCTGGAAATTTCCTTTGAAGCCGACGAAAGAAGAAACAAAGAAATAAAGTCCGAAGTCGAGGGACCAAACCCGCCAACGAGAGAAACTTTGATGAATGGGAGTATAAAAGGGGGGGAAAAACCCCAACCCTTCCCATTTTTCAGCCAAGAAGAGAGGAGAGGAGAAGAGAAGGAGAAAAAGAGAAGAAGTGTTGGTTCGGGTTGGTTCGAGCGGCCAAAATCGACGTGTAACGTGTCAAATCGAAGCTCTACTCGACGGGATCGTTAAGGTGAGTTCTAGGACCCCTCTTTTACACGTTTTCAACTGATTTTGGGGCTGGAACACATCTGAAAACCTATTTTCGAGTTTTGGGTAAAAACCCGTTTTTATGCATGTATGTATGAGTATGATGCGCTTGAGGCTTGATTTCTTGCTTGGTTATGCTTGAATGAGGTCGTGCTATGTTTCCCTAAGGTTTAGGATGGTTGATTTGCGCTTAAAAGAGGTTTGGAAGGGGTTAGAGGCCGAAACCCGTCGGCTGCGGTCGGGATGAACTGCATTCTGCATCAGCTAGGGCTAGGCGACCGACTGGAGGGCGATTGGAGGCCATTCGGCCGATTGGAGTGCGACTGAGGTCCATGCGCACGCTTGCCATGCGACTGAGGTCCATACGCACGATGGTCATGCGACTGAAGTTCATGTGCTGGGAAGTCATGCGATTGAAAGATTGTGCGACTGAGGTTCATCCGCACAAAGGGTATGCGACTGAAGCCCATACGCCTGAAGTCATACGACTGAAGGCCATACGTATGAAAGATATGCGACTGAGAGTCCATACGCAAAGAGGTCCATTTGCATAGGGTCCCTTCGCATAGATGCCCATTCGCCTAAGTGTTCAGTCGCCCTGAAGGCCAACCGTCTGGAGGGTGTCCATACACCCGAATAGGGTTTATGCACATAGTAGTTTGAGGGACTTTGAGAGATGATGGTCGAGATGAAATTCCTCAATGATGTGATGGGCATGGACGGTATAAGGTGACGCATGATGATGAGCTAATGATGGTGATGATGGTGATGATATGTATGCCGTATGTGTGATGTTAGGCATGGCGGTGCGTGTGATGCATAGTATGTATGATGTGTGTGATGTGATGTATGATTGATGCGTATGTATGATGATGCTGCATGTTTATGTTTATGTTTACGTTCCTTAATATGTATGTTTATCCTTCCTATGGCTTTTCGTATTATGATAATGAATGAAATGAAGTATTATGTAATGTAAAGTGGAAAGAAATGAAAAGTCTTGCATGCATCGGATACGGGTCCTTCTTTGTGATTGACCATTTATGTAGAACCTCTACCGCTTACCCCTAGTACTGTGGCATACGTTTAGCTGTTCATTTATTGACTTCGGCCCAGTAGTTATGACTGATCGGGGTGTAGCACATGGTATTGGTACGGATGATGTCCGATGCGCAAGTAAAGTTATATGGAACGAATGAATGAATGAATGAAGAAGATAATAAAGATATGATCTATGCGTACGTATGATGTGTGATCATGCAAATGTAACGAATGGTTTTAAAAGAAAGTAAAGTATGTTTTATTATAAAACTAGAACTCACTCAGCAACGCTGACTTTTATGTGTTTCCAGTTGGCAGGTAAAGTTGCTGAGGATGGTACGGGGCGACTACTCAGCTTATTTTGGATGGCATCCATATTCATAATGCTTTTGCATTGTAATAGAACAAATATTTTGTAATTGAACAACGATGTATTTTGTTGCAAAAGTTTTTATGATAAAATGATGTTTAATGTTTCCGCTGCAACGTTTTATGAACTATACATGCAATTATATGTTTTATGTGCGATGAACGACCAACTGTAAGCGTCCCGAGAACGGGGCCTTACAAGTTGGTATCAGAGCCAAAGTTTAAGTGAAATGGGTAAATCTTCAAAATAAACCTTAACTTAAACTGAGAATGGGACGAAAGGGGAATGGGATGCCAAACTGGGTAGCTGCGTGCCATCAGGTATTTTCTTAAAGTTAACCGGTTTTATGTGCGCATGGTATGTGGTTATGTGTTTTATGTAGATTTAAATACTGATGTAGTCAGGACAGGTAATACTTGGGGTATGAAGAGTAAAGTAAGTGGCTAATCACAACTGGCCACTGTAATTAGGGACTTACTATACTTGACATAAACTGAGTTGTTTCCTTGAATGACCGTGTTAGTGTTTGAATCTTTCAGTGTGTTTAGAGGATGCCCGGTGGTAGATCGTCGAGGGCTGTGTCAGGTGAAGGTTGTGGTGGACGTGGTGCTGGATCGCGTGTCACGAGGAGCATGACAAGGGCTGCTGAGATGGCACCCGAAGAGCCTGGAATCCATCACCCTAAATGCGGTGATGATAGTGCTAACCTGAGGACCGCAATGAAAGAGGCTGTGGTTGTGGGAGTTCAACATGCAATGTAGACGATTCTGCCGTTGATGGTGACCGAGGTAATTAAGGCGGTGAAGGAGGCAACCGTGATTGAAGTAAACAAGGAGGGTAGCGACGACAAAAATTGGAAAGGAAAGCGGGTTGAGCGTTAGAGCTTTACCCCAAACAACAAGGCTGCGAGGGTGGATGACCGACGTGTGGTCACATCCAATATGGGGGTGACGGGTTGTGGTAACTGTGAACGAAAACACCTCAGGGAATGTAGATTGGGGACCAATGTATGTTTTCGTTGTGGAAAGACCGGCCATGTGGCAAGAGAGTGTGGGGTGGCATGGTGCTATAACTGCCGTGGAAGGGGTCACATAAGCAGGGACTGCAAGGCACCAAGGGCAGAGAGTTCGGGAGCCAAGAAGACGACCAGAACTGGAGGGCAGGGGGCAAGTGCCGAGCTTCCATGATGACTTAGGAGAAGGCTAGTACGGACCCCGATGTGGTGTCAGGTACGTTTTGAGTAAACCAAACTCTAACTTCACTGTTAGTTGATTTTGGCGCGAGTAAGAGTTTCATTTCTCCTGCCTTTTGTGCTGAGTCGCCCATTAGGGGTAGAGGTATTGATAAGCCCTTCAATGTAGAAACTGCTATAGGTAACTCTACCAGGATTTCGATGCGATAGATGGCCGCGACGTGGAATTAGAAGGTCATAAATTTTCAGTTAGACCATTCGTGATGACCTTAGGCGGTTTCAATGTAGACCTAGGAATGGATTGGTTGACGGAATACGAGGCGAACATTGTGGGTCGCAAGAAGATGATACGATTGACAACGTCTGACGGGAGTTCGGTGACGGTTTTTGGTGATCGGGTCACGGCGATCTCGGAAGCAATATCAATGGCGGCGGCGAGAAAGTGTATGAGGCGTGGATGTAGTGCCTATCTGGCCTACGTAAAGGATGAGGATGCGCCGACACCGCAACTGCCTGATGTACCGGTTGTGTGCTACTTTCCAGATGTGATTCCCGAAGACCTACCAGGAGTGTCACGGGACCATGAGATTGAGTTTCAGATTGACTTGATACAAGGTGTCCAACCAGTAGCTAAGGCACCGTATCGATTGGTTCCGGATGAGCTAAAAGAGAATTGGCGGAGTAATGGCAAGAACCGCTTGATAAGGGGTGGGTTAGACCGAGTATCTCTCCTTGGAATGCTCCGGTCTTTATTGTGAAGAATGAAGACGGTAGTATGAGGATGTGTGCAGACTACCGTGAGTTGAATAGGCTGACAGTGACGAATCGGTACCCCTATCGAGAATTGATGATCTGTTTGACCAGCCCTAGAGTACCAGTTGGTTTCCAAGGATAGACCTTCGATCTGGATATCATCAGTTGAAGGTGAAGGAGCAGGATATTCCTAAAATAGCTCTTCGCACGCATTATGGACACTACGATTTTCTCGTTATGTCTTTTGGTATGACCAATGCGCCAGCTGCTTTTATGGATTGGATGAATCGAGTGTGTCGACCCATGTTAGATAAATCAGTGATTGGGTTTATGGAGGATATCCTGATTTATTCGAAGAGCGAGGAGGAGCATGCCGATCATGTTTGAGAGGTGTTGGAGACGCTGAGAGGGAAGAAAATGTATGCCAAAGTTCTCCAAGTGCGCATTCTGGTTGCGTGAGGTTCAGTTTTGGGTCAGGTAGCGAACCCCGACGGGATTATGGCGGAACCGGCAAGGGTGGAGGCGGTGATGCAATGGAAGTTTTCTGAGACGCCATCCGAGATTCGTAGTTTCTTGGGTTTGGCGGGCTACTACAGAAGATTCATTCAAGACTCCTCCAAGATCGCCTCTAACTAAGTTGATCCGGAAAGATGTGAAACTTGCATGGGGTCAAGCTCAAGAGAAGGCGTTCGATGAATTGAGGGCAAGACTGATTCAAGCTCCCATTCTGTCATTACCCGATGGGAGTGAGGATCTGGCGTTTTATTCAGATGCTTCCTAATCGGGGTTGGGATGTGTGTTAAGGTAGGGGGAAAGGTTATAGCCTTTGCACCCGACAGTCGAAGGTTCACGAGGTAGAAAGCCTAAAGATAGGCAGAAGTCGTATGCCGATGAGGGATGTTGACAGATTAAATTCCAGGTGGGTGATAGAGTTATGCTGGGAGTCTCACCTTGGAAAGGTATCATTCGGTTCAGGAAGCGGGGCAAGTTGAGCTCGAGGTACGTAGGGCCTTTCTAAGTCGTGGCTCGAGTAGGAAAGGGTGGCTTATAGCTTGGAGCTACTAGAGGAACTAAGTGGGATTCACCCGATATTCCACGTATCTCATCTGATGAAATGTTTGGCGGACGAAGATATAGTTGTCCCACTAGATGATATCGAGGTAGATGAACGGTTCAATTAGATGGGGCAACCAGTGGCAATCATCGATCAAAAGAAGAAGAGGCTGAGTAATAGAGTGGTTCTACTTGTGCGCGTACAGTGGAAGCACAGAAAGGGATCTGAGCATACGTGGGAAACTGGAGAAGAAATGAGCCAGCATTGTCCACGGTTGTTTAAGGAGTAACAGGTTTCGGGGACGAAACCTATTTAAGGGGGGTGGACTTGTAACGCCCGGAAATTTCCTTTGAAGCCGACTAAAGAAGAAACAAAGAAATAAAGTCCGAAGTCGAGGGACCAAACCCGCCAACGAGAGAAACTTCGATGAATGGGAGTATAAAAGGGGGGGAAACACCCCAACCCTTCCCATTTTTCAGCTAAGAAGAGAGGAGAGGAGAATAGAAGGGTAAAAAGAGAAGAAGTGTTGATTCGGGTTGGTTCGAGCGGCCAAAATCAATGTGTAACGTGTCAAATCGAAGCTCTACTCGACGGGATCATTAAGGTGAGTTCTAGGACCCCTCTTTTACACGTTTTCAACTGATTTTGAGGCTGGAACACATCTGAAAACCTATTTTCGAGTTTTGGGTAAAACCCCGTTTTTATGCATGTATGTATGAGTATGATGCGTTTGAGGCTTGATTTCTTGCTTGGTTATGCTTGAATGAGGTCGTGCTATGTTTCCCTAAGGTTTAGGATGGTTGATTTGCGCTTAAAAGAGGTTTGGAAGGGGTTAGAGGCCGAAACCCGTCGGCTGCGGTCGAGATGAACTGCATTCTGCATCAGCTAGGGCTAGGCGACCGACTGGAGGGTGATTGGAGGCCATTCGACCGATTGGAGTGCGACTGAGGTCCATGCGCACGCTTGCCATGCGACTGAGGTCCATACGCACGATGGTCATGCGACTGAAGTTCATGTGCTGGGAAGTCATGCGATTGAAAGATTGTGCGACTGAGGTTCATCCGCACAAAGGGTATGCGACTGAAGCCCATACGCCTGAAGTCATGCGACTGAAGGCCATACGTATGAAAGCTATGCGACTGAGAGTCCATACGCAAAGAGGTCCATTCTCATAGGGTCCATTCGCATAGATGCCCGTTCGCCTAAGTGTTCAGTCGCCCTGAAGGCCAACCGACTGGAGGGTGTCCATACGCCTGAATAGGGTTTATGCGCATAGTAGTTTGAGGGACTTTGAGAGATGATGGTCGAGATGAAATTCCTCGATGATGTGATGGGCATGGACGGTATAAGGTGACGCATGATGATGAGCTAATGATGGTGATGATGGTGATGATATGTATGCCGTATGTG
The DNA here is from genome assembly GCA_025215565.1 of Flaveria ramosissima. Classification (NCBI taxonomy): domain Eukaryota; kingdom Viridiplantae; phylum Streptophyta; class Magnoliopsida; order Asterales; family Asteraceae; genus Flaveria; species Flaveria ramosissima. Next base: position 63,366,857 of record CM046029.1, on the reverse strand, counting down.
TGATGTTAGGCATGGCGGTGCGTGTGATGCATAGTATGTATGATGTGTGTGATGTGATGTATGATTGATGCGTATGTATGATGATGCTGCATGTTTATGTTTATGTTTACGTTCCTTAATATGTATGTTTATCCTTGCTTTGGCTTTACGTATTATGATAATGAATGAAATGAAGTATTATGTAACGTAAAGTGGAAAGAAATGAAAAGTCTTGCATGCATCGGATACGGGTCCTTCTTTGTGATTGACCATTTATGTAGAACCTCTACCGCTTACCCCTAGTACTATGGCATACGTTTAGCTGTTCATTTATTGACTTCGGCCCAGTAGCTATGACTGATCGGGGTGTAGCACATGGTATTGGTACGGATGATGTCCGAGCAAGTAAAGTTATATGGAACGAGTGAATGAATGAATGAAGAAGATAATAAAGATATGATCTATGCGTACGTATGATGTGTGATCATGCAAATGTAACGAATGGTTTTAAAAGAAAGTAAAGTATGTTTTATTATAAAACTAGAACTCACTCAGCAACGCTGACTTTTATGTGTTTCCAGTTGGCAGGTAAAGTTGCTGAGGATGCTACGGGGCGACTACTCAGCTTATTTTGGATGTCATCCATATTCATAATGCTTTTGCATTGTAATAGAACAAATATTTTGTAATTGAACAACGATGTATTTTGTTGCAAAAGTTTTTATGATAAAATGATGTTTAATGTTTCCGCTGCAACGTTTTATGAACTATACATGCAATTATATGTTTTATGTGCGATGAACGACCAACTGTAAGCGTCCCGGGAACGGGGCCTTACACAATCGAACCAGGGAAGGGCGGAAGGCCAAAGGATTTCTTGAAGTCGTCGATGTCAAACACTCAAACAACAAGCAAAACAACAAACTGAGCCTGTTTTTGCTTGTTTAGTTGGGCTGTTACGTGTTGGGCTTTTGCCTATTGCATCCCAATAGCCACTAAACTTAAGATGACTAAAAAAGGTTGTTGGGCGTTGCAAACCATAACTCCGTAATCATAAGCTCATTTTAAATAAATACAACCCACCCAATTAATTAAATATATAAAGTTTTCTTATTATTTTTTAAAATTTTAATAGATGTAAAATTTTTTAACAATTGTAAATTTTTTTAACATGTGTATCTTTTGTCGGGGGGGGGGGGGGATATAATATATGTCAGTTTTTTAAAGCCGAATTCAATATATAATTTTTTTTTTGTCTAAGAACCGAAAAATTAACACTACAGACGAAAAAAAGAGCAGGGCGGTGGCCCCCGGCCCCTTCAAACCTTCGCCCCTGCCCATCAAGCACGGGTCGTGCCCAACCAAGTCTATGCGTACGAGTCGATCAACTTTCACGTATATCGTACTAGCACAGGGCCGTGTCCGGCACTCTAGAAAGCCTATAAATAGTAGCTTTTTTGCAACTTTGACGAATCTTTTAGAAGGGCGAAATCTGCAACGTTATCTCGTGAATCCAGTCTTAAAGGTCATTGGGAGGCTCGTGAGGTGCATTCAACACTTAGAAAATCTCAAGTTTATCTAAATGTCACCCATTGTGAATCACCAATTTGATTATTCCATTTCACTGATGATTTCATACTTATTTCCTATTGTTGTTGTTATTATGTTCGAGCTCATGATGAGCTAAACTCTTATTATTATCCTAATTGTATGAAACTGATGTAATTTGTGATGAACTAATGGTGTGATTTATGTTATGTTAATGTTGTGGTAATTATGGATAAACTTTTGATGGGTAACATCTATATTCAAATAGTAAGTTATAAACTTAAAATTTGTAATTGTAAATGTTTACAAGGTGGAAAAACGTATGAACTAACTTTTATTCGCAAAACCAGTTCTTATAATAAACTTATGGCTAATGAACTAGAAATGATTATTAGACATCATATCACCATAGCTTTATGATCATTTACGGGTTTCTTTTTTATTAATTTGAGAAATCTATAACAATTATTATGGTTTCTAAAAATAGTGGTATATTAAAAAAAACTTGATCAACTCTCTTTGTAACATTACACAAACAGTATCTACATCACTAGGGGCTTGGTGGTTGTGTTGTAAGTAACTCGATGCAACTTTCCTTGTGTCTACGGAGCTGGTTTATGATAACTCTGTGCTGGCTTGCATTTATAAACATTAACATAAGTACTTTAATCCATATTTTTAATCACACCACGTAATTCATCATAGTTACATACATGTATTCTAAATTAGGATGATAGCCTCAGTCCTGTGAATTATCTGAAAAGTCTCCAAATTTGCCTCAGTCCTGTGAATTATCTGAAAAGTCTCCAAATTTTATTTACTATTTAGTTAAGTTATTGTTTGAAAAATTAAATCTGGTTACCTTAAAGCAACTAATCATTTTCTTAAATCGAAATCAAATATGATAATCAATCATTAGGGTTGTTTAGTAGGCTTGATGTGTCCACAAATTGATAATTGGTTCTTACCAACACTAATTATCGCACGATATGTACACTTGCCTTTTGTGTGTAGTTTAGTTTAAGTAAAAAATCATTATAAAACTAAACTTGCGTAAAAACCAAAACCAGTTGAGCTTATGCTCGACTCCCTAAAACCAAAACCAGCCAAGCTTGTTGAATTGTGATGAACGTGTGAAGCCAACTAATTAGAGAGCCAAGTTCACTTTTTTATTTTTAAAGTGTAAACTTTTACACATAGTGATAAAAAACGAAAAAGAAAATACACTTTTAAGTTTTTGTATGTTGAGTCAATGAACCGATGAAATTTTGCATTATAAAAGGGTAGTTAATATGTTATGATCATCTTATGTCTTTATATATATATATATATATATATATATATATATATATATATATATATATATATATATATATATATATATATATATATATATATATATATCTATTCTAAATCTGTGTAATCTCTCTCTATCTAACTCTATCTCTCTATCTCTCTAATATCCTCTATTTTGAAAAGTGTAAAGATGTCATATGGGTAACACTTGGCCCCTCATAACACTAATATTACCTGTTTTTGCTTACAAGAATTCAAAGATTTTTTTATTGCTCCGGTGAAAACATCCTAGTGGTCATCCATCATTGCATTGCTGTCACCAAACACGCTTACTTGTAGAGTTATCCTCTCATCCATAGCTAATGCGCCCAAAAAGCATTGGTGATATTAGATGCCAATCATTACTTATGAACCCAACATACCCCTAGCCATGCTCGATATGGTATTTTCCTAGAGTGTCAATATCTTTCCCTTATGGACTTATTGTCATCGATGAGCCAGGGACCTTATCATCCTAGTTAAGGTTTACCCTATCATCCTGAATGGTACAAGAGTGGCTTTAATACCATTTGTAACATCCGATCACTTATACCGCCATGATTTGATTTTGGTTGCCTGGGTGAAACTTCCCAGAAGTAACCTATTCTTGAATTGCTACAATCTAAGAACACTTATGATTTAACTGTGAAGTTCTCATCTTAACCACAACCAATGCGCCAAAACGCGTTGATAATATTAGAAGCCAAGCATTTTTATAAACCCAACATCTCTCTTGTCCACGTTTGATGTGAGATATGCCTAGGATGTCACATATAGCTATGGTGAATCAAATACTATGCAAATAGTGAATTATAGTTTAGGCTTCAACTTAAATGAGCAACCCAACAAACGATCTAACAAGCAAGTCATAAACTGAGCTAACCTTGGCTCGTTAAAAACAAGCCAATTTCAAGTGAGCTCTTTTTGAGATGTTCTCAAATGAGCCATGAGTTTTTTAAACAACCTTAGTGGGTGGTGGAAAGAGAGACTAATAGGTGATAGATTTTAATTCATTTTTGTTTGTTTTGTTCTAGAAATGCACTATAAATTTAAATTCTTAGTGATTGATTTTAGTTACATTGAATTTCAAATCCATTTTGACAAACTCAAATTCAAAATCCATTTTGATAAATTCCAGCGTCTTAAAAATAAATGACAAACTAAAAAGCATTCTAACATAAGCTTAAAAATGGTTTAACTTAAATAGAAATTGATTATTTTACCTTCTTAACTAAAACAATCATCTTATATTCGTCGATTTCTTCTTCTTTATCTCATATTGTCTCCTTGTCGATTGTAATTTCCATGCTCAACAAAAATTAACCACCTTCGCATTATCATGACCGACGAGCTTCTTTCGTATGTCTATGTCACTTCAACACAAAATCAAACTATCCGGGGTGGGGGGTGGCTAGATTACATGGGATATTTCAAAACTAAGTGTATATAACGGTACATCCCAACTAAAATTAGATCATAGTGCTCGTAGTTCTAGAGCTTTCTAGCAGACTCCATGCTTTGTAAAAGATTCTAGAAAAAATTACAAGGTTTCTTCTGATATTAGCCAAGAAAATTCTATGTATTTATCTTGTATTTTTTATAGATTTAGAGAAAAACGTATATTAGAATAATCTAGATTAATAGAGCTATTATAAATAAGACCAAGAGTACCTTAGTTGCAATCACTCAAAAATCACGTATAAGTCTGTATATAACACATGTAAAGCACCTTTGTACTATTATCTTTATAGCAATCCAAGTCAATCTTTGTGACCCATCTTGCAAGTTCCGCTATAGTTGCTAAGAATAGTTACGTCTATTGGGTCAAAGGCTGAACTTCAAGCTAGTCTAGGTACAAAACGAGAGTTAAAAGATAACTCCATGATAATAGGCAATTCAATTTGTGTTAGCCTCTAGATAGCATGGGAGTTCAACGTTTGGTATTCAGGTTCTTGAACATCCGAGAGCACATGGATCTTAGATTTAAATATGTTAAGGATGTGTCGCTAGTTGTTTGTTATGACAACAAAGAACATAATGCATCTCTTGATTCTTTACGCATGCTTGTTTTCTAGAAAACATATATACGAAATAAGAAAAATGTGGGAATGGGATAGGTTATGATTTTTATTAATAAAAGATCTAATACTTGTTTTTATAAAGATATAATATATCATACTAAACATCCCAAGACATTCTGATAGAGACTAGTGTACTCAATAATTAAACTTCTAATCCAATAGGATTCAAGATATGATGATTTTTAAGGGTGTATAAATTTGGATATTATCTTAAATTTAGATATCTGAATTTTCAAATAGCTGATTTCACTATCCGACTCCTACCAAAAATTTTAAATACTGATTCTGTTAGTGAAATGGATACTTTAAAACATCTAAAAGAACAAACATGAACACAATGTCATGCTTGTGTTTCCATTATTCATTTACAATACTAAGTAATAATATCTCACATCATGTTTATAGCTCGATTAGTAGTACTACTAATGTGCCAAAAACAAATCATATAATTATCTACACTATTTTATAAACCATATGATAGGGACAAAAATGTTGTTTTACAAAGATTTAAGACGATTTTCTACCCTACTATATATTTCTTTTCCCGATGTTATATCATTAACCCCCTTCTTCTTTGGTTCAATCACCAGGATCATTCCCCTTTATTTCTATCATTGGTTTCATCTCCCTTTCCCTATCACTTCACTCTGTTTCATCTCCCCTCTCTCTTCAATGGCAACTCAATCATTAATGTCATTCATTACAAAAGGGAAACACCTTTAATTCATGTTGTTGTTTTGGAAGTGATGTTGTTCTAGAATCAAGGAGAGATTACGGTTACTCTAATCGCTCTGAGTACGGTTCCACCCTTTGGTTTCGATTCTGTAAATTAAGTGTGTTATTTCTTTATTGCATTAAAAATAATTTTCCCATACTGTATGTAATAGATTAGGTGTTTTTTCTTCATGTATCTATTGTATCAAATTAACTTGTAACTTGGATTCTTACAACCTGTAAGTACTTTATTTGTAATTCAATAATATAACCTGTAAGTATTTAATTGAGTTAATTACATAAATGGTCCCTGTGGTTTATAAAAATAACGGGTTTGGGTACTAAAGGTTTTTTGGTAACAAGTTGAGGCATTATGTTTTCATTTTTGTAACGAGAATGGGTATTAAGACTAATAGACGTTAGTTTTTTTATTAAATTAAAATAAAATGACTATCATACCCCAGGTTGGCATTCTTTTTTATTCAGGGACCATTTGGGTAATTATCTATAACTAAAAAAACCAACCCCACTTATATCCCTTTTGAAAATCAGACCACCACCACCACTGAATCCACCACTACTATTACCCGCCATCGTTGCCGCCCACCACCACAACCATCAAAGCCTAGTTCAGACCCAAATCACCACTAAATCCACCATCGGTGCCGCATAACAAATACCCCAACCTACCCACTATTGTCTCCCTCCCATTCCCAAGTTAGACCACGACTACCGCTCACCATCACCACCATCGCCATCTAGCCACCACCATCGCTCACCATCACCACGATTGCGTCCGACCACACCCGGCCAACAAAACCACCACAACCGGTTCCAACCATGCTGCCGGTTCCCCATAACTCAACTTTTTCTCAAAACCCTAAAATCGAATTGGGGATTCTTGGTTTTAGGGATTGTATGTAGATGTAGTAATTTAGTGGAGATGAAGCATCGTTGGATTTTATGATGGTTGTGATGATGCAAAGATGAAGATGGTATTGTTTTATTTAAAAAGTTGAAGAAATGGTGGTGGTGAGGACGATGTGAGGGGTTGGTGGTCGACGGTCTGGGTTGTTGGTGATGGTGGCCGACAGTGGGGGCTGTTGGTGGTGGCCGATGGTGGGGGTTGGCGGTGGTGGTGGCCGACAGTGGGTGGTTGGTGGTGGTGGTGAAGAAATTGTTCTAAAAAGCTTTAGTGATTTAATATATAAATATATATATATATATATATATATACATATATATATATATATATATATATATATATATATATATATATATATATATCACATATATATATATATATATATATATATATTATATATGTATATATATATATATATATATATGTATATCTATATATATATATATATATATATATATATATATATATATATATGTCTGTGTATGTATGTATATTAAATACACAAGCTGTCCATTATATATACTAAATGACATAAATAGTCCCTTTATGTACATTAATAGTCCATGTAAAGTGAAAAGACAAAAATACCCTTAGGTTTAACAGAAAAGTTAACGTCTGTTAGTGTTAATACCTTAACTCGTTACAAATTGAAAACACAATACCCAAACATGTAACAAAAAACTCTTAGTACCCAAACCTGTTATTTTCAATAAAACACAGGGACCATTTGCGTAATTAACTATATTTAATTTGTTATAATTTGCACAATCATCTATGATTAGGGTTTCATTAGTCTGCAATTTGGGTTCTTTCAATCATACTTTGTAGGTCTTTAATTTGTATTTATCTACAATTTGGCTTCTTTTAATTACAATCATACTTTGTAAAATCATACTTTGTAAGTCTTTATGTATTAGTCCGTGTTTTAGACGCGTTATATAAAATAAATTAATAATTTATTTTATTGAGTATTTATTCATGAGATATGATTATGGATCATATATTACTATAATTATTTAATTTTTCTTTATTTGTAATTTTTACAAATTAATTTCGATTTTTGTAAATTGCTACTCTTTAAAAACAATAATTGTTATATTAAATGCACAAAAATTTTAAAAATACTCCAATTTGGTTTTTAACTCCTTTTAGCCATATAGAAGTCATTACTAAAAATATGAGATTTTTAGTAGTTCTTGCTAGTTTTACATTTTTAACGTTCACGGTTCAGTTTTTAACGCGTTTTTATGTTAGGAAGGTTTTTGGTCATACTTTTGGTTATGGATTATGTTATTATATTATATGAAACTATTAGGTTTTTTAGTTTCTAAAGTTTGCTGTTAAAACTCGTTTTGAGAAATTTTTATTTTTTAGCCAATTTAACGTTCGTATTTTTGTTTAACATGATCAAATTTAAATATTACGAAATTTAATTTTTAGTAATTTATTATCATAATTAGCATGACGTATATTTTTTTTTATAATATGTTATATTTTTATAATTTTCGTTATAATGTCCGGTTAGTCACGTTAAGTTCTAATTAAGTCTCGGTTTTAGCTTGTAGGGTTTTTCGTCCAATTTTTCCATTCTCATTTCATCCAATATAACACATATCATGAAAATAACCTTATGTTTCTGTCTTTTTACACCATGTCCTTATGTAAAAATTGTATTTTCCAACTTTTTAATTTACATTATTACATAAGAAATATTCTATGATTTTATAAATTAGAAAAATTTGTTTCTAACTTATTTTAATCATATTAAACTTCCAAAAACTAGATTATGGTTTTGTACCCATCTTACATGTTTTCTTATTTTTATGCAAAACCGAGCTTGTCGGTTAACTAGTTTTATAAAAAAGTGTTTACGACCATCAAGGTTTCGTGTAATCTTCTGTATCTTTATGTTACTAAAAAATCAAATGTTTTACATTTTTATAAGATGTTTGGTATGTCATGGGGTTTATTGTGTCATAAAAGTGAGTACATGTGATATTTCATGTGTTTCTGGGCTATGTTTTGTTATCTTGCCATTGTTGATTGTTATGAGAGTCTTAAGGGATGGTACAGGGCATTGGAATGATGAGAAAAGCTGTTTAAAATAATGAGTTACTTTATGTTCAATAATGCATATAATGAAAGGTTTATGATGAGCCAAACATAGGTGTGTGTGTCATCACATCGTCTTGTAATTAAAACATACCAGATTTTTTTTATTTTATAAAATACTTTCGCAATTTATGTCAGGGTTAGGTCATAGTTCACAACAAAAGTTGTCACTTGTAGTGACATATGATTTCTTAACATTAAAAAACAATACAATAAAGCCATAGTCGTATCACAAGGATTTTTATTATACAACTTTTAACCACGAAAGTAGGATTCACTATCCGTCCAGTCACATCCATGGAGCTTTAACCATCTATGGGTGCTTTTTTTCTAAAATCATTTAAAATATATTTTTATTTAACTTTCACTAAGTAAGTACACCTCATTATTTTTCTTTTATTGGGATTTATCACCCATAAATCATTTTATTTAATCCTCGTTACTTCTTAGAAGTCAACACTCGAATTTCTTGTGGTTTTAATATTAAACCTCGAGGATTAATAATTCCTCTTTTTATATATGTGGAGTTCAACAACCGAACCTCTTGGGATTTCAACACCCGAAATCCTTACATATATTTAACTCCTTTTTATAATATACGTGGAATTCAACACCCGAACCCCTTGTTGTTTCAACACCCGAGATCCTTACATATATTCTACTCCTATTTAAATTATCAATACGCATACTTGAACACGTAATCTTACAAGTCATTTCCCCCCCAAAATCCATTATTATTAAAATAAACAAACACATATTACATGTAATTGAACATGTTTCATCTCCACAGAATACACATTTAGAAATATTTGCATATAACTTTTCTTTTCTTAGCACATTGAGAACCTCACGAAGATGTTGAGCAGATCTTCTTCTGTTCAAGAATAGATAAGAATGTCATCGATAAAAACTACAACAGAACGATCAAGCATAGGCTTACATACTTGCTTACATACTCGATTCATGAGATCCATAAAAACCGCTGGAGCATTCGTTAGACCATATGGCATCACAACGAATTCAAAGTGCCCATAATGAGTACAAAAAGTTGTCTTAGGTACATCTTCTTCTCGTACCTTAACTTGATGATAACATGACCTTAAATCGATCTTTGAGAACCAACTAACACCTTGTAGTTGGTCAAAAAGATCATCAATCCTAGGCAAAGGGTACCTCTTCTTGATGGTCGGCTTATTCATTTCACAATAATCGATGACCATTCGCATGCTACTGTCATTCTTTTTAACGAACAAGCTAGGCACCCCCAAGGTGAAATACTTGGGCAAATGAAACCTTTATCCAACAAAACTTGGAGTTGAGACATTAGCTCCTTTGTCTTGTTTGGTGCCAGTCGATATGGTGGTTTAGCCATAGGTTTAGCTCCTAGAACTAAAAAATTTTGAATTCAATTTCCCTTGTTGGTGGAACACCTGGAAGCTCATGAGGGAAAACGTCAAGGGATTCGTTTACTACAGGGATTTCATCAAGTTTCCTCTCTTTCATATCTTTATCAGCCACGTAGGCTAGAAACGTTTAATGTCCATGCCGTATGTAACTTTTGGCTTTCTCCATTGAGCATACAATAATGTTACTCTTTCTTTATCCATAAACATAAATTGTTCCCCTATCGGTGAGAGGAATTGAAAAATCTTTTGATTGCAAACTATTGATGCATGATGTTGTGATAACCAATCCATCCCAATAATAACATCGAATTATTTAAATTCTATTGTAATTAATTTGATATCATATTCTTCTCCTGGAATATTTACTTTACAGTTTCAACATATTTTAGATACAACAAAACTTTTATCACTAGCTATGTCAACTTCTAACACATGTACCAATTTACTTCTAACAAAAGAACTATGGTAGGCAAACTTTATAGATACAAAAAATCTACTGGCTCCAAAATCAAATAAAACATATGCAAGAAGGGAGTTGACTAAATAAGTAACCGTGACGATGTCAGGTTCAACCTTCGCTTCTTCCGCGGTATTTTGAAAAGCCCTGCCTCGTGGTTTTGGAGCTTCCAATTGTTTCACATTTTCTACGGCCCTCGATCTTTACACGGCCTTGGCAACCCTTGTTTTCAACTCTAGACAATCATTTCTCATATGACCCGGCTTATAGCAATTATAACATAAGCTTACAGGACTCATACACTGTGGTACGGTATGCCTCAGTTTCCCGCATTTATAACAAATTGGGTTCTTGTAATGACATTCTCCAAGATGTCTCTTCCCACAAAACTAACAATTACCAGACTTCTTGATTAAGCCTAAACCTCTTTACACGCTTTATAAATTTTACTTTCTTCGTAGGTATCGCACGAACCATAACATCAGCTTTTCTCTTCCCGTCTCTTTCTTTCTGTCTCTTCTGTTCTATCTCTCGTTCACGAGCCCAATTAAGAAGCTCCTCAAGACTCCCACATTTTGATGGAGAAATAAATTCTCTGATTTCTGTTTTAAGGATAAGATGGAACCAAGTCATCCATATTTCTTCAGAAGTGAAAAGCGAAGGACAAAAATTTGCTTTATCATAGAAAATTCCAAAGATTTCATCCATTGTTTCATTGCCTTGACACATATGATGAAGTTCTTCAGTGATATGATCAATTAGAACATGAGGACTGAAATGTTTTAGGAAGATTGGTTTGAGTTCTTACCAAGACATACTTCTGATTCTTTCTCTCCCCTTCTCCTTCTTTATCATATCCTACGAGTCTTTAGCTTTTTTCACAGAAATGATTTGTCACGAACATCACTTCATCGCACGGGTCGCAATGACACGTATCGAAAATAGTCTCCATGGCTATTATCTACCTTTGACTCACCAAAGGGTCAATTTCACCTTTAAATTGTAACGGTTTTCAAGCGATGAAGTCTGTATACGTGGAGTGACCTTTTTTGACTTCAACTATTAGTGCTGCTCCCACATTCTCTGTAGGCTTTCCTATAGTTGCTTCATTGTTTTTCAATTTTTCTTCTAGCATAATTCCAATAGAATTTTTCACTTCAGCTAGAAGACATGGATATTGGCTTCAAATGCCTTTCCTACTTCAATGACAATCTGTTTACGAATTTTCTTCGGTAAAGGTGTTGTATTATTGTCAAGATGAGGTGAATACACTAATTTTTCCTGAAGCATTATGTACATGTTTTTCAGTATTACGACTTCTTTCACCTTGTATAGAATTCTCCACTCTTTCATCCGCCATGTCTCTCTAAACAATTTACTTGCTTAATGTTACTTTTTATTCTAATGACTTCTCTTTCATAAACATTTATTTATGGCATTAATACTCCTTGCGTTATTGTCAAGACTAACAATTTATCTAAGTCTAGAAAGTATCATATATGTATTTATAACATACTGCACATAGACATATCATTTTATGCATATACTCCCCATCCTCACACTTACTCTTTGTCGTTTATAATACAATATGATCATTGTAAACTCATAATGGTATGATATATTACTCTCATACTAGCCAGGTATGAAAACAATATATTATACTCATTATGATTTTTCAACTATAATAAGTGATCTCAAACATCTAAATTTCAACAAACACAATTTTTTCATATGTTTTGATCTTGCACCAATACAAACTCTCTATTTATCTGCTTCCTTGGACCGCTTCAGGTTAAAACCCTTTTGTTTTTATATCAGTAGAACTTATGGTTCTGTAACACCCGGAAATTTTCTTTAAAGCCGACGAAAGAAGAAAAAAAATAAAGTCCAAAGTCGAGGGATCAAACTCGCCAACGAGAGAAACTTCGATGAGTGGGAGTATAAAAGGGGGAAGACACCCCATTCTTGCCATTTTCAGCCAAAGAGAGGGAGAAGAGAAGGAGAAAAAGAGGAGAAGATCTTGGTTCGGGTGGATTAGAGCGTGGAAATCGTCGTGTAGCGGGTCAAATCAAAGCTCTACTCGACGGGATCGTTTGTATGAGTTCTAGGACCCCTCTTTCACACGTTTTTGAATGATTTTGGGGCTGGAACACATCTGAAAACCCTTTTTTTGAGTTTTTGGGTGTAAACCCGTTTTTATGCATGTGTGTATGTGTTTGATGCATTTGGGGTTGGATTTTGGGCTTGTGTATGCTTGAATGATGTTATGGTAGGTGTTTCTAAGGTTTAGGATGGTTGATTTGGGCTAAACTCGAGTTTGGAAGAGCTTGGAGGCCAAAAGGGGCACTTTGCATTCGGCTGAAACTGCATTCTGCATCAGCTAGGGCTATGCGACCGAGTGGAGTGCGATTGGAGGCCATACGGCCGATTGGCGTGCGACTGAGGTCCATGCGCACGATTGCCATGCGACTGAGGTCCATACGCTGTAACACCCAGTTATTTATTTATTTTGAAGCCGACGAGTGAAGAAAAAGAAATAAAGTCCAAAGTCGAGGGACCAAACTCGCCACCGATATAAAGTCGAGTGTGGTGGTATTTAAAGGGAAAGGGCAGCCATAACCCCCTCCCCACACTCATTTCCAGCCATACAAAAGAGGAGAAAAGAGAAAGGGAGAAAAGAGGAAGAAAGTTGGTTCGGGTTGGTTCGAGTGAGCAAAATCGTTGAGTAGCTAGTCCAATCGAAGCCCTTCTTGTTGTGATCGTTTGTGTGAGTTCTAGGACCCCTCATTTACTTGTTTTCAAACGATTTTGGGGCTGGAAATCATAGAAAACCTGTTTTTGTATGTGTGTGTGTTTGACCCATTTGGGTGTGGTTGTGTGTGATGCGTTTGGTGTTTGTTTCCGGGCTTGTGTGTGCTTGTATGGTGTTGTGGTATGTATTTCGAGGTTTAGGATATTTGATTTAGGCTTAGAATGAGTTTGGATGATCTTGGAGGCCAAAAATGGCAGATTGGGTTCGGGATGAACTCCTTTCTGCATCAGCTAGGGCTAGGCGACCGACTGAAGGCCATACGGCCGAGTGAGGGGCGATTAAGGTTCATTCGCACGATTGGGGTTCAGCCGCAGGATTGATAGTTTATTCGCACGACTAAGGTTTCATTCGTACGATTGGGGGTCCAGTCGCATGGAGAGTCATACGACTGAGGGTCCAGTCGCATAGGTGCTTAGTCGCATTGGTTCCAATCGCTTGGGACTCATTCGCATTGAATCCATTCGCATGAGGTCAGTCGCATAGGTGTTCATTCGCATTAGTTCCATCCGCATGAGGTCCATACGCACGACTGGATGTCCATTCGCATAGATGTTCATCCGCATGAGTCCAATCGCATGATGTTCAGTCGCCTGGAGGCAATGCGACTAAAGGATGTCCATACGCCCAAACAGGGCTGTTGTACCCATGGAAAACGTGTAGATTAACTACTGACTTTCAGGGGGAAGTGCAGGTGTAAGTTTTGACATAGAAACTCCCGTAAGTTCATGTAAGATGACTGTTGAGGCCTTAGGGAGTAGGTTGGGCATGATGTTGATGATGGCGTTGCATATTTATGTATGTTGTATGTTATGCATGCATGATGTTCCTGATTATAATGAATGTTTATCTTTCTTGTGGCTTTACGCGTTATGCTAATGAATGAATTGAAAGTATTATGTAACGTAAAGTGAAAGATGATAAAAAGGGGAACATGAATTGAATGCATGCCTTAATGAACGAAAGTAATGAAAGACTTGCAAGCATTTGATAACGGGACACGCCAATTATAAAGTGTTAGCCCAACGGTGTGTGGGTTCGCTACCCCGGGAGGATGCACATTGGGGTCCGTCTTTGTGACCGGCCATTTGTATAGAACCTCTACCTCTTACCCCGGTACTGCGGCATACGCTCAGCTGTCCCTTTATAGACTTCGGCCCAGTAGCCATATAATTTGGGGTGTAGCACATGGTATTGGTACGGAAGATATCAAACGCGCAAGTAAAGATGTAATAATGCATGAACGAATGAAGAAGATAATAATGATATTATCTATGTGTACGTATGATGTGTGATCATGCAAAAGTAACGGACGGTTTCGTTGAAAGTAAAGTATATTTTACTATAAAAGTAGAACTCACTCAGCAACGCTAACTTTTTATATGTTTCCAGTTGGCAGGTAATGTTGCTGAGGATGGCGCTGCGAGGCTACTCAACTCTTTTTGATGGCATCCATCTATATAGGGCTTTTGTAATGTAATGCAACAATATATTTTGTAACTGATTAACGATGTATTATTTGGCAAAAGCTTTTATAGTATAATGAGATGTCTATTTTGATAATTTCGCTGCAATATTTTACGAAAGTTAAATGTATTTATTTGTTTTATGCGCGATGAATGACCAACTGTGGGCGTCCCGGGAACAGGGCCTTACAAGTTGGTATCAGAGCCAAAGTTTAAGTGAAATGGGTAAATTTTCAAAATAAACCTTAACGTAAACTGAAAATGGGACGGAATGGGAATGGGATGCCAATCTGAGTAGCTGCGTGCCATCAGGTATTTTCTTAATGATAACCGGTATTATGTGCGCATGTTATGTGATTTACGTGTTGTATGTAGATTTAGATACTGATGTAGTCAGGATAGGTAATGCTCGGGGTATGAAGAGTAAAGTAAGTGGCTAATCACAACTGGCCACTGTAATTAGGGACTTACTATACTTGACATAAACTGAGCTGTTCCCTTGAATAACTGTGTTGGTGTTTGAATCTTTCAGTGTGATAGAGAATGGCTGGTGGTAGATCTTCTAAAGCTTCTAGGGGTGGACGCCGTGGTGGGCCTGATGCCGAACCGCGACCTAAAAGAGGAAGGCCTAGAGTTGAGAAGGTGGTTCCTGAAGAACCTGAGACCCCTCATCCAAAGACTGGGGATGAGAGTGCAAACTTGAGGGCCTCGGTAAAGGAGGCTGTTATTGAAGAAGTACACCAGGTTATGCAGACAATCTTACCATCTGTGGTAATCGAAGTCATCAAGGCTGTGAAAGAAGGAGAAAGGAGGGAGAGAAATAGGTCTTCGGGAGGACGAGAGCAACCGGAGCCTGAAACAATTTTCTCCAATAATGAAAAGAGGAGGAAGATGAGCCTGTGCAAGAGGTGGCACGAGGCTGTAACTACGGGGCGTTTATGAGATGCAAGCCCCCTACTTTCGATGGAAACGGCACTGCTGCTGCTGCTCACCGGTGGGTGAGGGAAATGGAGGCTGTTCTCGACATCAGCGAGTGCCGGGAAGATCAGAAGGTGAAGTTTGCCACTCATTCATTTGTGGACTCGGCTCTGTGCTGGTGGGACAACATTGTCCAAGCCGAGGGTAACCGGGCGATAGGAAGGATGAGGTGGGAGGAGTTGAAGAAGATGGTGATCGAGGAGTTCTGTCCTCAGAGGGAGATGGATAAGATCGAGAGAGAGTTCCTACAACTGGAGCCGGGGACCATGACACATCAGCAATACACCACCAGATTCAACGAAATGGCACGGCTGGTGCCGGATCTGGTGACGCCTCTGTCCCGAAAGATCAAGAGGTACGTTCAGGGTTTTCCAGTGGATGTTCGCAGGCATATGATCGCCGCTCGGCCAGGCACGTTTAGGTCGGCGGTTGATTTGGCAGGGAGACTTTATGAGGAGTGAGAGGTGGTGGTGACTGAAGCGAATAAGAGGGGTGGTGGTGATCGGAACGGGAACGGAAAAAGGTTTGGTCGGGGTGATGTCTCGACGGGTAACAAAAAGGCACGGGTGGATGACCGCCGTGTGGCCATATTGGGAGCTGGGTCGAAGAGGTGTGGCAAGTGTGGAAAGGAGCATGCGGGAGAATGTAGGCTGGGTTTGAATGTGTGCTTCAAGTGCGGGAAGGTAGGGCATATGGCAAGGGATTGCCGTGCGGGCAGGTGTTACAACTGTGGTGAAGAGGGTCACATAAGTAAGGATTGTAAGAAGCCGAGGGCTGAGGGTTCCGGGGTGAAGAAGACCGGGGGTGAAGGAACAGGGGCGAGCGCCAGGGCATTCACCATGACACAGGAGGAGGCTAGGACGGACCCTGACATTGTGTCCGGTGCGTTTCTAGTGAACCAAACTTTAGCTTCTGTGTTGTTTGATTCGGGTGCTAGTAAAAGTTTTATTTCTGCTGCTTTCTGTGCTAAGCTGCCTGTTAGTAGTAGACGTGTCGATGCGCCCTTTGATGTAGAAACTGCCATAGGTAAGTCTACCTAGATTTCTGAGATGATAGAGAACTGTGATGTGGAGCTAGAGGGTCATAAGTTTCCCGTTAGACCGTTGGTGATGACCTTAGGTGGGTTCGATTTGGTTCTTGGGATGGATTGGCTAGCGGACTACGAGGCTAACATTGTGTGTCGCAAGAAGATGATTCGGTTGACAGCGCCTGACGGGAGTTCGGTGACGGTTAATGGTGATCCGGTCACGACGATTCCGAAAGTAATTTCGATGGCGGTGGCGGGAAAGTGTATGAGGCTTGGATGTAGTGCCTACTTGGCCTATGTATAGGATGTGGATACGCCAACCCCACAACTAGCCAATGTACCGGTTGTGTGTGACTTATCAGGAGTGCCACCTGACCGAGAGATCGAGTTTTAGATTGATCTGATACCGGGTGCCCAACCTGTTGCCAAAGCACCATATCGGCTGGATCCGACAGAGATGAAAGAGTTGATGGAGCAGTTGCAAGAGTTGCTTGATAAGGGGTTCATTAGACCGAGTATCTCTCCTTGGGGTGTTCCGGTCCTGTTTGTGAAGAAGAAAGACGGTAGTATGAGGATGTGTATTGACTACCGTGAGCTGAACAAGTTGACGATAAAGAACCGATACCCCTTACCGAGAATCGATGATTTTTTTGATCAGCTGCAAGGTGCCAGTTGGTTCTTAAGGATAGATCTTCGATCGGGCTACCATCAGTTGAAGGTGAAGGAGCAAGATATCCCTAAAACAGCTTTCCGCACGTGATATGGTCATTACGAGTTCCTTGTCATGTCTTTTGGTTTGACCAATGCGCCAGCTGCTTTTATGGATTTGATGAATCGAGTGTGTCGGCCGATGTTGGATAAATCAGTGATCGTGTTTATTGATGATATCCTGATTTACTCGAGGAGCGAGACAGAGCATGGCGGTCACATTCGGGAAGTTCTAGAGACGTTGAGAAGGGAGAAGTTGTACACCAAGTTCTCCAAGTGCGCGTTCTGGTTGCGCGAGGTTCAGTTCTTGGGTCATGTGGTGAATCCTGACGGGATTATGGTAGACCCGGCAAAGGTGGAAGTGGTGATGCAATGGAAGTCTCCAAAGACGCCATCCGAGATTCGTAGTTTCTTGGGTTTGGCGGGTTATTACCGGAGATTCATTCAAGACTTCTCTAAGATCGCCTCTCCACTAACTAAGTTGACCCGAAAAGATGTAAAGTTTGTATGGGGTCAAGCTCAAGAGAAGGCGTTCGAGGAACTGAAGGCGAGATTGACTCAAGCTCCTATTCTGACATTACCCGATGGAAGTGAGGATCTGGTGGTCTATTCTGATGCTTCCTACTCGGGGTTGGGGTGCGTGTTAATGCAGAGAGGAAAGGTCATAGCCTATGCATCCCGACAGTTGAAGGTTCATGAGGTCAATTATCCTACTCATGACTTGGAGCTAGCAGCTGTGCTCTTTGCACTAAAAATTTGGAGGCACTATCTTTATGGGACGAAGTGCACCATATTCACTGACCACAAGAGCTTGAAGTACTTCTTTGAGTAGAAGGATCTGAACATGAGGCAGAGACGATGGTTGGAGCTCATAAAAGACTATGATTGCGAGATCCATTACCATCCGGGCAAAGCCAACGTGGTGGCGGATGCCCTTAGCCGAAAGGAGAGGCCCGAGCTGATCGGGTGAAAGCTTATCAGCTAATCATGACCTCCGATGTAATGAAGCAAGTCAAGGAGTTTCAAGATGAAGCAATGAAAGAAGATCATCTTAACTCTGAAAGAATGAGATGTCTGGTCGCAGAGTTGGGTGAAAACACACTCAGTGTTACAACCCGATTTGGACGTGTGTGGATTCCTCGTTTCGGGGATATACGCGTGAAGATCATGGATGAAGCTCACAAGACTCGATACTCTATTCATCACGGTTCTACAAAGATGTACCACGACATGAAGAAAGATTATTGGTGGCCGGGTATGAAGCGTGACGTAGTATGTGAGTAAGTGCCTTACTTGCTTGCAAGTGAAGGCCGAGCATCAGAAGCCGTATGGGAAGATCCAACCTTTGGATATACCGGAATGAATGTGGGAGCACATCACCATGGATTTCATTACAAAGCTGCCGCGTACCCCGAAAGGGTATGATGCCATATGGGTGATAGTTGATCGTCTGACGAAGAGTGCTCACTTTCTACCGATCCGCGAGACATATTCATCTGAGAGGTTGGCTGATCTGTTCATCAAGAAAATTGTAACTCGTCATGGCTTGCCGGTGTCTATTGTGTCTGATCGTGACACCCGGTTTACATCCAAATTTTGGAAGAAATTCCACGACGCTATGGGGACGAGGTTACATATTAGCACGGCTTATCATCCCCAGACTGATGGTCAGTCAGAAAGGACCATTCAGACATTGGAGGACATGCTTCGGGCATGTGTTATCGATTTTGGAGGAAGCTGGGATGACCACCTACCGTTAGCTGAATTCTCATACAACAACAGCTATCATGCCAGCATTGGTATGCCCCCATATGAGATGCTATACGGTAGGA
Source organism: Flaveria ramosissima (assembly GCA_025215565.1). Taxonomy (NCBI): domain Eukaryota; kingdom Viridiplantae; phylum Streptophyta; class Magnoliopsida; order Asterales; family Asteraceae; genus Flaveria; species Flaveria ramosissima. The sequence continues at coordinate 63,347,480 of CM046029.1, read as the reverse complement.
GATGTAGAACACCCGTTTGTTGGGGTGATATTGGTCAGAAGGAGTTAGGGAGTGTCGAGTTGATTGAGGCTACGACCGAGAAGCTTGAAAAGATCTAAGCCTTCATGAAGGCAGCCAAAGATAGATAGAAGTCGTATGCTGATAAACGACACCGACCGATTGAATTCCAGGTGGGTGACCGGGTTATGTTAAAGGTCTCACCTTGGAATGGGATCATCCGCTTTCGAAAGCGGGGTAAGTTGAGCCCGAGGTACATAGGCCCTTTCCGAATCATTGCTCGAGTAGGAGAGGTGGCCTATAGACTGGAGTTACCGGATGACTTAAGTGGAATTCACCCGACATTCCATGTATCTCATCTAAGGAAGTGCTTGGCAGATGAAGATATGATTGTTCCACTGGAAGATATCGAATTAGACGAACGTCTCAATCATGTGGAGCAACCAGTGGCAATCATCGATCTAAAAGGAAAAGAGGTTGAGGAATAAAACGGTTCCTCTTGTGCGTGTACAGTGGAAGCACAGGAAAGGATCCGAGCCGACGTGGGAGACTGAAGAAGAGATGAGGCAGCACTACCCATGTTTGTTCGAGGAATAACAGGTTTCGGGGACAAAACCTATTTAAGGGGGGTGGACTTGTAACACCCGGTTATTTATTTATTTTGAAGCCGACGTGTGAAGAAAAAGAAATAAAGTCCAAAGTCGAGGGACCAAACTCGCCACTGTCACACCCCGACCGACGGCGGAATCATCGGGACGGACGAATGTGAATCGATTGCTCATAGCACATGGTAATAAATACGTTGAAATAATATTAAATGTTATTTTCATTGAATAATACTAATCAATCAATACAATACAATCAATTAAAAACATAATGAAATTTGTCTTTAACTTTGACAAAGTCCAAATCCTAGGTGTGCATTTAGAAGTCCACTAATCTTCAATCCTGAAATCATGTGAGAAAGTAACGAGTCAGCTAACGAATTAGCCGGTGAGTAAATACAGGTTTGAATACATATATAGATTGATTAAATGATTGAAAACAATTCAATTCACATGACAATGTCAAGACTTATAATGCAATAGTGTAACATAAAAGACAAACCAACACAATCAAACCTATTGACTGACTTGACTCGGTCCGCAGACGAAGCCTTATAGAATGAATGATTCCGGTTCCAATCACCACGCGACTAAACAAATGGGGTGGGTTTGTCAAACCAATAGATATATCATTGTTCCCGTGGTTGCATGAATTAATGATTGTATTATCAAGTTTATCTAACTATGAACATATTATTGCAAGTAATAACATAGCATGTCTTGAATTGAATTTAAAATGAAATAGAATAACAATGAATAACAATAATTGAATATTAAATCACATGATTTCCCCAAAATATAAAATATGAAAATGGGCAATGAATACTCACATGGTTTAATAATATGGTTTGAATAATATGCAAGATTAGGCACCAACGGTTTCTTCACGGATTTAACCTAAGGAATAGTGTCTTAATTTAAAAACAACATAATGATTGAAGGTTAGATTGATTTAAAAAACTAGGGTTCTAATTTGGGATTTAGGGTTTACAAATGATTTAAACTAATGTATTTGGTTTACCATGCTTAAATAAAATAGAGAAAATGAATTTAAATAAAGAAAATATTGATTGATAATAATTGGAATAAAGTAACTAAATACGTTTAAGACATTTAATGTAAAGCGTTTGAATGAATATTAAAGTGTAGAAGTTAAATAATTAATTTTAAGTTAGTTACTTGAACTCTTGGTCTAAATAATAAAGTGAATAGTTAATTATTTAGATTTTATAAAATATTAATTTAAAATAATTTGAATTAGTTTAAGTTTGTGTAAACGTGATTTTCTTTATATAAAATATAAAACTTATAAATAAGTTTTTTTCTTATAATATTTAAACCCTTAATAAAAGTGAGATTATAACTTTTAGAATTTTTAAAAATTAATAAATAATTTCTAAAATAATATTAATTAACAAAACAATTATTATATATTAATATGATTGTATTTAAGAATTTCTGAAATTAAATATTGGGTAAATTAGATTTTAAAAAAAATATGCGGGAGGCCCGGTTCGAACCCGGGTCCCTTCTGCATAGGATGTGTGCGTTAACCACTTGGGCTAGAGCCCAGATTTTGTTTGAAGTTGCAAAGAAATAAATAAGAATTGTTTTTAAAATAACCCCCAAATTGACATGAACCCTAGTTCGATTTGGTTCAAATTGAACATCGATTTGATGAGGTTAACCCGAATAAACATGGGGCTTTTATTCCCCACATAAAATCGAGTGTGTTTGTATGTATAGCTTACTTGATTGAGAACGAATTGGAGAAAATGATGGATGAACAAGTCGCGGTCGGTTTGAGATCGGATTTGAAGATTTGATGTTGTTATGCTTCAATTGACGTCGTGTGTAGATTCCAAAGAGAATTAAGATCAATAATATTCAACCAATTGTAAATGATAGTGTTTATCAGATGGAGTTCAACCGAGTTGCAGGTGCGCGATGAAAGTGACGATCGAATTGGATAAGTGTGTGTGATTTGTATAAAATTAGATGCTCGAATAGATTTAAAGGATCGAATGAGTTGTTTACCCTCACTTTAATAGCTCCAATTCATGCCGTTTTATGATCGTCGAGTTAACGTTTTGATTCGATGATTTTGAATTGGGTTTTGAATGATACAAGCGTTATTTGACGAAATTGATGTGATGATTAAGATCACAATGATCACAGAGACGTTGCAGGTCAAAGAATTTAACTATTTGATTATGATTTGTGTTGAAACAGGTCAAGATTTGAAAGGGGTTATCGGTTTCAAATTGAACATACAAAAACAGTGTTTGAATTCGATTTCTAACCGATCACAGGTTCGTAACTGACCCGCGAAGCCAATTCATCAATTTCTTAGGGTTAAAATCGGTGTTTGGAATGGTTTTGGGGCCGCCGGAGGGGCGCCGGAGTTTTGGCCGGAGAACAGGGAGGGTGTCTACGGGGGATGGGATGGTTTTAAATTGATTTACACTTTTGACCCCTCATGTTTGAATTGTTTATTATTTTAAAAAGAAACTTTTTAATTAAGTTTCATAAATTACAAAGTAAACCCTGGACTTATAAAACTAATTTGAATAATGAATCAAATAATTATTTATAACTTTTATAAAAACTTCACAATATAAGTATTTATTATAACTTTATAACTAAAACTCATGATTAGTAATAAACTCTATACTCTTTGTAAAACATTCAAATTTGATTCTTGGAAATTAAATGACTTAAGTTTCATAAAATTTTTATGAGACATTATAAGATTATGAAGGGAATTCACTAATAAAAGTTTAAATGACATAATTGTTGTGTTTGAAACATTAAAGTAAATTAAATAATCACAAAAATGAATTTAGTTTCCAATATTGACTAAAACGGATTCGGGTTTGGGTTTTAGTTTCAAAATGGGCAGATGTTACAGCTACCGAGAGAAATTCGAGTGTGGTGGTATTTAAAGGGAAAGGGCAGCCATAACCCCCTCCCCACACTCATTTTCAGCCAAACAAAAGAGGAGAAGAGAGAAAGGGAGAAAAGAGGAAGAAAGTTGGTTCGGGTTGGTTCGAGTGAGCAGAATCGTTGAGTAGCTAGTCCAATCGAAGCCCTTCTTGTTGTGATCATTTGTGTGAGTTCTAGGACCCCTCATTTACTTGTTTTCAAACAATTTTGGGGCTGGAAAGCATAGAAAACCCGTTTTTGTATGTGTGTATGTTTGACCCATTTGGGTGTGGTTGTGTGTGATGCATTTGGTGTTTGTTTCCGGGCTTGTGTGTGCTTGTATGGTGTTGTGGTATGTATTTCTAAGGTTTGGGATGTTTGATTTAGGCTTAGAATGGGTTTGGATGAGCTTGGAGGCTAAAAATGGCAGATTGGGTTCGGGATGAACTCCTTTCTGCATCAGCTAGGGCTAGGCGACCGACTGAAGGCCATACGGCTGAGTGATGGGCGATTGAGGTTCATTCGCACGATTGGGGTTCAGTCGCACGATTGATAGTTTATTCACACGACTAAGGTTTCATTCGTACGATTGGGGGTCCAGTCGCATGGGGAGTCATACGACTGAGGGTCCAGTCGCATAGGTGCTTAGTCGCATTGGTTTCAATCGCTTGGGACTCATTCGCATTGAGTCCATTCGCATGAGGTCAGTCGCATAGGTGTTCATTCGCATTAGTTCCATCCGCATGAGGTCCATACGCACGACTGGATGTCCATTCGCATAGATGTTCATCCGCATGAGTCCAATTGCATGATGTTCAGTCGCCTGGAGGCCATGCGACTGAAGGATGTCCATACGCCCAAACAGGGCTGTTGTACCTAGGGAAAACGTGTAGATTAACTACTGACTTTCGGGGGGAAGTGCAGGCGTAAGTTTTGACATAGAAATTCCCGTAAGTTCATGTAAGATGACTGTTGAGGCCTTAGGGAGTAGGTTGGGCATGATGATGATGATGGCGTTGCATATTTATGTATGTTGTATGTTATGCATGCATGATGTTCCTGATTATGATGAATGTTTATCTTTCTTGTGGCTTTACGTGTTATGCTAATGAATGATTTGAAAGTATTATGTAACGTAAAGTGAAAGATGATAAAAAGGAGAACATGAATTGAATGCATGCCTTAATGAACGAAAGTAATGAAAGACTTGCACGCATTTGATAACGGGACACGCCAATTATAAGGTGTTAGCCCAACGGTGTGCGGGTTCGCTACCCCGGTAGGATGCACTGTCACACCCCAACCTTGACGTCGATCGTGAATTTCTTGGAATGAGATCATCTTGTTGTGAATCTTTCGGCTTAGTGCATCGGCTACAACATTTGCTTTACTAGATGGTAATGAATGTCACAATCGTAATCACTAATCAACTCCACCCAACGACGTTGTCTCATATTGAGATCTTTTTGATTGAAAACGTGTTGAAGGCTTTTTTGATCGGTGTAGACTATACATTGTGTACCATACAAGTAGTGTCTCCAAATCTTCAAAGCAAAGACAACAACACCAAGCTTGAGATCGTGTGTTGTGTAATTCACCTCGTGAACCTTCAATTGTCTCGATGCATAAGCTATGACCTTTCCTTGTTGCATGAGAACACAACCAAGGCCTTTTTTAGATGCATCACAATACACGGTGAAATCGTCATTACCATCGGGTAGGGTCAAGATAGGAGCATTGCACAACTTGTGCTTTAACGCTTCAAAAGCTTCTTCTTGCTCGAAACCCCACTCGAATGGTTTATTCTTTTGAGTCAAAGAAGTGAGTGGCTTCGCGATCCTTGAGAAGTTGGCAATGAATCGCCGATAATAACCAGCAAGACCAAGGAAAGAACGAACTTCGGTAGGAGTTGTAGGAACACACCAATTTTTCACAGCTTCCACCTTTGCAGGATCAACGTGAATTCCTTGGCTATTCACCACGTGTCCTAGAAATTGAACTTCCTAGAGCCAGAAGTCACACTTCGAAAACTTCGCGTACAGTTGCTCTTTCTTCAACAATTCAAGAACTAATCTCAACTGCAGTTCATGATCGGTGTTGGACTTGGAGTAGATAAGTATGTCATCAATGAAGACGACCACAAACTTGTCTAGATAAGGCTTGCATACTCGGTTCATGAGATCCATGAAGACAGCAGGAGCATTGGTTAAACCAAATGGAATCACCATAAACTCAAAGTGCCCATAACGAGTACGGAACGCGGTCTTTGGGATGTCATCATCATGGACTCGTAATTGATGATATCCAGAAGGTAAATCAATCTTCGAGAAAATAGCAGCTCCTTGAAGTTGGTCAAACAAGTCATCGATACGAGGAAGAGGATAACGATTCTTGATGGTAAGCTTGTTAACCTCACGATAGTCGATGCACATACGAAATGTTCCATCTTTCTTCTTCACGAATAGAACAGGTGCACCCCAAGGCGAAGAACTAGGACGGATGAAGCCCTTCTCGGATAGCTCTTGAAGTTGACTAGAGAGTTCTTGCATTTCAGATGGTGCAAGTCGATATGGTGACTTAGCCACGGGGTTTGCTCCCGGTATCAAGTCAATTTTAAACTCGACTTCACGCACGGGAGGTAGACCACTAAGGTCATCGGGAAATACTTCAAGAAAGTCTCGTACGATAGGGACATCCTTAAGTTCTTTCCCTTTGACTTTTGTGTTGACCACGTAAGCCAAGAAGGCCATATACTTCTTGCTTAAGCACTTCCGGGCTTGAGTGCAAGACATGAGTTTAAGCCCTTTGGAAGACTTTTCACCGAACACTTTCAAAGTATCTCCTGAGGGTAACGGTATACGAATGCACTTCTCGTAACAAATGATCTCGGCATGGTGTTTGGCTAACCAATCCATGCCAATGATGACGTCGAAACTTCCAAGTTTCATAGGGATAAGATCGATAAGAAAATCATGTGTGTCAAGACTTAAGATGCAACCACGAATAATGACGTCAACGGTGATCGGTTCTCCATCGGCAACTTCAACGGTAAGAGGTCTTTCTAGTTTCGTGTGTGGCTTAGCAAGTATGGGTTCAAACTCTAACAAAACAAAACTCTTATCGGCTCCAGAATCAAATAGGACATAGGCATAAGTTTTATTAATAAGAAACATACCTGTTCAATTTTAAAGGTATTTAACGATACAGGTAATGTATGAAAAGAATCGAATCACAAAGGTTAAAGGTAAGTTAACATACCATTCACCACATCGTTGTTTGCTTGTGCTTGATTTGCGTTGATGTTGAAAGCATGTCCTCGGGCTTGTGCCACATTACCCACAAGGCGAGGGCATTGTGGGCGGAAATGACCAGGTTCCCCACAGTTGTAGCAAACACGGTTTGTGACCACGGCGGCGTTGTTAGGTGCACGGTGACAAGTCGCCACCAAGTGACCATATTTACCGCATAAGGTACAGATACAGCATGGTTGATTTCCCGGATGATGGTACCTACAAGTGTTGTACATAGGTTGAGGACCAGCATAGGCCCTAGCTCCAGGCATTTGTGCCACATGTGTAGCCACAGGTACCATTTGTCTTTGAGGTGGTTTGGGTGCAGCCACGGCATAATTGCGCGCCGGTGTGAACTTGCGCTTCTTGTTGTTATTGTTGTTGTAAGACGGTTCAGCTTTGGTCTCCTTAACAGCCTCGGTAGCCGTCTTCTCTACCTTCTTTGCATCCTTCACAGACATGGTGCCCACTCGTATATGGTTCTCGGTGAGTTGAGCGGTGATAGTAATGGCTTCTTCCAAAGTTGCGGGTCGGCTACCCACCACAGCATCTTGAATTTGGGGTAGTACACCCTTGATAAACTTCTCGATGTTGCGGGGGACAGTGTCGACCATGTGCGGCAGCAGTTTCTCATCTCATGATGCCTAGTTGAGTAGGCCAAATGATCACCATCATTTTGCTCTAAGTTCCAGAATTCCTCTTCCAACTTTTGCAATTCACTTCTTGGGCAGAACTTCGTGATGGCGATGTTCTTGAACTCATCCCAAGAGAGTGCCAATATAGCATCAGCTCCACGATTTCTCTTCTCGCTATTCCACCAGGTGAGAGCCCTTTGTTGGAGCATGCTAGTGGCATAACGAACTTTGGAGTGCCTCGGGACACTCATAATTGACAAAGGTGTTTTCCATTCTCTTGAACCACTCAAGAAGACCAGTGGCTCCTTCCTTGCCACTAAAACTAGTGGGCTTGCAAGAGCTAAAGTGCTTGAAGGTGCAAGTTTGGTTGTTGCGTTCTTGGTTAGCACTATTCTCTCCTTGACCATTTCCATTGTTGCTAGAGTTGGTCATTAAGGTGCTATTAAGTTCAGCAACCATGGTCGGGATGACAGCAGCCATTTGTCGGGCGATCATGGCGGCTAGCTTGCGATCGGAACTTCCACGCTTTCCATGATGACGAGACATGCTGGAATATGCAAAATGAGTTAGACACGAGAAAGAGAAGAACAAGGGTTATAATTCAACAAGAATAAGACAAGAGTTGTAAGGCACTTGGAATGGTTCCATTTGGTAACGCATTACCATTTGGAAACGTTGACACGTCAAGGTAAGTTGACCTATTTGCCTTAGAAATTTGTGTATGTTGACCATAGTTTATCACTCCTCCCAGAATTCCCCAGGTAAGCATAACTAGTCCCGTAGGATTTGTGCGATATGCTTGCCTTAGCCCAAGGGCCTTTTGCTAGGAAATCCAGAATACAGGTGTCTATGTGTCACACATATTTCTTAGGTTCATGAAATCAAAACCTTGATGAGATTTTACATAGATTAGACATAAGTCATTCAAGTCATAAGCATAAGTATACGATTCCACGTGTCGTTGAGAATAAGATTAAGAAGTTTCATTTGTCGGGGAGAGTCAAAGTGTCAAAGGTAAGTTTAGGGAGACGAGTAATAAAGTTTAAACAATTACAAGGCAAACCTGTGCTAAGGCATCAAGTTGCACATAAGTTTGGTATAACATTATGTAACATGTAAACACTATATATATTTCCAAGAATATAAATATTATTCTATGAGGTTCATGCATAAACTATAGTCTAGGTCATCATTTCTAATAACCTAAATCCCTAGAGTTATGGGCTCTGATACCAATCTGTCACACCCCAACCTTGACGACGGAAACGTCGAGATGTGAGGGTTAAGATTGTTCACAGCCACGTAACGCTATATTTAAATGTAAATATTAAAATTATAAGTTTCAAAAGGCATTACAAACATAAGTCTCAAACATGAAATAAGTTCAAACATAACAAGACAAAACATAGTCTTTTTATTTCATTAACTAGGTCCAAGTCCTAGATTATTGCAAGCTTCAAAAGTTCACTTTAAACTTGGGGTTGACCTGAAACATGATAAAAATAAAAGGTCAACTAAAAATAGTTGGTGAGTTTCCAAGATTTTCATACATAATATGATAAAGTTACAATTAGCAATTCATGTCATAGGTCATAAGTTAGTAAGGTTATAGAACACATATTGTTACAACCAAACCTCGACTTGATTACAAGTATAAAAGATTGGCTAAGTGTATTTGGTTCCCATGATGAACAAGCATACGTCATCAGGAGTCGGCAATACATCGACTTTAGCACCAAATAGGCTTGTCAGGCCCAAAGATCTAAGACGTCGCCAGGCTAGCAATAGTTAATGATTGTAACTAAACTATGTATCTCATATAATCACTTACAAAACACAAATAACCATGACAAAATATAAAGATGAATTGCAAGTGATTTACAAGTCTCAAATGTTGATAAGTGTATTATGTATAAGTAATCATGTTTCACCCCAAAATAGTGTGAAAAGATAAAAAGGGGGCAAGGAAACTCACATGACAAATAAGTGCAAGAATGGAGATTTATAAGAATAATAATAAGCGTCGTTCCAAGATAAAACGTCACAAGGCACCTAAATATATAAATATCACAAGATTTAAGTTTAATGATAGAATTATTGATTTATCGAGAACTAAAGTTTCAAGTGGAGTTTGGGGATCTTTGTAGTAGTTTAAATAATGTAACAAAGAAATATACCATTTATGTAAATTATTATAAAGAAAATAACATTAAATCATCCATAATAGCTAGTGAAGTTTAAATATAAACTTGAATAACATTTGAAATAATCATGATTTTAACGATAATGATTTAATGGTAATATTTGAACCAATAATAATTTATTAATTTATTATTTAAAATCCATTTTTATAGAAATAATCCAGGAACAACCTTTGTTAAAATGCTTTGAAAAGATAATTAATTAATTAAATTTATAAAAATTATAGAATATACTTTGATGTCTTTAAAAATATTTAAAGTTTATAAAAACCATTTTTATATTTATTACAAATTTTCTATAATTTATTTAAGGGCTGAAAAGCCTTAAAAAAACGTTTGAGGGTGCCCGGGTTCGAACCCGGGACCTCAAGGTTGAATGTGTGCATGTGTAACCAGTGGACGCAGGGCCGCATCCGTGCTAGAAAGTGGTTCCTAAATTTTAAAAACCAATTACAAAAGATCCCCCAAACCATATGAACCCTAATTCAAACACAACCAAATTGATCATCAATTCACTATCGGTAATGAAATTAACATTGGGGTTTTTGATCCCCACATGATTTCGAGTCTATAGACTCTGCTAATTACCCGAAATGATGTTTAAATCGATGAGAACCGATGCAGGTGAGACACGACCGAAGCTTGTTCTTGTTCGATGTGAAATTGTTGTTGTTAATCAAATTAACTTCAGGCGAAGCTTTGGGTGAAGCTCTTGGTTCTAAGCCCTCTACTAATTGAAGTGTAAGACGTTCGAATGGTGATGAACACTCAGTTGCAGGTCGCGATGAAAAGGGGTAATCGAAGGGGATGTTTGTGTTGATTCCAGGTGAAATTGGTGATTGCAATCGTTTAGAGATAGATAGATGATTGTTTGTGTTAAGTTAATTCGATTATTATTGGCGTTTTAATGCTCAAACGGTTTTGGATCTTATCGAGCTTCGGTTATGCTTTCGAATGGGTTGGTAACCGACGTGTACTCTCAATTATTAGATGCATTCAAGTTCGAAACACGTATGTGAAACGATTCAGATCGGTTTTGGGTTACGAAGTCGAATGATTTGATGTTTAAGGGCTCGCCGGACTTCGGCCGGAGTGTGGCCGGAGTCTCGGCCGGAATTACGGGAGTGGGCGGGGGTTTGGGTTGAAACTTTGAAACTTTACACATTGGCCCCTTTTAGTTTAATAGTTATCATTTTATGTTTAAAAGTTCTATTTTAAGTTTCCAAATTGACAAATAAAACCCCCAAACTTAATTTAAGTTTATGTTTTATACATGGTTAAGTTTAATAACCCTTATAAATTATAAGTAACCTTATTATAAGTAATCTTATTATTACTAATATTATTATTCATTATTATTACTTATTATTTTTGTTACTTTTATTAATATTAACATTATTATTATTTAATATTTATATTTTTAACTTTCATACATAAAAACTCAATGACAATAATGAATAAGCACAAACAACACATGAGTTCCAAAATTGACAATAATGACCCTTGTAAGAGTAAACGAAGTTAACTTTTAGTTAACAAAAATACGAGATGTTACAGGATGCACATTGGGGTCCGTCTTTGTGACCGACCATTTGTATAGAACCTCTACCGCTTACCCCGGTACTACGGCATACGCTCAGCTGTCCCTTTATAGACTTCGGCCCAGTAGCCATATAATTTGGGGTATAACACATAGTATTGGTACGGAAGATATCAAACACGCAAGTAAAGATGTAATAATGAATGAACGAATGAAGAAGATAATAATGATATTATCTATGTGTACGTATGATATGTGATAATGCAAAAGTAACGAACGGTTGTATAGAAAGTAAAGTATATTTTACTATAAAACTAGAACTCACTCAGCAACGCTGACTTTTTATGTGTTTCCAGTTGGCAGGTAATGTTGCTGAGGATGGCGCTGCGAGGCTACTTAGCTCTTTTTGATGACATCCATTTATATAGGGCTTTTGTGATGTAATGCAACAATATATTTTGTAACTGATTAACGATGTATTATTTGGCAAAAGCTTTCATAGTATAATGAGATGTCTATTTTGATAATTCCGCTGCAATATTTTACGAAAGTTAAATGTATTTATTTGTTTTATGCGCGATGAATGACCAACTGTGGGCGTCCCGGGATTGGGGCCTTACATACGCGTGATGGTCATGCGACTGAAGTTCATGTGCCTGTAAGGCATGCGATTGAAGGATTGTGTGACTGAGGTTCATTCGCAAGAAGGTAATGCGACTAAGGTTCATTCGCACGAAGAGTATGCGACTGAAGCCCATGCGCCTGAAGTCATGCGACTGAAGGCCATACGCATGAAAGCTATGCGACTGAGAGTCCATACGCATGATGTCCATTCGCCCATAGGTCCATTCGCATAGGGTCCATTTGCCTGATGTCCATTCGCCTAAGTGTTCAGTCGCCTGGAAGGCCATGCGACTGAAGGGTGTCCATATGCCCAAGTAGGGCTCATACGCCCGAAAGAACAACAGTTTATCTTATGACTTTCGAGGGAAAGTGCAGTTGTGGGTTTTTGATTAGGGAGGTTCCCGGAAGTTCGTGTAAGTTGACTTTGAGGTCATAGATGTTATGTTGGGCATGTGATGATGATAATGTGATGTATGATTGGTGTGTGTTATGTATGTATGATGATGCCTGTATGGTGATGCTGTATGTTAATGTTTATGTTTATGTTCCTTAATATGTGTGATTATTTTCCCATGGCTTTACGTCGAAAGTTAACGAATGAAATGAAAGTATTATGTAACGTAAAGTGGAAGATAATGAAAGAGGAACATGATAAATGAGTGAATGCATGCATTAATGAACGAATGAAAGTATGAAAGGCTTGTAAGCAATATGTACAGAGATGCTCGGCTCTAAAATGTCGTAAGCTCAATTGCGTATGATTTAGCTAACCCTTAGGGGTACACGCGGGGGTTCCAGTCTTTGTGACTGACCAACGTTGTGGTACGTAGTGTATAGTGATTACTCACCTTGGTGCTGGTGCCAGGCTATGTGCAGTGTGGAAGTCATTTATGAACTTCGGCCTAGTACTCGGGTTATGCATATCGTTGGGGGTGGACTAGTGATTACTCACCTCGGTGCTGGTGCCAGGCTATGTGTAGTGTGGAAGCCATTTATGAACTTCGGCCCAGTACTCGAGTTAAGGAATAACAGGTTTCGGGGACGAAACCTATATAAGGGGGGTGGACTTGTAACACCCGGAAATTTTCTTTGAAGCCGACGAAAGAAGAAAAAGAAATAAAGTCCAAAGTCGAGGGACCAAACTCGCCAACGAGAGAAACTTTGATGAGTGGGAGTATAAAAGGGGGAAGACACCCCATTCTTGTCATTTACAGCCAAAGAGAGGGAGAAGAGAAGGAGAAAAAGAGGAGAAGAGCTTGGTTCGGGTGAATTCGAGCGTGGAAATCGTCGTGTAGCGGGTCAAATCGAAGCTCTACTCGACGGGATCGTTTGTGTGAGTTCTAGGACCCCTCTTTTACACGTTTTTAAATGATTTTGGGGCTGGAACACATCTGAAAACCTTTTTTCGATTTGTTGGGTGTAAACCCGTTTTTATGCGTGTGTGTATGTGTTTGATGCGTTTGGGGTTGGATTTCGGGCTTGTGTATGCTTAAATGATGTTATGGTAGGTGTTTCTAAGGTTTAGAATGGTTGATTTGGGCTAAAATCGAGTTTGGAAGAGCTTGGAGGCCAAAAGGGGCAGTTTGCGTTCGACTGAAACTGCATTCTGCATCAGCTAGGGCTATGCGACCGAGTGGAGTGCGATTGGAGGCCATACGGCTGATTGGCGTGAGACTGAGGTCCATGCGCACGATTGCCATGCAACTGAGGTCCATACGCATGATGGTCATGCGACTGAAGTTCATGTGCCTGTAAGGCATGCGATTGAAGGATTGTGCGACTGAGGTTCATTCGCACGAAGGTCATGCGACTGAGGTTCATTCGCACGAAGAGTATGCGACTGAAGCCCATGCGCCTGAAGTCATGCGACTGAAGGCTATACGCAAGAAAGCTATGCGACTGAGAGTCCATACGCATGATGTCCATTCGCCCATAGGTCCATTCGCATAGGATCCATTCGCCTGATGTCCATTCGCCTAAGTGTTCAGTCACCTGGGAGGCCATGCGACTGAAGGGTGTCTATACGCCCAAGTAGGGCTCATACGCCCGAAAGAACAACGGTTTATCTTATGACTTTCGAGGGAAAGTGCAGTTGTGGGTTTTTGACTAGGGAGGTTCCTGGAAGTTTGTGTAAGTTGACTTTGAGGTCATAGATGTTACGTTGGGCATGTGATGATGATGATGTGATGTATGATTGGTGTGTGTTATGTATGTATGATGATGCCTGTATGGTGATGTTGTATGTTTATGTTTATGTTTATGTTCCTTAATATGTGTGATTATTTTCCCATGGCTTTACGTCGAATGTTAATGAATGAAATGAAAGTATTATGTAACGTAAAGTGGAAGATAATGAAAAGAGGATAATGATAAATGAATGAATGCATGCATTAATGAATGAATGAAAGTATGAAAGGCTTGCAAGCAATATGTACAGAGATGCTCGGCTCTAAAATGCCGTAAGGTCAATTGCGTATGGTTTAGCTAACCCTTAGGGGTACACGCGAGGGTTCCAGTCTTTGTGACTGACCAACGTTGTGGTACGTAGTGTATAGTGATTACTCACCTCGGTGCTGGTGCCAGGCTATGTGCAATGTGGAAGTCATTTATGAACTTCGGCCCAGTACTCGAGTTATGCATATCGTTGGGGGTGGAGTAGTGATTACTCACCTTGGTGCTGGTGCCAGGCTATGTGCAGTGTGGAAGTCATTTATGAACTTCGGCCCAGTACTCGAGTTATGCATATCGTTGGGGGTGTAGTATGTGGGTGGGATCTTTGTCGCTTACCCCAGTGCTGGTGCCAGGCTACGTGCAGTGTGGAAGTCATTTATGAACTTTGGCCCAGTAGCCATATAGTTTGGGGCATAGCTGTTGACACTGATCCAGAACGTGATAATGTAACAGATGTAATGATCCTGAACTTTATCCTAGGTACTATGGCTAGAGGTGCTGGGCATCGTGAATGAAGGTCTATGATAGGCTTAGGCCCAGTATCATGAGCATGAAGGGTAAAGTTCATGGTGTTGACGAAAGGAAATGATGTAATGATAAACGAACGAATGAAAGTAAGAAATGATGAATGAACGAATGGAAGTTAATGAATGAATAATGTAACGAACGCAATGGAAGATAATAATTATATTATCTATGTGTATGTATGTTGTGTGATCGCTTACGAAAGTAACGAATGGTTTTATAAAGGAAGTAAAGTTGCTGAGGATGGCACGAGGCGACTACTTAGTTCTTTTGGGATGGCATCCAATGTTATAATACTTTTGTAATGAAATGAAAAATGATATTGTGTAATGAACAGTTGTATTATTTTGCAAAAGTATTTGATGAAATGAAAATGTTGTTTTTAATGTTTCCGCTGCAACGTTTTATGAAAGTGAAATGTAATTATATGTTTTATGTGCGATGAGGATTCAACTGTAGGGTCCCGGGAACGGGGCCTTACAGGTTCGACTTTAAGTATTTTTTATATACTTAAACCTCTCTAACCGTGCTGTGATACCAACTTGAAACATACCAGATATTTTTTATTAAATACTTTCGCAATTTATATCAGAGTTAGGTCCTAGTTCACAACAAAAGTTGTCACTTGTAGTGACATATCATTTCTTAACATTCAAAAACAATACAATAAAACCATAGTCGTATCACAACGATTTTTATCATACAACTTTTAATCACGAGAGTGGAGTTCACTATCCGTCCAGTCACGTCCCTGGAGCTTTAACCATATATGGGTATTTTTTCCTGAAAACATTTAATATATATATTTTTATTAGTTTTCGCTAAGTAAGTACACCTCGTTATTTTTCTTTTATTAGGATTTATCACCAAAAATTATTTTATTTAATCCTCGTTACTTCTTGGAATTCAACACCCGAATTCCTTGTAAATTTTAACCCTTGAGGATTTATAACTCCTATTTTTATATATGTGGAGTTCAACACCCGAACCCCCTAGGATTTCAACACCCGAAATCCTTACATATATTTAACTCCCCTTTTTATATACGTGGAGTTCAACACCCGAACCCCCTGTGATTTTAACACCCGAAATCGTTATATATATTTTACTCCTTTTTAAAATATCAATACACATACTTGAACCCGTAATCTTACAAGTCATTTCCCCCAATAATCATGCTTATTAAAATATACAAACACATTACATGTAATTTTATCTCCACAGAATTTATACAAACTTATAATACGCAAAACATATACAATGTAATTAAACATGTAATAAAAATTAGTTACGAGTCAGTGTACTTTCCTGCAATATCACTTAAGTGCAGAGTAAAACCCGCTTATTATTTTTCTCAAACCGCCTTCAAAATATACCAAGACTTCTTATATATATAAAATTTTCTCCAGAGCTAAATTTTATGAGCTTTCTACTCATCTTTAGTTCACGTACATATATATGATGAAATTTGCTGACATGACTAGTTTGTGAGGTTATTTTATTATTATTATTATTATTTTTATTTTATTAATTTTGGATATACATGGTGAAACCGACTTCAGAACCTTTGTTGAGAAGAGTTCTAACTCATATTCATCAATCTTTATTGTGAAGATATAGGTGTTGTTTGTTTTTCCTGCAGGAAAACGTTTGCAGTCTGCGGACCACATCTGCAGCAGAAGAGGTGGACCAAATGTCTGCAGTCTGCAAGAAAAAGACTGTTTTTAACATCTGCAGTCTGTAACCAAAACTTTCCTGAACAAAAATCAAAATTTTTTTCACATAACCCGACAAACTCTAATTCCAACCACCAAACAACAATCTATTGACAGAAACATAATCAACTGAGGGTAATGCGAAGGCAAATTAACTGAGGGTAATGCAAGATTCAGGTTTTTTGTGTTTTTCGATCAAATGGGGAAAAATTGATTGATGAAGGAGATGAGAAATAGGCAGATGATTGCGTTGAATTTGTGGAGGGAGGCGGCGGGCGTAGGTGGGGGGAGGCGGCAGGCAGGCGCGGGTTGGGGAGGGGGGCCGACGGGGGAGGGCGGCGGCGGAGGGCGGGCGGGTGTAGGGATGGTCGCGAAAAGGAGGGCAGCGGAGGGGGAGCGAGGGCAGCGGAGGGTAGGGCAGCGGCGGTGGTTGGGGGAGGGATAGGCGGCCGACGAGCGCAGGTGGGGAGGGGGGCCGGCGGCGAAGGGCGGGCGGGTGTAGGGATGGTCGCGAAGGGGGAAGGCAACGGAGTGGGTGGGCAGCGGACGGGGAAGACAACAGAGGGGAGCGCAGCAGCGGTAGTTGGGGGAGGGGGGATGTAGCGCGCCGGCGGTTGGGGGGGAGGTGGGTGGTGGTGAGAGGAGAGGTAAGATAGGGGAAGATGAAGATGGATTTCAGGGTGGAGAAGAGGTTAGAAGACCTCAAAAGTGGTAAGTCCACATCTTCTACATGCAGACGTCATGAAAACGTTTTTTAATGAAACGTCTTCCAAAAATCAAACAGTCTGCGCACTCAAAATCTCTTCCCGCGTCTGTGTGCGTGCAGATGAAAAGATGAGGAAGAGTTTTTGCCAAAAAACAAACACCACCATACTGAATTTCACTTTACTCCCAGAGTTTATTAAATTATAGATTTAACCCTTAATTTTCATTTGAACAAGAGGAGCATCAATCACTTTGTGGCATTCTTTTTATTAAGAGTTCTATCGTATACGACCATTGAGCATACAACAATTGAATGTAGATTATTGAATGCAGGGATATTCAAAGCTATGGTTATATTGGCAGAAAAGAAGAATGAACTTTTTGTTGAAGATGGTAACTTGGATCTCTATACAGGTATGTGATTTGTTCAACTCTTTCTTCTTTTTATTTTATCATATTATTTTTATCATTGTTTAGTGATATATTTCAGTAGTTCACAGAGACTTCAATTATTCCCAAGAGTTGGAATTTTACATTTTTACTTACGTGTTTATGCATTAAGTTTGAGATAATTTATTAGATTGATCTTCAAATGCAACATATCATGTTATCATCATGTGACTATGTCTTGTATTGATCTATTGATGAGAAAAGAGCTCTCTAATAAAACTAACCAAAACAGATTAAACCAAACAAATTTCAAATGTCCTGATTCATCTTAGTATCTATTCTTGAAATGAATTTTGAAAAAGCATTTGATAGTGTTGAAATGTATCTTTACCTAAGGTAGGCCTAAAGGGAATTTGAAGAAAAAATTGATGAAGTTTTTTTATCTTGACGGTGATTTGCTTGACATTGGTTGATCATTCAGCCTTAAAAGAGTTGTTGTACATCCTGAAGAAAATTAAATGACATGAAATGAGCTATTTTTAATTGAAAATCTTGAATAATTTTAGATGGTAAATTTAAAGATATTGAGAATATGAAATGGTTTAGTTGCTAAAACAATTAGTATATTAATTATCATTTAATGACTTCTATCATCATTCCAACTTTTCGGATGGTGAGTTCACTTCTGTGGTCGCTTTGTAGCACTGTAACATATGAAACATGAATGGATTGCTGTTGTACATGTAAAAGAGCTCCGCTACAACGCGCGGGTAAGCTTTCTAGTTTTATACTAATCGAATATGGATAAATTCACATATGCGTTATACATTGATGCATTTACAATTTCTTTAACATTTAGTTAGGTAAATATATTTTAGCAGAGACCAAAATTAGATGGGCCGGGCAAAGGGCCTAAAAGCTAAAAGTATTTAGCCAAGAATATTTTTGCAGAAACAAATGACATGTTCCGCCTGCCAAACAAAACTGTACATAATGAAATGTTTAACACTAATGTGTCACCAGCTTATCATAAAGTTTTAAACAAGGGGTTGTATGCTTGTGGCAAGGGCGTCTCTAGAGTGGAATTAAATAGGCACGAGCCTTGGGCCCCCAAAAGTTACGAGGACTTCAATTTTATAACCTAATTATACATATATGTAATCAATTTAGATTGTGAAACAAAAAATTAATATAGATGATTTGGTTACCCGCTTCTCCTTTCAAACTTAAGGTCTTATGTTCTAAGCTAGTTAGTGATAAGTCTCACTTAATTTCTTTATATATTTTCAACATGGCCCATCTCTGTTGATTTAGCGGATTCAATCCAACATTAATTGTTTAAACTTATTTGATTAATTTTTTTTAAAACTTAAACATACTTTAACTAATCAAGTTTATTACATAAAACAAATTGAAACATTAAATAAAGTGTGAAAATATTTTTTTAATTTATTGTTATAATACCTTCTAAAGGTGTTTTAAATTTTTTTATAATTAGATTTTTAATATTAAAAATTATTTTAATTACTTTTAATCTTATATAATTTTAATCGTCTCAAAGTGATTTTTTTACGTAACCTACAATTCATATATATGTGCAATAGTAGATAATCGACGTGTTTCAAGATTTTATAAAAATATTTGTGTATTCAAAACTTGGGTTATTTTATTAGTTTTTTAGTTAATAACCTTATTAGTTGATAACTTTATTAGTTGTCAATCTCAAACCTCAAATATAGAAGACAAATCTAAATTTTTTTATTTGTTTTGGGCTCCAAAAAGGTTGAGACGCCCTTGACTCGAGGTGGAATTTATCATGCGGGTATTATTAAATAGTGATGCTATTTGATTCACCAAGTCTAAAGGGAGATTGTTGAATTTAAAATAAAAGCTTGGTATATTAAATTACTAAAAGTAAAAAGAGTAAATTACAAATATTTTCCTTTAAGTATTGTAAAAATTATAGATCTTGTTTTTAAACTTTAATAATTACATTGAGTGTCCTTTATTTGAAAATTTATCACGTTTTATATCATTTCAACTAACTGAAATTAACTTTTTCTGTTTCTAGTAAATGACATTTTTGCCCTTACCTTTAAAAGGACATAATATGTAAATAATATTGGTTTTATTTACTTAAACCTTCTTTCTAATTTTCTCACCACTTTTATCCAAACTTATTTTAAATATCATTCATTTATTAATTTTTTTTTATTAAATATAAACTTCTTATAAAATTTCAGTTTATTATAATTTCTTTATTTCTTAATTTAAGTTATTTACTTTTAATAAAACCTATAAAATTCAGTGAACTCATAAAATTTTAAATTAAATTTAAAATTTACATAAATTTCTAAAATATTATTAATTAAAACATAAATTAAAGCATAAACATAAACATAACTAATCATTACACATTGAATAAACATAATTTGATGTTGGCGTTATTTCTTTACGTCTATCAAATGCAACATCCACTTGAAACACTAGATTAACTATGTTGATTTGTTTCTTTACTTCCGTCGATTTCGTTTAAACACGTTAAGAATAGAATTACAGTTTCTTTAAATAACAAGTCATTTACGCACATAAGTAAGTTTCTTTTAAATAACAAATCGTTTACGCACATAAGTACGTTTAATATGAAGAGTTGAATAAATTGCAATTTTTAAACAAAATCGGCTAGTTTCCAACAAAAAAATGAACTAAAACCACGTTTAAAAAATTTTGGAATCGGAATTTATATAAGAATCATGGCGATCTCATAGCTATCTTTCTTTCACGGTTACTTTTTGTTTATATAATCTATTAAAAAATTTCAATTAATAAAAGTTTAATTTAATAAATTACTTAACATGTTTATCTAAAAATCCAAAGTTATTTATTATTAAACAGTTTAAATTTTGATTTTGATTTTGTTTTATTTAATTTTGGAGATCTAGTTCAAAGTTAAAATAGTTTACTTTCGTCCCTGCCCCGCTTAAGGTTTGCTTCAAGCTCCACCACTGAATGCAAGAAATTTCTTATATAGTTATCGAAATATATATATATATATATATATATATATATATATATATATATATATATATATATATATATATATATATAGATATACATATATACATATATATATATATATATATACATACATACATACATATATACATACATATATATATACATACATACATACATATATATATAGATATATATATATATGTTATATATATATATATATATATATATATATATATATATATATCTATGTGTGTGTGTGTGTATATATATGTCTCTATCTGTCTATATCTCTCTCTATCTCTCTCTCTCTATCTCTGTCTCTCTCTCTCTCTCTGTCTCTCTCTCTCTCTGTCTCTCTCTCTCTCTCTCTGTCTCTCTCTCTCTCTCTCTCTCTATCTCTCTCTCTCTGTCTTCTCTCTCTCTCTCTCTCTCTCTCTCTCTCTCTCTCTCTCTCTCTCTCTCTCTCTCTCTCTGTCTCTCTCTGTCTCTCTCTGTCTCTCTCTCTCTCTCTCTCTCTCTCTCTCTCTCTCTCTCTCTCTCTCCCCCTCCCTCTCTCTCTCCCCCTCCCTCCCTCTCTCTCTCTCTCTCTCTCTCTCTCTCTCTCTCTCTCTCTCTCTCTCTCTATATCTCCTCTCTCTCTCCTCTATCTCTCTCTATCCCTCTATCTCTCTCTCTATATATATATCTATATATATATATATATTCTGTTTTCAAGATTCAAGTTCAAAGATTCACACTTGGTGTCATTAGAATTGATTAGGAATCACATAGACATGATTTTGCAAAATCATTTGATTAAAGTGATAGTTATGAAACAAACTTTTAAGACTCGCTCGTTCACACAATTACCAACTCATTTTTGCAAAGAATTCACATACATGATGCAAGGAAACCGAATGCGAATGAAAGCACACAAATACTTAAACATAAACAAGTCTTTTAACTTTAAACAAACGTACAATTATATTCTTGTGTCAATAGAACATACCCAAAACATCAATTCAAATTAAACCTAGTGCTTCACTCACAAGAACTCTCATCAGGAAAGTGATTACGAACGAATTAGCCGCTCATTGACATGATTGGATCTTCCATGCTTGATTAGATGTTGTTAATGCTTGATTCGGGTGAAACAGTGGTGAAAAGAACTCTAAAAAACGCCTTGAAAACATCCAAAATTCGCATGGGAGAAGTCTCTTTCGAAACCCTAATGATTGGGGTTAAATAGTATTTAAAATTTGAAATAATCTTCCAAATATCGCGTTAGACCGTAACTTACTGCTCATAGACCGTAGGTTACGACCTACCTTCAACCAGACGGCCAAACCCTCTGTCTTACGGGGTTCACAGACGGACTTAGCACAGGGCCGTAAGTTACGGCCTCAGGCCGTAGCTTACGTCCTCCCTACAGTTTTTCATAATTTTCTTCGTTTTCAGCACCTTTCAAGCTATAGTCTTGCTATCCTTTGTATACTTCTCAAATAATGTTCATTAAGCTTCATTTAATCTATATTTCAAACACGTAACAAAGTGATTGTTGGTGCATGTATGTCCCTAGATCATGATATGTAATGTAATAGATCTTGTTTGTCTGATTATGATGTAATGTAAAGTGATTAATGAAATGATATGGATTGTTTGTGATTTGTTATGTCTAATATTTCATTAATGAGTCGACATTGAATTGGTTAATTGGGTTTGTGATTGTTTGAATGGTTACAAATAAAGTTATATTAATTAATACATTCAAACTTAACTTAATGAAGTTCTCATGCTGGCCCATGCGAATGGACCATACGCATGAATAACTTCATACGATTGACTCAGTCGCACGACTGAACCAGGAGACTGGATCAGTCGTATGATTGACATATAAGATTGGCTTAGTCGCACGACTGAACACTCAGTCGTGCGGATGAATCAACCGCATGGTTCAATCGCACGACTGAACCATACTTATGGTCTAGTCGCACGAATGAACAACACTAACCTATAAATAGACCCAATTCGTGGAAAAACGGAAGCATTCATACCATTACGACTCCAGACGTACCCTAGCCGTCCAGAAGCCTCCCAAATCGTTCTCCAAGTTCACAGAACACATTAGATCGATTCCTAATCGACTTCTAATGTTAGATTCAATTCTTGATTGATTCTTCGTGTGTTCTCACTGATTGGATCGCCAATCAAATAGGATTCCGCACTATTTGATCTGGTTTACACGCTCATCACTAGGTATTTCGTTCAAATACCAGGTCCTAACAAGTGGTATCAGAGCTTTGGCTCTTGATTACGTGTGATTCAATCAAGATTGCATAAAAGTTTGTGTTTTTGCACTAAAAATGCAATCTTTGGTGTCAAAAGTGATCTTGGACGTTCCCTGCTCATCAAAGTTTGGTTTCTACGGACTTAGGCGATTAGACATTGCGAAATTTCGAATTTTTACGGCTAAACCACGTCTAACCTAGAAAATTTCGCAAAACAGCAGCTTCAGTCGCACGAGTGACCCATTCGCACGACTGGACTCCATTCGCATTGCCCATTCGCACGATTGGACCTAGTCGCACTTTCATTCGTACGATTGAACCGTTCGTTCGCATAGCTCAAACGCATCAGCTTCATTCGCACGACTGAACCAATCGCTTAGTTCAGCCGCACGACTAGACCATTCGCATCCTTCAGTCGCACCAGTGACAGTTTGTTTTATTAGACTTAAAGTTTTTAGCCATGGAAGATCAAATGTCAGCCTTTACTGCTGGGAAGGACTCTAGGATACAGAATCTGCTGTTGCTTGAGAGTGAGGTGGGTAATCATAATAACCACCAAAGCTCTTGACGTTAGATGAGTTTCCCCACTGGAAACAACGTTTTGAGATCTACCTCAATGGAGTGGATCCGAATCTGTGGGAAGCCATCGAGATTGGATATAGTACACCGGTGGGAGCTGATGGAGTTAAGCTAACGTTAGGAGGGATGACGGACGCGCAGAAAGTTAAATACAATGCAGAGAAAAGAGTTTATGCTTTGATTACACAGTCTATCCCCAAAGACATATTCCACCAGTACTCAGAGAACAAGCAGTCCAAGAAACTGTGGGATGAGCTGGAGAAGAGTTCGTTGAAGGCAATCAAGGCTAAGGAGTTAAAGAAGGAATTCGATAACTTCTCATCGATGGGTAACGAGAGTTTAGACGACGTCATAGATAGATTCTACCATTTGATGAGCGAACTGCATACACATGGGGTAGATACTACCATGGAAGAGAAAGTTACTAACTTTGCAGACGGATTGCCTGAAAAGTGGGCTTCATTCGTGTCTAACCTGAGACAGAATGGAATGCTGGCAAAGCTGGATATTAATGACTTCATTCTTAAGTTGCGAGAAGAAGCACTTAGGATGAAGTACAGAGCTCAGAAGTCTTCGTACACTCAAAATCCAGCTTTGTACAACGCCACGCCGCAAGCTAAGACATCTGGAGCACCTCTCCAGACTGCATTTGTGTCTAGCTCATCGGGTCCTTCACATGCTTCTCCTTCAGGATCAGACACGTCAGGGTCTTCTTGTACCCACTATATTGGATCTGAAGCAAGTGCTACTAAACTGAAGACCGAGAACCTCGGTAATGTGACTGTGGAAGTAGCTCGAGAGCATATGGATCTTTTGGCTGCAGTGGTTCATTCATATGATGGACTTGTTGCCGGGAAGATTGGGAACTGCCATCTGGCAGACGAGGACTACGAGCAGGTGGATGAAATGGAGCTTAAGAGGATGGACATAATGTGGGCCTTAGCCAGTGCTGTCCGGAGGGCGAAGAAGTTTGTTAAAAAGACCGGACAGAACTTGGTAGCTACTAAGGATACCACATTTGGCTTTGACAAGAGCAAAGTGACCTGCTTCAACTGTGGAGAGAAGGGGCACTTCAAGAGAGAATGTGTCAAGCCAAAGAAGACGGGTAACGAGAACCCATTCTCGTCCTTCACTCGCCAAGACAAGCAAGCTTCTAGTTCTACTTCATCAAGCAAGGATCCAAAAGCCTTGACTGCTCATGATGATGAGGGACAGGATTGGAGTTTCATGTTTGTCTCTCCAGGGGAATCTAACATTGCAAGTGTTGAAGATTTTGACGATGATTCCGCGAGTGAAGGAGATCTAGCAGTTGAGATAGCGATGTCACATAGTGAAGAAGCAACTGCAACCGAGGTCAGTTACAAGCCTAAAGAGGAGACTACCACGTCAGAGACAGAAAAAATAGAATCACCAGAACCAGAGACATCTGATGCTGCGTTGATGGCTAACTCTTCTGAACCAACTCAGGGTGTTTGATACAGTGCTGAAACTAACACGTGGATAGTAGACAGCGGAGCATCCAGGCACATGACAGGAAATAGAGCCCTTTTATCAAACGTCAAGCAAATAAAAGGATGGCATGTTTCATTTGCTGGAAACAAGGGAGGCTATATCACAGCTCAGGGAGAAGTGGGGAATCAGAAAGTTAAGTTTGATAAGGTGAACAACTTCAGTTTCCCAAATCTATGATAAAGGATTTAAGGTCATCTTCGATAATAAAAAGTGTTACGTGCTGAAGAAAGACTACGTGATCCCAGAGGACCAAGTTCTGATGACTGCTTCAAGATATAAAGATCTTTATGTCTTGGATCTGTCAACAGCTGCTACAACGGATCATGAGGTTCAGTGCTTTCTATCTAAAGCTACTGAGAAGGATTCCATCTCCTGGCATAGGAGAATGGGACACATTAGTCAAAGGAAGATGAATCACTTGATTCAGAAGGATCTGGTGAGAGGAGTGAATGTCAAGAACTTCCAGCTTCCTGACTTTTGTGTAGCTTGCAAGAAAGGCAAACAGACAAAGAAGTCTCATAAGGAAAAGAAAGTTCATTCAATAGAACTTCCTCTTGAACTTCTTCACATGGATCTGTTTGGTCCAGTCAGTACAAAGAGCATTGCAGGCGACTTGTACTGTTTTGTGGTCATTGATGACTACTCAAGGTTCACTTGGGTGATGTTTCTGAAATCCAAATCAGAAACATTTGAGTCATTCAAGGAGTTAGTAACCACACTGGAATCTCTCTACAAGCTGAAGGTTAGACAAGTACGCTCAGACAACGGAACAGAATTCAATAACCAGTGGATGGAGGCATACTGCAAGGAAAAGGGAATTGTGCATCAATTCACTTCTGCCTACACGCCTCAGATGAATGGCGTTGCTGAGAGAAAGAACATAAGCTTGATAGAGACAGCACGGATTATGCTGGCAGACTCGAAACTGCCTATCCAATTCTGGAATGAGGCAGTGGCGAATGCATGTTATACACTGAATCGAGTCCTGATAGTCAAGCGCCACGGAAAGACATGTTACGAGCTACTACAAAGACGCAAACCGAATTTGGAGTATCTTGAACCTTTTGGCGCGCCGTGCACACTTCTGAAGAAGACACAAGAAGGCAAATTCAGTGAGAAGGCGGATGAAGGAATCTTTTTAGGATACAACATACCGAACAAGCGAGTTTACAACAACTCAACGGGTCTTGTAGAAGTGTGGTGTAATGTTGATGTTCAGAGATATACCACACCACCTACTGGCAAAGGACCCGCCTACTTCTTCGACTATGATGGATTCTTCAAGTCCTTCAATATCCCTTCTCTCCCTCGGATGACGAGTTAGCTACTAGAATGATGTATGATATTTGAATACACCATCTAGCTCACAGGGAGAATCATCTACTCAGTCAGGGGAGTAGTCGATGACAGTGACTCCTCTTCTGAAGATGAAGCTGAAGAAGATGACCAGAACAGTCAGGATGAACAGGTTCCAGTTCCTGAAAGTCCACAAGCATCTACCAGTGATGCACCTTCGACTTCGGAACCTCAAACTCCAAATACCTCAGATGCAGAACCAAATGTTCATAATCTTGGCTCTGAGGTAGCTGTCCTACTACTCCAGGATCACGACTAAACGTCTATCATCCTCTTGACAATGTCATTGGGGATGTCAGATAAGGAGTACAAACCCGAAATCAGCTATATTCAGCTGATTACGCCTCGGTTATGGGGAAGGGTTACATTCATGACGGTGCTTATCGGTGTTTTTTCTCGCAGTTTGAGCCAAAATATGTCAGTGATGCACTAAATGATGAGGCGTGGGTGAGTGCCATGCAAGAAGAACTTCTTCAGTTCAAGAAGTAAGGTGTATGGACTCTGGTTGATAGACCTAAAGGTGCTAAAGTTATTGGCACCAAATGGGTTCTGAAATGCAAGAAGGATGACCAAGGGGTCATTATCAGGAACAAAGCTCGATTGGTGGTTCAGGGTTTTCGCCAAGTCGAGGGCATTGACTACAATGAGGTGTTTGCACCCGTGGCAAGGATGGAAGCCATTCGTATCTTCCTTGCCTATGCATCGTACATGAAGATTAAAGTCTACCAATTAGATGTGAAGAGTGCATTCCTTCATGGGGAAATCAGAGAAACAGTCTATGTCAGTCAACCCGAGGGATTTGAAGATCCTTATCATCGGGATAGAGTTTACAAGCTCGACAAGGCTTTATACGGGCTTCATCAAGCTCCAAGGCTTGGTATGAGAAACTCTCGACTCATCTTGTGAAACACGGCTTTCGCAGGGGAGTCATTGACTGCACACTGTTTATTAAAGAAAAGGATGGCGACCTACTGCTCGTACAGATCTATGTTGATGACATAATCTTCGGGTCAAAGAACGAAGAGTTATGCAAAGAGTTTGAAGCAGTTATGAAGAAAGAGTTTGAGATGAGTGCTATGGGGGAGATGAAGTTCTTTCTCGGGTTACAGGTGGATCAGACACCAAATGGGATCTTTCTACATCAAACCAAGTATGTGGGAGACATTCTCAGTCGCTTTGACATGGAGAATGCTTCTGCTGCTGGGACTCCACTTGCTACGAATCACGATATAGCACCTGATGAAAATGGAGATCTTGTAGATGCCACGATGTACCGAGGAATGATTGGATCCCTCATGTATCTCACTGCCTCAAGACCTGATATCATGTATGCTACATGTTTATGTTCTAGATATCAGGCTAAGCCTAAGGTCAACCATCTGATCGGGGTCAAGAGAATTTTTCGTTATCTGAAGGGTACACCCACACTTGGGTTGTGGTATCCTCATGATGATGACTTTGAGCTTACCGCGTATAGTGACTCGGATTACGGGGGCTGCAAGATGAACACAAGTCTACATCAGCAGGGTGTCAATTCTTTGGGAGAAGATTAGTTACCTGGCAGTGTAAGAAGCAGACATCGGTTGCATTGTCAACCTGTGAAGCTGAATATGTTGCTGCTGCAAGTTGCTGTTCACAAATCATCTGGATTCAACAGCAAATGCGGGATTACGGTTTAAAGTTCTCTTCTACTCCTATTTTTGTTGATAACTCTCCTGCAATTGCAGTAACTAAAAATCCGGTCCAACATCCTAAGACCAAACATATCGGTATTAAATACCATTTCATAAGAGACTGCTTTGAAAAGAACTTAATTGATGTGGTAAAAATTAATACTGATTTTCAACGCGCTGACATCTATACTAAAGCCTTTGATAAACCACGTTTTCAATATTTGCTAGAGGTCAACGGCGTTAAAAAGAAAAGTGAGGTTATTCCTGATGATGATAATGTGTAGTCCGATGTAGTTTAGTTAAAGTTTTCTTTTTTATTTTATTTTATCTTTGTATTTTAGTCTGTTTAAATTAAACTCATGTTATTTTGCTGTTTATTAAAATCCTAAAATAATTAAACCAGTAATGATTTTAGTATTTTAGGGGGAGAATATGTCAGCAAGTAACATTAAAAAAACAAAAAAAAAACGAGGGAGAAGGAGTGGATAGCTGATATAAGGTAGATCGTATCTGTGATACCGATTCAAAACCTTTGGAAAATGATAGTACACAGGAACAAATCAAGAGGGACTTTAAAATTTAAATTTAGAGAAGATGCAAAAATTCAAAGTATAAGTCTGTGTAGTCTAAGCAATATAAAAGGGAAGATGATAGAAAAACTGGTAACTCCTAAGGTAACACAAAGAAAGTAGACCTAGAGGTTGCTAGACCACAAATGATATATCGGTAGATTCAACACAATAGATGATTAGACCTGACTAGTGATCTCAAGATCAAACTAAGTTGTTCAACTGACTGTGGGCTTCCATCTTATCACTGGTTAACACAATCAACAATATTCCAATAAGAGGTAATGAGCATGTAAACGCCACAAATGTGTGCAGATGACCATAATTAGAGCAAAGCAAGAAAAAAATGAAAGATAAATGCTATAAAGCTAATGACTTATGTTGTTGGTGCATTTTGTGCAAAATAAAATAAGATGCTCTAACAAGGAGATAGGTTATGTGCCTCTCTGCTGTGCGATGGCACTGACCTGAGGATAAGCATAACCTAGATATTCTAGAATTCATTGTTGTTTGCCGCCTCTCTGCTGTGCGATGGCACTGACCTGAGGACTGGCTTCTCTTTGAAAGCTCTAAGAATAGTCTCTTCTTGTAATAATACCCGTAGACCGCTCAAAAGCTCCCGAGGAATGTTGATTACCATATAAGTGTGGGATCCACAAATGTTAGTTGAAATAATTAAACCTAAAACAATCACAGTCTGTGTCAAAAGTCTGTGTATGGATTTAAGTGGACAAACATATTGACAATCATTGTGGCTGCAATTCTTGAAAGTTCAAATCAATGTGGTAATCTAAGAGTTCCAGTATGATTTCCTAAAGTTGCTAACTACTCTGGATGAACACCAAGAATTGAGTATCAAAAGATTTTGATAACAAGTCCCAAATGATTTGACTTGCCTGTATGATTCCAAATTGAATTGGTCCAGGTGTGGTCAATCCAAGTTGAAGCTGTCTATTCCGGAACCAAATCCAGTAGATTTCCATCTTAGGATTTATCTCTCACAAAAAGCCAAAAACAATACGTATTTTTTCTTTAGTTTAAATTTTCTAAGTTATTTAGTCGTTTTAGTTTGTTAGTGTGTCGGACTACATCAGGAAAATCAGTAAGGAATCAACTCACTAAAAGGGTCATGTCTGAGATGACCACATGTGCTTTAAACGTTTAAAAGGGTCACGTCTGAGGTGACTAAATTGTTTAAAAGGGTCACGTCTGAGGTGACTAAATTGCTTAAAAGGATCACGTCTGAGGTGATCAAAAAGTTTTCAAGTTAAAATGATCATGTCTGAGATGATCAAAAGCTCATAACGTAAATTTCAAAAGTTAAAAGGGTTTTAAATGTAAATTGAAAAATGGCAGAAAATTAACTAAGTGTGACCCATTCGCACGATTGGACCATGAGAATGGACCAACCATGCGAATGGCTCCCATTCGCACGAATGGACATGAGATTGAGCCATTCACACGAATAGCTTATCAGAATGACACATTCGACCGATTGGAAGGGGGCGAATGAGTCAGTCGACCGACTGAGACTCAGTCGATCAACTGAACATGCGAATGAAGGGTACGATTGAGTCAGTCGACCGACTGAACCTCAGTCGGTCAACGCATGCGACTGACTGGGCCAATCGCACGATTGAGCCTCAGTCGCCCGAATGAACTGAGCGAATGAGGCCAGTCGGCCGATTGAACTCAGTTTCAGTATTTAAAGGGCACAGTCGATCGCATTTCACTCATCACACCCCAATCGCTCTCAAATCGCACATCCTACCGTTACTCTGCCAAAATTTCATTAGACCCTGTTTTCATCTTGATTCTGATCCACTGACTCTCGTTATTGATTATACAGGTAGTTTGAAGTTCCATCTTACCGAAAACTGAAGGATTTAAACCCTAATTTGGGTTATTCGAATGAAAAACAAGAATAGGACTGAACTTGACCTAATAACCTACTTAATCTATGCAAAATGTTAAAATTAAGTTTAATAGGTTATTAGTAACAAGAATGCGAGTCTATTGAACCAGTTATCCATGTTAAAACACATGTTTTGATAAAGATTCGAACGGATGGCGACTGAACTGTAGGACAGGCGACTGGTCGCCCGGATGAACTCCAATCGCACGATTGAAACCTGTGATTAGGTCAATCGCCTGAATGAAGCATGCGAATGAGCTTAGTCGGCCGACTGAACCAATCGCAGACTCAGTCAGCAGATTGAACTCAATCGCATGTCTCATTCACCCGAATGAGTTCAGTCGCATGAAAGGACAGCCGACTGACTTCAGTCGCATGATTCATTCGCACGAATGAATCAGAATGAATTTCAACATTACACTTAGAACAGAATTTTAATGTATTATGTACTAATGGTTTTGTGTCATGTGTTTTCAGGATAATGGCTGAGAGATGGTCCATAAATCCAAAGCACAACATCTGTGCTCACTTGGATCATACTACTAGGAACGGGGCCGAGTTCACCGATATTATAGCTTTCCTCAGACGTTCCCGAATCCATAAGGCTATCTCTACTCCTTACACGCCCTACAGATCACTACACCAGGCATTCTGGGAGAATGCCTCTGTGGATCGCTCTCGTGAGCCCCACAGTATTCGGAGCTCTATTCTGGGTCATGATATCGAGGTCACTGCTGCTGACATCCAGAGGGTTCTAGAGTTTGAAGATGATACTGATCACCCTACCAGATTACATCCATTGACTGTCCGAGGATGCTTTCTGAGGATCAAGTACGCTGGGGACATAAACTCAGGTGTGCTCAACAAGAGCAACCTGTGCCCCCAGTACAAGTACTTAGCTCATGTGATCCTTAAGTGTGTTGCTTCGAGGAGGGATGGGTTCGATGACCTATCAGACCAGATCCAAAATGCCTACGTGGCACTGGTGCTGAACCACCCCTTCAGCTTTTCTAGTATGATTTTCTCCTATCTGGTGGAGAACTTGGAGGCAAAGGGAAAGGAAGGGTTTTGTATGTACCCCAGGTTTTTACATCTCATCTTCAACGAGAAGCTGCCACATCTGCCCAAAGAGAGTCATGATGCAGTTGCACTGGAGATCATGGATGATACGACTCTGGGTCGAATGAGGGTTTATAGGGGGAAGCAGGTGAAGCCCCAGGTTAAGAGATTGATTGACCACCTGGCCAACGAGAGATATGTGGCACCGGGCAGACGCAAATGGCGTCATGAGGATAGTGATTCTGATGATGAGAGGCTGCTACTTCCAGAGCATGACTCTGACGATGATGATAGTGGAGACGCTGGGGACGATATGCCTGCTCCACCGAGAGGCACTATGTCTGATGTAGTACCCCCAGTGTCCGCCCCAGCCGGAATGTTGCCGAGTCAGCTGGATTTCATCAGGATTTTGTTCATGGTGCGGAGGAGGAGGAGGAGTCTGATGAGGAGCCCCTAACGCGAACTGTGGGAAGCAAAGTTGTTCCCACAGAACATGGGCTAAGGGTGGTTGGTGAACACCCGAGAGACTCCGGGGAGATTGATACTGACCCAAGCTATGCACCGGGGTCAGCAGGCAGGGTTGTAGGGGGAGCATCCACCTTAACGGGAACGAGGAGGAAGAGGATGGCTCAGCCCCATGGTCAGAAGAAGAAGAAGCGTCGGTTGACTTTCGTTACCACCATAGCCTCTACTTCTACCACCACCACTACCACTTCCACAGCCACACCATCCACCACCACAGCCACCACATCCACCACAGCTACCACAGCCACCACCATACCTCCCACCACATTACAGATTCCATCCACCACCATATCTTTTACTCCCACATCACCTCCACCATTTCACCGACCCATCTTCACTACAGCCACCACCACCACCACCTCACACCAAGCAGGACCTTCAGCCTATCCCTCACACACTTATGGATCACCTCTACCTCCAATCGGGGTAGAGGAACAGCTATCTGCGCTCAACAGGATGGTGATGCGCTTACTAGCTGCAATGAAGAGAAGGCTGCCCAGATCCGCCAGCTTGCCGACCTGACTGCTGCACAATCTCACCAGATTGCAGAGCAGGCTCGACTTATAGAGGAGCAGGCCCAACAGATGGCTGCTCAGAGCACTGAGATAGCCCAACTCCAAGCATAGAGTGTCACATCAAGCAAAAAGATAGAGGAGTTGGAGGAGGCAAAGAAGACTATCCTGTTGAAGCTGAAAGGATCTAAGGAGGAGCCCCTCAAGATCAAAGAGGGGGATGGAGATGATGGAGATGATGGTGATGATGAGGATGAAGATGATGATGAGGATGAGGAGGATGATACAGAGGAGGATGAGGAAACCGAAGGTGAAAAGACAGAGGAGAAGAAGGATGATGATGATGCAGAAGGAGGGGATGCAGCTGCATCGGCCTCTGCTTCAGGTCAAGAGAGGAGGTCAAAGAATAGACAAGACCAATCAGCCTCCACCTCTGCTCCTCCAAGTGACGAGACTATGATATAGGATAAAAGTAAATACTAGATGTTTATGTATTTATTTACTTTTGTGTTTGAATCCTGTATTGAAAACAATGTATTGAATGTTTATATTAAGTTAATGCATTTTTGTTTGATTAATTACTAATGATTTATATGTTGAATGTTTAAATCAAACAGATCCAAATTATCAAAGAGATGAGTTTGATGTTGCTCCCCTTCAACAGGTCAAGACTCAACTAACAATGATTCTTGATCTGCAAGGGATCGTAAGGAGGTCAGTGAGTTACACCCCTGAAGAATGGGAAATAATTCATGACCTATCAAACGAGCAACTCGCAGAGATTTTCAAGCTCAATCCGGATGAAATAGTTAAAGATGCTCCGACATGCGATTCGACTAGTGATGAAGAGCTCAACGATGTTGATGAAGTCGAGATCGAAGATGTCACCGCCGAGGATTACCCTCAGTACGCTGACAATGAGGGAAATGTGGTCCCCAATCTGGGTGAATCCCTCGTCACTGATACTTTTGAGGTGTTGAACAAGATGGAGCAAGAAACAGAGAAAGCAGAAGGAACAGCCCAAGCCTCAAATGATGATGTCGACATTCGAAAGGCTGAGTGGGCTGCATGTTTTGAAGAAGTTAGAGCCCAACGTGCTGCACCGAAGAAGGATGCCTACACCAAACTCTACAGAGTCAAGAAACATCACAAGGTGTCTGGCAGGATTATAGCATGGGCGTATTTTGATGATCTTAATGTTTATGCAGTTAAGAGAGAACAGGGCATAGAGTACTTCAGATTCCCACATGAACTGAAGACTCTACCAGGTTTTGAGCTCACCAGCTGGCTAAGCTAAAGCTTTTGTATGCTGACCCGAGGAAGATGTCAGGCTGGTTTGAGGCTGCCCTAAAGAAGGAGTACCACACCAGATTGGTTAACTTCAGACCACAACAGCCTACTAGGTATATCAGAAGGTCTGAGGTTGATGCCATTACTGGCAAGCCCAAGATAGTGTTGAAGTGGAGTCCTCCGCGCACAATGTCGAGAATCCCACTGTCAGGATCAGCGATCACAAGTTTGATGTATTAGAGAGTAATGCAGCGGAATGAGATCAAGAATTAGTCAAATTATAGCAAGAGTTTGTTATTTGTAACAAATACGAGAGAATATTTTCTGTGATAAGGAATGTTTCAATAATGCCCAATATTATTGCTAAATCATTCACCGTTACAATAAGGTTGACACTCCTTATATAGAGTGCAATCACTGCTGTAATCACGGGATGGTGATAACTAGCAGATCTAGTACAAAAATAACTAACACTTAACACACTACTGAAATGTTCACAACTACTAAGAACATGTCATAGTGCTAAGTATCAAACATGAAACTACTGAAAAGAAAACTACTGAACTACAACGACTGAAGAACAAACTCTTCATTCGTTTTACAAAACTACTGAAAAGATAAAACATAAAACTACTGAAGAGTAAAACGTCACAACTACTGAAGAAGTCCTCTTCAGCTGTTATGACAACATCTGATATTTGGTCTTCAGCACTTGTGTCTTCAGACTTTGTCTTCAGTACTTGTCTTCAGACTTTGTCTTCAGCACTTGTGTCTTCAGACTTTGTCTTCAGGTGTTATCTTCAGCTGTTGTGGACTTCAGTAGTTGTTGTGACGTCTGTGGGACTTAAAGGTTTTTTTTGATCCGGCTCATTGGTTCTTTTGGTCCAACAAACTCCCCCTGAACCAATGCAGCCAAAACCTTTAACTTTATTGAGGTCCCACTTATTGTTGGCAAAATAGTTGGTCTTTTTCCTTCTTGATCAGTTGAGAAGATGACCCATATAAGCACTGGCCTGGAAATAAGTCTCTGATGATTTGGTTGGCAAGGTATGGATGGGAGCTCTGTATTGGGGAATTGGACACTGAGCTGTTCCCCCATCCATGAGACTCACTTCCCATGTATAAGCCTGTAGGATTCTCTGGTGTATGCTCTGAGAAACATGATTTGTTCTTCCATGGTAAGATTCTCTGGTTCACCATCAAACAATCCTTCACGCCCATACAGCTCTGAGATGTACTTGGCCTGTTTGCCATTTTTGAGCTTAACTGTTGTAATCTGTCTGTATGCAAACTCATCTGGGTGAGTACCTTCAAGTAACAGACTGAGCTTATTTTGTTTGAAGTTCTCAAGCTTCTTGTAGACTAACCCCTTCTTAATTACTCTATTTTCTAACATCTTTTGGGGAGGCTGTTTAGTCTCATAAGCCTTCTTGAAGTCTTCTACAATTTCCCAGGGTGATACTACAAGGACCACTGTGATCTCTTCATCTACGATCCTTTTTATCTGGCCCTTGTATCTCGCAGGAATGTCTTTCTTCACAATTCTGTGAGCCACCCTAGGATCAGGCCATATCCTCACCTTTTCCTTTTGATATTGAAATGTGTTGGCAAGGGTGTACAGTCTTAGAGCTTCTTTCTTCATACTTATTATTGATGAAGAAGCAGCATAAGTTTTATCTATGCTTTTCAGCATTTCCTCATCATGAAGCCTTTGCTGCTGCTCTTCTTCTATCTTTACTCTCACAGTCTCCATCTGTGAGGTGGGAGTGATGGGCATAGATTTGGCTTTAGGCAAAGTTAGGACTGCGGAAAGAGGCAACCTATCTTCTTCCTCATCATCCTCTTCTTCTTCTTCTTCTAGCCTCAACATCCTTCTCTTCTTCTTCTTGGATGCATCATCGGCTGTTTGTTTTGAGGGTAAAGGAGTTGGTTTAATGGGTTGTGGTAGTGGTGATTTTGAAGTGGTAGGTTTTGCAGGTTGTTCTAGCATTCTTGTAGTGAGTGAGGCTTTGGAGTGTTTTGCTAGTTCATTTCTGTTCCCAGCACCTGCTTCATTTAGTGCTTCAATCACTAATCCCTTAGTGTATGCTTCAGACGTACAGATCTTGGTGGTTATTACCAAGATACTGTCCCTGGTCCATGACTTAATCTCTATCAATGATCTTCCAAGATACTTTGCAATGAATCTGATCATGATCTCCAGTCTTTCTCTTTCTAACACATCATAACTTGCCCATCTTGAGTTAATTTCTTCAACTTCAAGTCTTCTAATCTCTGAGTCAAGCTGTGCAGTATCGAACCCTTGTCTATATAGTTGATCAATAATGGAGTCCATAGATTTACTATGTGTAGCATCCGCCATTTTGATCATCTCATCAAGTTTGAGTTCTTTTTGGGGTTCTTTTTCTTTTCTTTCAATCTTCCTCTTCTTATATGTGATATGAAAGTCTTTGTGACTTTCACTCACTTGATCAGTGTCAGCTCCCTTCACATGCTCTTCTTCCTTCTCAGTCTCCTTCACAACCTCCTCTTCCTTCTCAATCTCCTGTTCTTTCAACTGACTCTCCCCCTTTTTGGTTGCATTGGTTGCAAGGGTTTGAGTAGTAGAAAGCCTTGTGCTCACAATCTCCTCCACCAGGGGCTGTATGATTGAGGGAAGCCTCTCATCCAAGGTTTTGATCACAATGTCTGTGATCATTGGGGTGATGAGAGGTAGGGATTTCTGGAAGATAGCAGCTGTTTGCTCAGAGGGGTTCTGTCCCTGAGAAGCAGTGCCAGAGGTAGAGGCTGGTGGATTGTATGTTTTGATTGGCTGAGTGTTTAGGAGACCTTCAGGTGAAGGTGCCATCTGTGGGTGTATGGTGGTGTCAGATGGACTTGCTTCTTGAGAGAATTGGTCAAGTAGTCTTTGTAGTCTACTGACTTCTTCCTCAAGAATTGTGTTCTGGGCTAGAACATCATAAAAGAAGCCCAGGTCATCATCAGCAGATGCTGAATCACCTGACCTCCTGCTAGTAGCAAGATGTACATGCCCTAGGTGTAGACCAGTTGTAGCATGTGCCCCTTTTTCTTGGAACTGGGGACTTCCAGCCTCAGGACGATGTCCTTCATCAGCTGTTGCCTCTGATGAGGTCTTAGCCATGTTACCAGCCTCAGTCTGATCATGTGCTAATGCAGAAGAGGTGGCAGCCTCACCAGATATTCTGATCTCCTTATCTACACTAGGAGACAGAACATTT
Organism: Flaveria ramosissima; assembly: GCA_025215565.1. NCBI lineage: Eukaryota > Viridiplantae > Streptophyta > Magnoliopsida > Asterales > Asteraceae > Flaveria > Flaveria ramosissima. The sequence continues at coordinate 63,310,363 of CM046029.1, read as the reverse complement.
AAACCCCTGTGCTGTGGGTTGTCAGAAGCATGTTGATCCTCTTCCCCTATATCAGTGGTTTTCCCTTTTGGTGGTTGTTGGGGAGGAGGAGAGGCATGCAGCTGAGTCAGCACGTTTGCAATTATAAGTGTTGGACTTTGGGGGGCATTTTCATGAGGAGATAGGGTAAAATCAGTATGCACCTGGGGAGAATGGTGCGTTTCAATGGCAATCTCCTCAAATGAGGAAGATTCCAGATTTGTGGGTACCCCTTCTTTGGTTGCTTCAGGCTCCTTTTGAGAGGAATCCTGAGCGGCTGTGGCTGGTTGAGTCTCTGATACTACTGGGGGGTTTACACCAGCAAGTATATCCTGTCTTGGTGGTACAGGAGCATCTTCAGGGGACTCATCTTCCTGAATAGCTGTTTTGGTTCGTTTTGTTTTTGGTTTGGTGGGGACTTTGGATTTTGTGGTGGTGGCTGTGGGTTCCAGCTGCGTGGGTTTGCGCAGCTTGGCAGCCATTTTGAGTGATTGGTCAGAGTTGTGCCGGGAGTATACTTCAGGCAATACAGCCATAGCAGGGACTCCCAGGCCAACAAGTCCCTCAGCTTGAAGCTGGTTTTCAATTATGGCCATTATGAACCGAGGATATAATATCCAACGGTTAGAAAGTTGTTTTTGGGCCATATCCTTGAGCTCTAAGAATAGTATTTCAGAAAATTTAAAGGTTGTTGCTCAAGGATGGAGTACAATACCTGTTGCCACCTTGTGGACATTTGATCCCATGATGAAGTCTTGGGGGCCAGGCAGACATTGACCATATGAAAGATGAGCCGTTCAGCATCCTGGAAATGTTTCTTCAATATGGTAGAGGCACTCAGGTTACCTTCGTATCCATGGTGGGCAAATGATAGATCTGTGGTGCCCTTTGGATAACTAGTCGGGAAAGTGGCATCATCCAGATTGAGGGTTTGGCGAAGAATCTCTGGAGTGATGACCACCTTTTGACTATTGACAACGCTTGAAGAGACTCTGTGTCATTCTCCTCAGAGACTAGAGTGACGTTTGTCCAGAATTGGCCAAGAGATTCGGCATATATGGTGGGGTTTAACAGAAAAGCTGTTTGGTAAGGTGACTGGACCATTAAATCAATGGCGTTGTGAAACTTGGTCCAGTATGGCGATTTGGTAAGGTGAGCGACACAGTTGTGTCGTGGTTTTAGTTGCATGGTCGCCATGGATGAAGAGAGGTTACAGAGTTTTTGAACGTTAGGTTTGAGAGGAGAGGTGAGAAAAACTCTGGTGGGATAAGGTATTTATAGGGTAGGGTTATGAAACGACTGAAGGTTTTGGTGTTAGTCATCATTCGTTGAAATACTGATGACGTGGCATTAACTTTCAGAGGTTTGAAATGACTGACCGTATTGGTGTGATCATCAGTTATTATAAAACAACTGAAGACTTGGTTTTAACCGTCAGACGTTGAAACAACTGAAGTCTTGAGTTAGTCTTCAGTAGTTATAAAACTACTGAAGACAACTTTGACTTCAAGTGGTGAAACAACTGAGGACATGGTGTTTGTCATCAGTAGTTGTGAAACTACTGAAGACAGTGGTTTTGTCATCAGTTGTTGTAAACAGCTGAAGACTTCATTTGTTTAGAAACACAGTTGTAGAAACAACTGAAGAGAATTACTCATCAGCTGTTTTCGTCAATTCATAGCTTTTCAGCTGTTTCAGTCTGACCTCCACACTTACTCATCAGACTTAAATCTGAGTTTCAGAGGTTTCATTGGTCATCAGTACTTATCTGCATTTCTGACATCAGTAGTTGTAGCTACATCAGCTGTTGTGATTTCATCAGCTGTTGTAACTACATCAGCTGTTTTAACAAATAAAGTACTTCAGTACTTGTGAGGAATGTAGCCTTCAGTAGTTATAAAAACTACTGAGGGGAAAGGAACTCATCAGTACTTATATATGACATGGTTACCAATGATCATCAGTATTTATTACTGAGATCATCAGTAGTTGTCACTTATTCTAGCTGCAGCATACCAAGCCTTACACCAGGTTGTGGAAAGTTGAACTATCCAAAGGCTTAGTAAAAATGTCTGCAAGCTCATCAGCACTAGGAACAAATTTTGGATCAATCAGACCTTTTTCAAAACAATCTCTAATAAAATGGTGTCTGATTTCAATATGTTTAGTCCTAGAGTGCTGGACAGGATTCTTGACAATACAAAGAGCTGAAGAGCTGTCCATTAACAATGGAGTCTTAGTCTCAGTTATGCCATAATCCAATAATTGGTTTTGAAGCCATAATACCTGAGATGTACAACTTGCAGCAGCAATGTACTCGGCTTCAGCAGTTGATGTAGCAACTGAGGTTTGTTTCTTACTCTGCCAAGAAATCAAACAGTTGCCTAGGAATTGACATCCACCAGAAGTTGATTTCCTGGTCAACTTACACCCTGCATAGTCACTGTCAGAAAAAGCAACTAATTTACCAGAATGTCTAGTAGAATACCATAAACCTAGAGATGGAGTGCCTTGCAAATATCTAAAGATCCTCTTGACTGCAATCAAATGAGACTCCTTAGGTGCAGCCTGAAATCTAGCACAAACACATGTAGCAAACATAATATCTGGTCTAGAAGCTGTTAAGTACATCAAGGACCCAATCATACATCTGTAAAGTGTTTCATCAACCACTTTACCTTTCTGATCTGTATCCAGTTGTGTGGTGTTGCACATGGGAGTAGAACAAGGTTTACAATTTTGTAAATCAAATTTTTCCAAAAGATTTTTTGTATATTTGGACTGATGAATGAAAATTCCATCAGCCTTTTGTTTGATTTGCAAACCCAGAAAGAATTGTAATTCCCCCATGGCACTCATTTCAAACTTTTGTTGCATCAACTTTGTAAAGGCATCACACAACTGTGGATCAGAAGATGCAAAAATAATATCATCTACATAAATTTGAACAAGTAGATTATGCTGCCCAGCTTTCTTAATGAATAAAGTTTTATCTATGGAACCTCTAGTAAAATTATTTTCAAGAAGAAAGTTTGATAATGTCTCATACCAGGCTCTAGGAGCTTGTTTCAAACCATAAAGAGCCTTATCAAGCTTATACACCCAATTAGGATGCTTGTTGTCCTCAAAACCCTGGTGGTTGACATACATAAACCTCTTCTTTAATTTTCCCATACAAAAAAGCACTTTTGACATCCATTTGAAAAACTTTAAGATTTTGATAAGCAGCATAAGCTAAAAACAATCGAATTGCTTCCAGTCTGGCTACAGGAGCAAAGGTTTCATCATAATCAATACCTCTTCTTGTGCAAACCCCTGAACAACCAGTCTGGCCTTGTTCTTAACAATAAGCCCATTTTCATCAGTCTTATTCCTAAACACCCATTTAGTGCCTATTGCACACTTACCTGGAGGTAGAGGAACCAGTTCCCACACTTGTTGTTTCTTGAACTGAAGAAGCTCAAGCTGCATGGCATCAACCCATCCATTGTCCTTTAAGCAATGTGATAATTCTTTGGCTCTTGCTGACTATGAAGAGAGCATAGAAGCAGAAATTTGACAATTGACTTCTTGTTGATACTCCAGCAGTGATATCACCAATGATTTGAGACATAGGGTGATTCTTCAGATCTTGGTACACAATGAGATCAGTGCAAGTGTTTGTAGCAGGCTCAGCAGCAACAGATGGTGATGGTGAAGTATTTCCTTGAAACCAATCATAGATGGTAGTTCAAAGGAAGTTGAAGTTGTAGAAATCTCCAGCATTTGTTGTGGATTGTGCTGCTGGAGCTACAGGAACTCAGGTCTAGCTGAATCAGGCAGTTGATCACTAATTTGAAGAGGTGAGTACTACTATCATCATCATCAGCACCAGCAGTACCACCAGGTGGTGAACTTTTGACAGAGCAACAGCAGGAGTTTGATGAGAACCTATTGCAGTATGTCCAAATCAAATATCTCCACAGGGTTTTGTGGAATCTTGTCCTTTGGAGATTCATTAAACTTAACATGTAGAGTCTCTTCAACCATCTTTGTTCTACAGTTGAAGACTCTGTATGCTTTGCAAGTTGATGAATAACAACAAAGTATCCTGCATCCACCTTAGAATCAAATTTTTGGAGTTGATCCCGTGTTTGAGAATGAAACAAGGACATCCAAAAGCTCTAAAGAATGAAATTAGAGGGCCAATTATGAAGAAACTCATATGGAGTTTTCATCAACCTCTTATTTATTAGAGCTCTATTTTGGTACATAGCAAGCTGTATTGATAGCTTCAGCCCAAAACTCATTGGGCAATCCAGAGTCAGCCAACATGGACCTTGCAGCTTCAATAGGGTCCTGTTCTTTCTCTCCACTACTCCATTTTGTTCAGGAGTTCTTGGAATGCTAAAATGCCTCTTGATTCCCTTTGAGAGGTAGAACTCATCAAGTGTATTGTTTCTAAATTCTGTTCCATTATCACTTCTAATACACTGACTGAGAGGGAATACTGCTTCTCAACATACAACACAAAGTTGATAATCTTCTGAGCTGCTTCATCCTTTGAATGCAAGAAGAAAGTCCATACAAATCTGGAGTAATCATCCACAATTACCAGACAGTATTTCTTCTTAGCCATACTCATCACTCTCACAGGACCAAAGAGATCCATGTGAAGAAGCTGTAAGCAGGCTGTGGACTTAGGTTCTTCTATGGAGGGAAATGAACTTTGTGCTGTTTTCCTTTTAAACAAGCAGTGCAGTCATCTTCACATTTGAACTCCTTCATAGGCAATCCCCTTACTAAACCATGGTTTATCAGCTGATTTATGTTTTTGAGATTAACATGACCCAGCCTTCTATGCCATAGTGTAGATTCTTGAGGGGAAGCCTTGGAAAATAGGCAGGATGGCCTTTGAGATCTATTTTCTTAGAAAGATCTAAGGCATACACTCTTCCTGTCCTGTTGGCCTTAAGGAGAGTGTGTTTATCCAACACCTTATCAATCAAACTTAGAACTTTGGATGACAGAATCCGGCAGTTCTGACTTGTGAAAAGAGCAACATGGCCTTTGTCACACATTTGACTGACACTCAAGAGGTTGTACTTGAGATTTTCCACATGGTTAACATCATCAAACTTTATTTCCCCATTGGAAACAAAGCTTTGCCGATGATGTAACCCTTTGCATCATTGCCAAAAGATACAAATCCCTTCCTTCCTTGAGAGTAGTCATTAAGAAGTGATCTGTTTCCTGTCATATGCATGGATCCTCCACTGTCTACATACCAGATGCCTCTGTGGCATGTTGAAGAACCCTGCAGAACAAAACAAATTAGTTAGATTTTGAGACCCAAACCTTTTTGGTTTTGGGCCTATTCACATCAACAGATGGTGGACTAACAGTTTGTTGGAAATAACAGCTGAGAGGAAGAAGATGGTGAAGAAGAGGAATCCTTTGGCTTGGACCTCCTTTTCTGTGGATTCAACATAGGAACATCTAATTGGTTGACTCTTCCCAATAGATGTTGAACCATCATAACCAGCTGTGTCTGATTTTGTGATAAAGCTTTCAGCTCTTCAGACACATTAGCACTGGAGTTTGATAAGTTCTTATGTTGCACCTTCTTCTTTTGAGCAATCTCAGCTGTTACCTTGTTTAACCCCTTCTTTTTGGATTTCTTTTTGGACTTAAGGTTACAGGATTTGATGTTGCTGGTACAAATGTGGCTTTAAACTCATTTTTTCATTTTAACCATTTTCTCTTTAATTTCCTCTTTATGTTTGAGTTTGGATCCTCTTTTGTACCAACAATCATCAGTAAGATGATTAAACAAACCACATACTTCACATGGTTTCTTTTCATCTTATGTTGATCATCAACTAAAGAGGATGAAACTACTGAAGACTTGCTCTTCAGTACTTTGGAAGCATTATTTGCTTTCTTGGCTTCCTCTTTAGTAGTCTTCAAACTCTTTCTACTGACAGTTTTCTTCTTTTCAGTGCTGACAGTAGTTGGAGTTTGAACTTCAGGTGTTAAATCTTGCTCTCCAGTCCTTTCAGGACTTTCACAGAATAACTCCTGAGTTGACCAACTCTTTGATCATGTGAGTGTCAGCAATTGAACCATCAACTTAGCTGATAGGTTCTGAGAGGGCTTAGTGCTGACTTCTACTTTTGATGATGCTTTATCAAAAAGTGAATCACATGATGAGGTGGATTGGTTATTGCTTTCTCCATCAGATTTCACCTCTACTCTTGGAGCAAAATCTGTAGGAGGAGCTGGTTATTAACCCAATTCCAAACTTCACATTGAAGCTGATTGCTTACTAAGAAGCATCTCAAAACCTTTGCATGATTGTACCCATCGATCACACTCTACTTGGGTGACTGCAAGGGTTTCTTTAAGACTTCTCTGGTCTTCAAGAATAACCTCTAGCATAGCCTTTTCATCATTTAATTGGCATTTAAGCTTATAAATCTCATCATTTTTACTATTAAGAGCAGACTCATACTCAGCTTGTCTTTTGGAAATTGTTTTCTCAAACTCAAGTTTTTGATTTATTAATGCTACATTTGCCTCTCTAATAGAGACAAAGGCAGCAATGCATGATTCAGAACATAACTTGGCTTTAGCCTCTGAAGATACCTGAGTTACCTGTGAAGATGATGCAGTTGAGCAGGAACCCTCAGTTGACTCCAGAGCCATAAGTGCCAGATTCCCAAAAGGACTATCACCACCATGTTGAGCAGCACTTGTGAACAGTTGTTCATGACCAGACATGTCATCTGGCAAGCTGCTCCAGTCAACAACTTCAGGGGTGAAGAAGCTATGTTGTTGAGGTTGAGGGGGTTGATGAGATGGTTGAGGTTCTGGAAGTGCATGAGGTTGTGGTACCATAGGAGCTTGAACTTGACTGGTTTGTGGCATGTAATAACACGGGTAAGGGTAAGGCATTTGACCCTGAGGAACAAAATATGCAGGAGATTGTAGTTGAGATTGATGACTAGAATTGACAGGATGTTGCCCTTTGTTTTGTTGACTATTGTTAGGAAAAGTCACAAAAGGTGCAGAGGAATTAGATCCAGATGATCTACATTCTCTAGCAAAGTGTCCAAGCCTTTGGCATTTGTGACACCTCAACTTACTCTTGTCAAAACCAACTTTGGTTTTGCCAGAGAGTCCTGGGAACTTTCTTCCAGTTCTTTTGTAGAACTGAGATCTGATATTTATCAAGGCCATTTGGCTCAAAATATCCATCTCTTCTAAGTCATCATCAGCAATCCCCTTAAGATCATCCATGATGAAGCATAGATTGTCATTATTACACCCAGTAAATTGACTATCAACACTGACAAATGCTGAATCAGAAATGTTTGAAGAGAAATCAATATGCTCATCATACTGGCTTTCAGATGAAGCATATTCTGACTCATGACTAACCAGAGCAGTGTTGCCTGGTACAAAGTCTTCAGTGAGCTTACCAGATGAAGACAGTTTTCTCTTTTGTTCTATCTCTCTCTCAAATGTGAGCAATTTCCCATGAAGTTGGGTGAGAGATAGTTTGTCCAAATTTGCACAGGAGCGTAGGACAATAGTATATGTATCCCATTCCGCTGCATTACTCTCTAATACATCAAACTTGTGATCGCTGATCCTGACACCCACTCAGGGAAATGCCACAGGACTTCACTCCACACTTTAAGTGGTGGTACTATGATTGGAGAACAGCTGAAGCGGTCATAGTCCTAAGCAAAGAGGGCCAAATGGATACGATCAGGGTATTCGACCCGATGTGGCTTACAAACTTGTCGGCTAATGATGTCTATACTCTATACAAGTGGCCACTGTTCTATGACACGCAAGATATTGTACAAGCCCTCCAGTTCCAGAACGTTATACGACTCTGCTTCGCGTTTGAGATTCACGTGGGAGTCACCAAAGAGGAGAAGTACAAGAAATACAAGGAGGTTATGCAGAAAACAAGAGATTACAGTGATCTAGGTCCAAGGGGGAGTTTGTTGATGCATGTATGTCCCTAGATCATGATATGTAATGTAATAGATCTTGTTTGTCTGATTATGATGTAATGTAAAGTGATTAATGAAATGATATGGGTTGTTTGTGATTTGTTATGTCTAATATATCATTAATGAGTCGACATTGAATTGGTTAATTGGGTTTGTGATTGTTTGAATGGTTACAAATAAAGTTATATTAATTAATACATTCAAATTTAACTTAATGAAGTTCTCATGCGAATGGCCCATGCGAATGGACCATACGCATGAATAACTTCATAGGATTGACTCAGTCGCACGACTGAACCAGGAGACTGGATCAGTCGTATGATTGACACATAAGATTGGCTTAGTCGCACGACTGAACACTCAGTCGTGCGGATGAATCAACCGCATGGTTCAATCGCACGACTGAACCATACTTATGGTCCAGTCGCACGAATGAACAACACTAACCTATAAATAGACCCAATTCGTGGAAAAACAGAAGCATTCATACCATTACGACTCAAGACGTACCCTAGCCGTCCAGAAGTCTCCCAAATCGTTCTCCAAGTTCACAGAACACATTAGATCGATTCCTAATCGACTTCTAACGTTAGATTCAATTCTTGATTGATTCTTCGTGTGTTCTCACTGATTGGATCGCCAATCAAATAGGATTCCGCACTATTTGATCTGGTTTACACGTTAATCACTAGGTATTTCGTTCAAATACCAGGTCCTAACAGTGATTATATTGGATATCAATATTAGGTTAAATACAATGTTTTAAACATATAAAACTCATACCTAACACCAACACATCACATTCCCCAACTTAACCTTTTTTTATCCCAAAAAGATATTCAATGAAATCATAATTGATAAGCTAATCTTACACATTTTTATTTCACATAGGATTGTAGTAACAAAGTAATTGTGATTGTCGATATATTGATCCACTTTAAACTCATACTCATTAAATCCCAACCAAATGTATTGTGTTTATTAATATACAAAGTTACCATCATGGTTTAACCACCCCACACCCGAATGTACATAGCAAAACCTACCCAACCTCATGGTTTCTTAAGGATTCATTAACCCACACTTAAGATAACCATGTACCATAATTATGACACAATTACTATTAAGTCTTTTCATTTTCTTTCTAAGTGATATGCAGGACTTTTCTCCCTTTATTTCTCATATATATCTCTTCTTTTTTTTTTTCTTTTCTTCTTTTTTTTTCTGCTTTTCATGCATATATATCAACTAATCCATTTTATTTATATGGAGGTGTCATAAACAATAGAAACATGGTGTGTGAGAAAGGAATACTAGGTATACATATGACTTGCAACCCGTTTTTGTTGGGACTCGGTTTTTTTAACCATGCATAACGGGATGGGATACTAAACACATATATTTCCGAAGTTATTGAACTCAACATTGGTGTTCTTATGTTTAGGTCGAGCCTATCAACATATCATAAATTTTCTTTGTTATCCTCCCCTAGAGATATAATTCATGTATAAGCATCAACCTATTAATTTCTTATCATTTTTTATAAATGAAAAAATCTTTTTCAAGGACTTTAATCATTTTTTAAGGTTGTTAACACAAATGACCTAAATTAACATGTAAGATAAAATTAATTAATTTTAAAGAATTCATAAAAGGAATGAGTTCACCTGATCGAGTAGTTGTGGTAAGATTCTTGTGATTGGTGACGATTCTCAAAATCTTATCTCACTAACCTGTAAAATCTTATAAAAATCATGTAGAAGTAAACTTCTCACATCATGATTAACACATAAAATTTAAAAATTTTGCACACTTTTCATTTAAATTTCATTTAAATCAAAAACTACCATTAGATGTTTCCCTTCCCAACTTAAAACATTGCATTGTCCCCAATACAACATTTAAGTTAGAATTATATAGAATAATTAATTTTAAAAAATAAATAAAAAATTAAGAAAAAATAAATCTTAAAAAAATCCTAAACTCACTTTTGTAGGAATTATGGTTGGATTTAGCATATGCAACAAGCCTTTAAACCCCTCGGTAGCCCCAAGTGGATGATTTGTACTCTCGTGAGGGTTTTCAGTGAACACACCCACAAAGTTCTCCGGGTTGCCTCCCAGCGAGCGCTAAGTTTTAGGTCTTCAGCCAGACCGTACCTTCAACCACTTGTGGTGGTTGAATTGAATATTTTCCTGCCATGTTACCAACAAATGCATGATAGTAGACATACCAAATCCCTATTTTCTTCTTCATAATCTCCATGTCTCTTGAATCAATGGTTTACATTCTAAATCCATATTTTCCGATCGAGTTTCTAATGTATGCACGATAGTTGACATGCCGGGTCCACACCTTCTTTCCTGTCCATGGCATGTCTATAGAATCGTTATGGGTTCTCCTCTAAATAAGTTGTCTGATTTCCTCTATACTCACCTTCTTTTCTCCGAACACGAGCCATCATCTCTCACTTTATCAATTTGTATAATAACTACTGAAGGACAATCAGGACCATATGGCAATATCCTAGTCTCTCGTTCTTTAGGAGGTGTTACGTCATTTATTAGGTTTAAACAGTCAACTCTTTGCTCTGAAAGACCTATAACCTCTTTATCGACTTCATCATCATAAGCATCAACCACCACTCATTCTACACATGGCTCTTCAACAAATTAGGGAATTTGTGTGGTATTAATCTCCATGACCTAATCAGAAAGATGATGCTGTGATAACAACTTATCGATCTCGGGCAATATCAACTCCAATCGAGCAATAGTTTTCTCCTCCTCAGATTGATAAGTATTTTCAAGTTGCTCGACATCTTGGATTGCAATATTTTCTTGATTAGGAAGGTAGCATTGATTGTGATCATATCCTTGGGGAAAATTTGATTGCCTCGAGTATCCATAACAATCCCCTTGATTATCCCTCTTAAAAACCGTGCATGTTGGTTGTAAGAATTCATGGTTATAGTTGTTATACTCTACCCGGTAACTTGATCTTTGCGCCATCTCAGATTCATAGTTGTTATTGTCCCAACCTCGCCTAAAGTTGTTCACCTCATACTTATAATATCCTTGATAATTTGGTGGATGTGGCTCATAATATTAGTATGATGATGATGTATCTTCAAATTCTTCATAATCCTTTCTATATTCTTTGCTTCCATTAATACACTTTTCCGCGTAACGTTTCATATAATTTTTGACTTTTATACAAAACACTGGACAATCTGGCAACTCATGAAAGAGGCTCCCGCAACACTCACACGAATCATCATCCCAATTCATGACGAAATCAAATTCCTTGATGTTCTATTAAGCTTGCAAAGAATGAATCTGCACAAACAAACTAGAATACCCAAGGTAACAAAGAAAAAAATAAATAAAGCAGAAAAATAGAAAAAAAAAGATATATTTTTGGATTTTTGATTATTAAGATAAACAATTAAACAAATCTAAAGCTTAACACTTTGCGCACGTATTCCCCGGCAACGGCGCCATTTTGATCGTGTTGTTGTGGTTGGATAAAAAACAAGTTAATATTAAAGACTTAACTACCTATAACTAGTATGAGCAAGTAAGGTCGTCTCCACACGGAATTGGTGGAAAGTGTGAAGCTTTATATCTAAGAACTTGAAACGCGAAACGAAAATACTAAAAAACAAATATTATTGGGTTTTTATTTAAGCGGAAAGGTAATTTGAATGAACGTAATTAAAAAAGCAACAAACTTGATAATGGGTTTTGAAATTTATGAGAAGAAGGCAATCACTTTCAAGATTCAAGTTCAAAGATCCACACTTGGTTTCATTAGAATTGATTAGGAATCACATAGACATGATTTTGCAAAATCGATTGATTAAAGTGATAGTTATGAAACAAACTTTTAAGATTCGCTCGTTCACACAATTACCAACTCATTTATGCAACGAATTCACATACATGACAAACTGCTCACGAAGCAAGGAAATCGAATGCGAATGAAAGCATACAAATACTTAACATAAACAAGTCTTTTAACTTTAAACAAACGTACAATTATATTCTTGTGTCAATAGAACATAACCCAAAACATCAATTCAAATTAAACCTAGTGCTTCACTTACAAGAACTCTCCTCTCGAAAGTGATTACGAACGAATTAGCCGCTCATTGACATGATTGGATCTTCCATGCTTGATTAGATGTTGTTAATGCTTGATTCGGGTGAAACCGTGGTGAAAAGAACTCTAAAAACGCCTTCAAAACGTCCAAAATTCGCATGGGAGAATTCTCTTTCGAAACCCTAATGATTGGGGTTAAATAGGATTTAAAATTTGAAATAATCCTTCAAATATCGCGTTAGACCGTAACTTACGGCCCATAGACCGTAGGTTACGGCCTACCTTCAACCAGACGGCCAAACCCTCTGTCTTACGGGGTTCACAGACAGACTCAGCACAGGGCCGTAAGTTACAGCCTCAGGCCGTAGCTTACGGCCTCAGGCCATAGCTTACGTCCTCCCTACAGTTTTTCACAATTTTCTTCGTTTTCAGCACCTTTCAAGCCATAGTTTTGCTATCCTTTGTATCCTTCTTAAATAATATTTATTAACCTTCATTTAATCTATATTTCAAACACATAACAAAGTGATTATATTGGATATCAAAATTAGGTTAAAAACAATGTTTTAAACATATAAAACTCATACCTAACACCAACACATCAGTTGTTATCGGGGAGTTGTTCACCTCATGTTTTAATGTTGACTCTACTTTGTTAACAGGTTCCTCTATTGGAAGTTGAAAGAGTCGATGATGATGAGGGTTTTCGCATCTGAGACTTTGTTGGTTTTGATTTTGTTGTTGGGTCCCTTTTCGTCTCATGATTTAAGCTTGTCGCTGCTTTTGTATTTGGTTTGTTGTTTTGATATTGTTGGGTTGATTTTCATGTCACGTTTTCAGTTTGCCTTAGTTTAGTTTTGGGTTTTTCTTTGCTTGATGCTATTTATTCATACCATGTGCTTGATTTCCATAAACTGAGGTGCTCTATAGGATCATTTCATTTTCAAATTGTGTTTTTTCATTGTGACAATTTATCAAACACTTAACAGGTAACATAATCATCACAAATGATGACAACAAATCTTAATGGCTCATTTGATAACTCATTTAGTCTATAAGTGTTGTTTGTTCTCTTAATTCTGGTTCTCTTTTGAATGTTTAGAGCATTGTTTCTGTACGATGAGGAGGAGGAGACCCTCATCTAAGAACCCTTTGTTTCTCTCTGATTTATGTTTGGTGGTTGTTTACTTTGAATGTGTTCTAAATGTTTGTATGGGATAATACCCGGTTAAAAGACGACGATGATGTTATAGAGTTTTTTCTCGAGTCTTAAACACAGTCGATGACGATGTGATACGGTTTATTCTCGAGCCTTAAACGTTGAACCGATGCATTTGCATTTAACGACTCCCGCCGCGAAGCGCGGGGTGAAGTAACCTAGTTCATATTTATTATGTCTTTATGAGTTGATGTCTTAATTGAGTGGATGGGAGATAATTCCCGATACTTTACACAACTTCAACTCATATACCGACAACTTGCTAAATTTTAGTTGTGTTTATTTTGAATGAGTCAAACTATAAGTATCAGCTAAAAGGTGAACTAGTCAAATAGGTCGGACACGGGTTATACGCGTTAATAATCGCTAAAGGCCTACCTTTAATCCTACAAAGTTTTAAAGTCATTGTGTTTAGGGATTTGGATTATACTAGTATTAAGTACATCGCGTTGCGGCGTGAGGTTTAAAACTATGTCAAGTAACACAAATGTCACACTATTGTTAACTACCACAAACACCGGAAAAGTCTTTATTAAAAAGAGATAAAACTGAAAAAATAAAAACGAAAGAAAGTAGACATAAACACGTTAAACCACTCACGTGAAACATAAAACATTAAAATAATAACTAAGTTGATTAGGAGCCGCACGTTGCGACATGACAGTTAAACAAAAAAAATAGGCATAACAAAGTAAAACCACACACGCATGTTACGACGTGCTAACTCTCAAATTTAGACCGATATGTAAAACGAAAAATTATAAAAAAAATACAAAAGTATAGAGAACAAAGTTGAAAGTAAAAATTTATAGACACTAATTTATGAAAGGTGTAAAAGTTTAGGTTTTAAAATAAGAACTTAAAAAAAATATTACAACATTTAATGTTCATAGTACAACTATTAATGCAAACTTAAGTTGATAATTAGTGTATATTGAATGTGTAATTATACAAAATTTGAACCACAATATATTCATTAATTATCTATTGAAAATTAAAAATAAAGAAAAAGTGTTTACACTTTACAGGGCGACCCCACACGACTTTTCCAACCTTCACTTTTAGCTAAACGACTTATCTTTTCCAAGCCGATCATGTATATATTTACCAATTACTGGATGTTTATGGTTCAGATTTAATTGTTCTTAGATCAAACCATGAACCGAATTATTAGTAAGGGTTTTTTATTGTCAAAAACCAAAATCAAATTGTTAAAATTTTAAACCGAACTGTTACAATCGGTTTGGCTCTAGTTTGATTTTAACACATTTTTGTAATAAGTTGTTTTCCTACAACTACATTAAGTGCAGAAATAATTAATTAGTTATATACTTATAACTAATATAAATAACTAAAAATATAAAACATACCGATCTTATGGTTCGATAGTACTATTTCGTACAACCAGTCTTTAACATAAACCGCAAATCAAATCGTGTACTATAATTTGACCACGACACCAAATCGATGTCCAATTAAAACAGTTTTAAACCAAACCGTAAACACACATTCACCGATCCATCTTCAACAATAGGTTTTTCTTGTTTGGAAATTATAAAGTTTTTAAAATGACCATACTTCCTTCTTCCTCATCCCTATACACGTAAAAGACCCATGGAAAATGGTGGTAGTGGGCTCCACCAAATCTAACAAATAATGTCCGTTAAGGTGAAACGTGCCGGTGCCGGTGCCGCCAGGTGCGGCGGCGTTCGGCGGAAAAATGTTTCTTTAAGTTTAAACACCTTTTTTATATATATTTAATAATAATTGACACATGGAGGCATTGTTTTCTCTTACTAATCTAATGGCTCAAGAAAGTTGACTTTACTAGTATTGTTCTTATATTGGTTTGTTAATATATAAGTAGTTAGATTAGATATATATGTTTTTTAGACATGAAAAACAAAAAAAAAATATTTCTCTTGAGAAATGGAGAACGAGAAGATGAAAACGACAAATGGAGAAGGTGAATGTTAATTTCATAATTACTTTAAAAACTCATTTTGATGTTTATTATTTAAAATAGTTGATTTAGAAACTGATGGACTCACATTTTGATATGATAGAGGCAATCAGGCTTAGATAGGAAAGAAGCCAATGTAAAAATGCGATAACTTGAGCCGTATTTAAAGTTACAAGACCCATAAATAATATAGGAAAAACACTTGACGAGCTGGATCGTGTGACAAACAAGCTCATGCTATTTAACTCAAATGTTAGACCTGAAAACCATCATTTAGGGTACCAATTTCGAAGTTATATTTTTTTGTTCACTAAGGAGTTGTTTGACAACTTTTGAATGATTAAGTGCTGAATCAATAAGAGGTCTGAACCATTAAGAGGTCTGAACCATTAAGAGCTAGTATATCGTTTAACTATTCAAATGCAAATATCTGACCAATTCAGATAAAATATCTTAACCATTCAACATTAGAACTCTTAACCATTCATCATCAGTATAATACTTAACCATTCAGAGGTAAATGTCTGAACCATTCAGACATTTGCTTGTGAAACAAATAGTCTGAACCATTAAGTGCTGAACCATTCAGACATCTGAATCATTAAGAGACTGATTAAGAGATTGCCATTTGTTTTTTATTTGTATTACTAGACTAAATACACGAGTTAAAAATATGAAAACAATATAATTTATAAATGTATAAATAGTTCTTATAATTAAGTTATATATTAGATATAATAAAGAAAAATGAACAGTTACATTGTAATTTATAAATCTTCGAATACTTTCTTGGATAATATAACATGCAATTGATATGTGTAAGATTAAAAATCGACTGTCTCAAAATCACACGAACCCAAACTATATAAATACATCAATAAATGTTTTTTTTAACTTTTTTTAATTGAATCTTTATTTGGCTTTAAAAATATGTATAATTCAAAATATGATTAAACTAGTATTAACCCTCTCGCGTTGCGGTGGAGGGCGTCAAACTTTACCAAGTAGCACCAATTTCATACCACCATTAGCGACCATCAACACCGGAAAAACTCGTATTAAAAAAGAAAAAAAAGGGGAAAATAAATCTGAACTGAAAGTAGACGTAAAAACGTTGAACGCCACACGTGAAATGTAAAATATAAAAGATCAAAACTAAGTCGATCTAAGAACCGCGCGTTGTGACGGGCGGTTCAATGGAAAAAAGATAGACGTAAAAACGTTGAAACACACACGCACATTGCGGTGTGTGAACTCGTAAAATTTAAATCGAAACATAAAACGAAAAGGTTGTAAAAAGTAAAAAGTATAGGCAACCAAAATTGAAAGTAAAAAATTATAAGAGTTAAAGTTTAGAAGATGTGAAAGTATTGAGATTAAAAGTAATAAAATAAAAAAACAAGAGTGGGTACAATAATCCACTTTGTATTATATATAATGATTTAGTTGATAATGATAAAAATTTTAAATTCAAAAATCAATATATAAAAACTAATATGAATTACTAATTTACATTCTTAAAATAAAGGAGTTGACTAAAATAATATATAAATTTAGGCGAGTAATTTTTTTCAAGAAGTAACACGAGGGTGTCATGTGACATTCCTAGTTACTTTTTTAAATGATATTTATTTCTATATGAATGTTTAGCTAGTCATGTTAAATAATAAAATAATTACGATTTATTAACTTCTACTTTATAACCTCGTGTGATCCGATACCACTATTATACACAACTATTATGTGTATAGGAAAGATAAAAAAACGTGTCGGGTCTCATTTTAATCATCGTAAATTTAATTATTATTTATAATTTTGGTACCTAGAAATTAAAGTTTAAGCATGTACTCGTAAAGTGACTAGATATATGAAACTTAAAGACTTGAATTGTTATGAAATCTATATAGAGTTTATATTACAGAGGGATTATCGACGTAGTTTTTATAAAAAAAATTTCTTTTGTTGTTTTTCATATTTATAAGATTCATCACTAATCCGCCGATAATCACAACGGAGTATGGCAGTCGAGAATATTTCATTGTTGATAGTAAATTTTCTAGTAGTATAATAAGTAAAGCTTTAGTAAATTATACTTGGATTGTTAAAACATATTTGAGTGACACAGTATTCATTTAACGTTTTGCATTTTAAAGAATATATATGTGACACAAGCTTCACACTATATTCTTGATCATTTCATAATTTCTGATAAAAAGTTACTAGAATCAATATATAAGACCAATTCTTTAACCAAAACCTCTATTTTTCAAAACATTTTTTTACATAAAAATAGTAAAGAATTTCTCAATAATTGGGTGGACCATATAAATATTCTTTTAAGAAAACCAAACGTAGGATCTATATCTACTGATGTCAATACTCATGTCGTTTTGGTCTATAAACACACTAAAGAATGTATCCCTACAACCACAGTACCTTCTTTGTTTCCCCTTAATTTAGAATTTAGCTATGGCAACTGCTGCTGGCACTGGTTCTCCTTGTGGTGCATGCAAGTTCCTAAGGAGAAAATGTGTTCCAGATTGCATCTTTGCACCCTATTTCTGCTCGGAACAAGGCCCCGCTCGGTTTGCTGCCATTCACAAAGTGTTTGGTGCAAGCAACGTATCGAAACTACTGCTTCAAGTGCCTGTGGCTGACCGTTGTGAGGCCATCGTCACAATTGCATATGAAGCTCAAGCTAGGATCAAAGATCCTGTTTATGGTTGTGTTGCACATATCTTCACCTTGCAGCAACAGGTACATACATTTAAATAGTATTACATGTAGAGTCAAGATCATGTAAGAACCACAATATGATGAAAAGCTAAGAACAAATTACAACCATTAGATCAATATTTCAATGACTATGAGTAAGTGGCTGGAAGAGAACCAATGATGAATGGTTGTGATCTATTGTTACATTTTCACCATATTTAAGATCTTATGTTATAATGAATCTATGTTTATAATTGATTTTTTAAGTTCGTTTCAATAATGGGTTGTTATCTAAATTGATATGATATATGAATGGTGTATAGGTTGCATGGTTGCAAACACAACTGATGCAAGTGAAAGCTCAAATGGCACAACATTTCTTGGATACAATTAACATAGAGACTCAATGGCCAGGATCCACAATGCATTTAAATTATCCAACTTTTGCTAGTTTTATGGAGGGAAAGATATCGCCTCAAAGCTCGCTTGAATCCGTTAATCACAACAATGAAGGAATGAGGGTTCAAGAGAAACAAAGTAATGATGGTGATCATTACAATGAATTATCTTTTCAACAAACTAATAGCAACAAGAAGAGACCTTTCCCAAGTGATGATTTGGGTGAGCTTCAAGAACTTGCTGTTAGAATGATGAAGAAGTACTAATTCAGTTTCTATGTTAGTAACCCTAGAGAGCCACTTTGCTTCTAAATGATATCATGTTTATTTATCTTATAATTAAATATTATGGTTTGGATGTAATTCCTTTGAAGCATATATATGCATATAGGGTTAAGTATTTAAGTGAGGCCTTTGAATCAGCCATCAAGATTGCCAAGGAGGCTAGTTTCCCATCCTAAGCTACAATGGCTACTTAAAATCTTAAATGAGTCAACTTTTCCTTTGTCTAATAATTTTTAACAGGCTAGCTAAGAAAGGAACACAGCTAGAAAAATGATTATCACTTGATATTAGGGGTGTTTAAAAAGTTCGTTTCAAAATAGTTCGTTCGAAATTGGCGCAGTTCATAAACGATTCAAGCTGGCTCTGCTCGGTTTGTAAATGAGCCGAACCTAACTCGGATCGTGGGTCGCTCTTAGTTGGCTTGTTGGCTTCCTCGTGACTTGCTCGTTAGTTTGTTTAAATTCAAGGCTTTTATAATATTTTTAATAAAAAATCTAGGTATAAAAACATAGAGTATGATCATAGTTCATAAAATACTAATGTTGTATCATTATTTCTACAAATTAAGATAAACGAATACAAAAAGTATTATATTTTATTTTTATATATATCAATATTTGCAAAATATAAAAAACATATTATTTCTATAAATAAAACAAGTTGCCTTGCGAGCCAGCTTGGCTCGGCTCGTATATAACAACCCGAACCGGGCTCAAATTTTGTGCTTGTAAAGATTAACGAGCAAGCTTGGCTTAGCTTGATCTTTAAACAGGCCGTACCCGAGCCCACCTGGCTCGCTTCAGCTCGTTTACAGCCCTACTTTATATCCATCGGAAAATATATATACGAAATTAGTCGGTAACTTCATCATCAAAAATTTACTAGTAATCTATCCGTAGAATTCGTTGATAAATTGGCGGAAAATAGATTATCTACACCCATTTTTCCAACAGAGTATTGCTGATGGTTTTGTTAAGCCCCTTTACTATCGGATCTCCGATATATTTGTTTGCTAGTGATATTCATTTGTTTTGTAGTGAATAAATAAGAAACTATAGAGGGAAATGTGTTAGTAGCCCAAAAGGCTATACAAATCTCTTCCTCTTTCTCAAATGATGAAATTCAAATGCATAAACACACGCGCGCACACACACTCACGCGCATACATACACACGTCCATATAATATAGTCTATGCATCATGCATGTACGGTTAAGTTGGAGGTTTAATTAACCATCAAGAATTGCCAAAGAAGCCACTCATCACTTACCCATGTTAAAGCCTAAATATGCAACCTGCTCCCTTCTAGTTACAAAACCCGGTCCATATACACACATATATACATATGATAACATATATAGTATATTAGTATGAAATGGGGCTAAATAGACTTGAAGATTTGAAAATGTGGACAGTAATAGATTAACATATATGACATTCTAGAAGAGAAACCCTCGTTTTTTGGGTCACTTTGACATTTCATAATCTACCCAGCTAGATCGTTTTCTTTTTTTACAAACCTCAATCTCAATCATAGATTTCCCTTGATCCCTTATCAATGACAATTAAGAAACTTTCTAAATTTTTAGACATGGTTTCCTTTTTAACCATACTTAAACACACACACCCAACATGCACACACAGACAAAAGGTTGGTTCTCTTACAAGATAATTTTCTCTAGAAAAACATAGAAAGCAAAAACGGATCGCTTGGTTGATGGAAGAGGGGTAATTGGATCATTTATGTGCGTGCCAAAATAGTACTGCGCGCATGTATATGATAAAACTATTTATAACCAATTAACCATACATGTTGTTATAATGGTATAACCACGTGTATTGTATTGAAATGGTATATTTGCACGTCATTAACATGTAGTTAAAAGCTCCTTGTAGCATACAATGAAATTGTATAACTGCACGATTATAATAGGGATGATACCAACACATTTATAAATGGTACACCAACACTATTATTATAAATTATTAGACGATATTAGTAACCAAACCTATCAATAATAATCAATTCAGTCTTTTACCATCTTACATAAATGATATAGTAGAACCGGTCTTAAAAAATACTTTTTGAAAAAATTTAAAATTTTCTAGAAAACGGAAATAATTATAAACCGTAGTTTTTTAGATTCATAGAAGAAATAACATTTTTTTCAAAAAGAGTTTTGACACGCGCATAATATTCCTCATGATACTTGCCTATTACTTGACATTATAAGATTACATCAAAACTTACCATATAAATTGTGATGTTTGACGTGACGTATTTGTTCAAAATTTCAAAAAAATTGGTTGATTCTAAAAAAATATTTTGTGATCTATACAACTCATAACATTATATGAGTTGTTAGCCCAGCCATCAAATAACATCTGACATCATTAACAGTTCTAAGAGTTTTATGAGTGTTAGTGGCTTTCAGATACCTGTGTTTTGTCTGAATAACATGCACTAATATAAATAAATAAAATAAGAAATATTCTTTCTTTCTTTTGTTTGTCTTTTTTGTTTATGTAAGACCCATATTTTGTTGTGTTAATTTTTTAGTGAAGTAATGCTTAGTAGTATTCTGCCACTCACTTTTATATCATGTAACTTTTCTTGCTATTCCAATATAGGAAATGATTATTTGAAAATGGTTCAAAACTTAAAAGTAATAAGAAATGTCATGTGTGTCTAATGTAAAAAAGGAGAGAAAGAACAAATGCGTTCATTTACAAAGATTCTTATATGCAAGTCGCATTCAATTTTATCCTAATTTTTTAAACGTTCGTAACTTTTTTATGTGTCAATTTTGTTTATAGATTTACACCATAATATTGTGGGTATTTTATCTTACAAACGAGTATAATATTTTTGTATTAAAAAATATTATTGGATTTTAATAATTCCAAGTTTTATATATTGACCGCGATTTATCCCAAATCAGGAAATGTTTGCCGATACTTCAAACTTTAAAATTATTTTTCTCCAACGATCCCTTACTAACTGAGAGTTAACCCCTTTCAGTTTTTTGAGAAAATGAGACAAACTTTGAATTATTTTTCAACTCTGCAGCCACCAAACCTCCATTAGATCTGTTTTTGGTGTCTATCCTTCATCATCACCTGAAATCTACCTCCAATAAGGCAAGTGGTTCATATAAGGAGGTGGAGATTGACGCGTCCTAGGGTGCAGAAGTTTCAAATTAACGGACTGGATGGTTGATTTCAGCTTTCTGCTTAATTAGTGTTTTGGCCAAATAAACAGTCCACGTTATCAGAAAACTAACAATGTTAACTCTCAGTTAATAAGTGATCGTTGAAGAAAATAAGCTTAAAGTTGGGAGTGTTTGTAAACATTTCCTGAGTTAGGATTAATCTCGCCAATAAATGAATTGAGATTATTAAAATCCAAAACGACGTAATTAATCAGGGTGGGGCGTTTTAGTGTTTCAAAACTGGGTATTTTATGGAGTTTAGAACTAGATGATAGGGTGTTTAGAACAAGATGATGTTATATATTCTAGAACTAGGTAATTTTATGGTGTTTTTTTAAACAAAGAATGAATTTATTTTATTTTCCAGCCGAGTTACAATAAAGGACAAATTATTAAAAGACTAATAAAAATACACACTCTAAAGAAGTATAATGAGAATCAATAATTCATAACCATAAACCTGACTAGTTATAAAACATCATAAAATTGTTTAGTTCTAAACATTATAATATTGTCTAGATATAAAACACCATAAAATCACCTAATTCAAAAACACTATAAAAACATGAAGCATTTTGAACTAAGTAATTTTATGATGTATTTGAATTATATGTTTTATGTTATTTTTTAGCTAAGCAATTTTATGGGGTTTTTGTCATGGGTTATTTGTATGATGTTTAAGAGGTAGACAATTTTGCGGTGTTTTTAACATGGGAGATCTATGATATTTTAAAATTTGACAATTTTATAGTGTACTAAAGAAGGGTATAGAATTAATGATTTGATGATCAAGTAAAAGTATAAAGATTCAAGAAACATGTACGTGAAAAAACACCATATCCAAATATATTAACATCTGGTTGATTTTTGTAGGTTTAAACTTTTTGTAAATGGATGTTGAATTTTATGTTGTTATGATAAAATATGATAAATAAAAAAGAGTCATAAAGAAAATTTTCATTTATAAAATGTTTAAATTGTTATGTTGATTTTTGTAATTGATGTTACATTTCATATCTAAAATGTAATACAAATTATATATTATATAAAAGTATTATGGTGGTGGCTACAGTGTCACCGTACAAGTACTACAGCTTATTGTACAAGTTGCTATCAGTACAAACAAACAAATACAAGGTACACGTCTTTATGGTGACTACTGGTGTGGTGGTTCTTGCCTCTTGGTTGGAGATGATCAGGGGCTAACCACAAGGGAGAAAGGGGGTGGTTCGATGATTAGAACGACAAGTAATGATAACTAGAAAGCTTTCTTCTCGTTGTGTTGGACACATCTAAGGTGATGAGAATGGTGATTGCGATTCTCGACGCTCGTATGAAGAGAAGTGGGTTAGGTGGCGGCGGCGGGTGGTGTCTTGCGGTGGTGTTTATTTGAGCCGTATTCAAGAAAACCGGTCGCTTCTGAGCGTTCTCAGGTTAGATCGGGACCTGTAACCCGTTGTCGGACCAGTTTTAATGCAAGAAGCTTCAGATCTACCAGGTTAATCTTTTATTTACACCGGTAACTGTAAGGCCCCATTCCTGGGACGCTTACAGCTGGCCAATCATCGCACATAAAACATATAATTACATTAACTTAAATAAAACGTTGCAGCGGAAACATTAAAACAACATTCCATTTCATCATAAAAGCTTTTGCAAAACAATACATCGTTGTCAAGTTACAAAATACATGTTGCATTACATCACAAAAGCATTATAAAAATGGATGCCATCCAAAAGAGCTGAGTAGCCGCCCCGTGCCATCCTCAGCAATCATTACCTGCCAACTGAAAACACATAAAAGTCAGCGTTGCTGAGTGAGTTCTAGTTTTATAATAAAACATACTTTTCTTTTATTAAAACCGTTCTTTACTTTTGCATGTGATCATACATCATACGTACACATAGATAATATCATTATTATCTTCATCATTCATTCATTAACTTCCATTCATTTATACTTTCTTACTTTCATTCGTTCGTTCATCATTACATCTTTTCTTTCCGTCAAAACCATGAACTTTTACCCTTCCGTCAGCTGGTACTGGGCCGAAGCCTATCATAGACCTTCCATCACGGTGCACAGCACCCTGGCCGTAGTACCGAAGGTAAAAAATTCAGGTGCCCTTCCGTCAGCTGGTACTGGGCCGAAGCCTATCATAGACCTTCCATCATGGCGCGCAGCACCCATGGCCACAGTACCGAAGGCAAACAACAATGGTTCTATATAAATGGTCAATCACAAAGAAGGACCCCGATGTGCATCCTTCTGGGGTACCTAACCCAAACACCGTTAGGCTAACACCCTACAATGGGGCGTGTCCGGACATCCAAGGCTTGCAAGACTTTTGTTACATTCCATCGTTTATTAATGCATGCATTCATTCATCAAATTCCTTTTCCATTATCTTTCATTTTACGTTACATAATACTTTCATTTCATTCATTAACATTCCACGTAAAGCCAAGGGAAAATAATCATACATAGTAATAATGAACATCAACATACACAGTAACATCATCATACAGGGCATCATCATACATACATAACATACATCATGCATAATCATACAACATCATACATCATCATCATCATACATCATCATACATTATCATCATACCCATCATAACGTCTATGACCTCAAAAGTCAACTTACATAAACTACCGGGAATCTTCCACGTCAAAACTTACATCTGCACTTTCCCCCGAAAGTCGGTAAATAAACTATGTTCTTTCGGGCGTATTAGCCCTACTTGGGCGTATGGACACCCTCCAGTCGCATGGCCTTCCAGGCGACTGAACACTTAGGCGAATGGATATCAGGCGAATGGACCCTCTGCATATGGACCTATGGGCGAATGGACACCTATGCGTATGGACTCTCAGTCGCATAGCTTTCATGCGTATGGCCTTCAATCGCATGACTTCAGGCGCATGGGCTTCAGTCGCATACCCTTCGTGCGTATGAACCTCAGTCGCATGGCCTCCAGGCGCATGGACCTCAGTCGCATAACCTTCAATCGCATACCTTACAGGCGCATGAACTTCAGTCGTATGACTTCCATGCGTATGGACCTCAGTCGCATGGCAATCGTGCGCATGGACCTCAGTCGCATGCCATTCGGTCGCCTAGCCCTAGCTGATGCAGAATGCAGTTCATCCCGAACCCAATCTGCCATTTTCGGCCTCCAAGCTCTCCCAAACTCGTTCTAAGCCCAAATCAACCATCCTAAACCTTAGAAACACATACTACAACATCATTCAAGCACACACAAGCCCGAAATCAAACCCCACTCAAATCACACACAAACACATACACACGGGTTCAACACACACACACTTCAAAAACGGGTTTTTAGATGTGTTCCAGCCCCAAATCAGTTGAAAACATGTAAAAGAGGGGTCCTAGAACTCACACAAACAACCCCGTCGAATAGAGCTTCAATCCGACCCGCTGCACTTCAACTTTCGCGCTCGAATCCACGAAAATCCAAGCTTGAGACCAATTTTCTTCCTCTTTTCTCTCTAGGGCCGAAAATTATGAGTGTGGGGGAGGGTGTGGGATGTCTTCCCCCTTTTATACCCTCATTCATCCAACCTTCTCCCATTTTGGCAAGGTTGGTCCCTCGACTTTGGACTTTATTTCTTTTTTTCTTCTTTCGTCAGCTTCAAAGAAATATCCGGGTGTTACAAGTCCACCCCCCTTATTTAGGTTTCGTCCCCAAAACCTGTCATTCCTCGAACAAACGTGGGTAATGCTGCCTCATTTCTTTTTCAGTCTCCCACATTGACTCAGATCCTTTCATGTGCTTCCACTGTACACGCACAAGATGAACCACTTTATTCCTCAGCCTCTTCTCTTTTCGATCGACGATTGCCACTGGTTGCTCCTATAATTGAGCCGTTCATCTACCTCGATATCCCTAGTGGAACAATCATATCCTCGTCTGCCAAACACTTCCTCAGATGAGATACGTGGAAGGTCGGGTGAATCTCACTTAGCTCATCTGGTAACTCCAATCTATAGGTCACCTCTCCTACTCGAGCAATAATTCGGAAAGGCCCTATATACCTTGGGCTCACCTTGCCTCGCTTTCTGAACCGGATGATACCCTTTCAAGGTGAGACCTTCAACATAACCCGGTCACCCACCTGGAATTCAATCGGTCTGTCTCGTTATCAGCATACGACTTCTGTCTATCTTTGGCTGCCTTCATGAAGGCCTTGATCCTTTCAAGCTTCTCAGTCGTAGCCTCGATTACCTCGACGCTTCCTAACTCCTTCTGACCAATATCACCCCAACACACAGGAGTTCTACATCTCCTACCATATAGCATCTCATAAGGAGGCATACCAATACTGGCATGATAACTGTGGTTATATGAGAACTCAGCTAATGGTAAGTGGTCATCCCAACTTCCTCCAAAATCGATAACACAAGCACAAAGCATATCCTCCAACGTCTGAATTGTCCTTTCGGACTGACCATCTGTCTGGGGATGATAAGCCGTGCTAATATGTAACCTCGTCCCCATCGCGTCGTGAAATTTCTTCCAAAATTTAGATGTAAACCGGGTGTCACGATCAGACACAATAGACACCGGCACACCATGACGAGTTACAATTTCCTTGATAAATAGATCAGCCAACCTCTCGACTGAATATGTCTCGCGGATCGGTAGGAAGTGAGCACTCTTCGTCAAACGGTCAACCACCACCCATATGGCATCATACCCTTTCGGAGTACGTGGTAGCTTCGTAATGAAATCCATGGTGATGTGCTCCCACTTCCATTCCGGTATATCCAAAGGTTAGATCTTCCCATACGGCTTCTGATGCTCGGCCTTCACTTGTAAACAAGTAAGACATTTACTCACATACTTCACTACGTCACGCTTCATACCCGGCCACCAATAATCTTTCTTCATGTCTTGGTACATCTTTGTAGCACCAAGATGAATAGAGTATCGAGTCTTGTGAGCTTCATCCATAATCTTCACCAGTAGATCCCCAAAACGAGGAATCCACATTCGTCCAAATCGGGTTCTAACACCAAGTGTGTTTTCACCCAACTCCGCGACCAGACCTCTCATTCTTTCAGAGTTAAGATGATCTTCTTTCAATGCCTCATCTTGAAACTCTTTGACTTGCTTCATCACATCCGAGGTCATGATCAACTGGTATGCTTTCACCCGAATCGGCTCGGGTCTCTCCTTTCGGCTAAGGGCATCCGCCACCACGTTGGCTTTGCCCGGATGGTAATGGATCTCGCAATCATAGTCCTTTATGAGCTCCAACCATCGTCTCTGCCTCATGTTCAGGTCCTTCTACTCAAAGAAGTACTTAAAGCTCTTGTGGTCAGTGAATATAGTGCACTTCGTCCCGTAAAGATAGTGCCTCCAAATCTTTAACTGAAAGACCACGGCTGCTAGCTACAAGTCATGAGTAGGATAATTGACATCATGAACCTTCAACTGTCAGGATGCATAGGCTATAACACTTCATCTCTGCATTAACACACACCCCAACCCCGAGTAGGAAGCATCAGAATAAACCACCAGATCTTCACTTCCATCGGGTAATGACAGAACAGGAGCTTGAGTCAATCTCGCCTTCAAATCCTCGAACGCCTTCTCTTGAGCTTGACCCTATACGAACTTCACATCTTTCCGGGTCAACTTAGTTAGTGGAGAAGCGATCTTAGAGAAGTCTTGAATGAATCTTCGGTAATAACCCGCCAAACCCAAGAAACTATGAATCTCAGATGGCGTCTTTGGAGACATCCATTGCATCACCGCTTCCACTTTTGCCGGGTCCACCATAATCCCGTCAGGATTCACCACATGACCCAAAATTGGACCTCGCACAACCAGAACGCGCACTTGGAGAACTTGGCGTACAACTTCTCCTTTCTCAACGTCTCCAAAACCTCCCTAATATGACCGGCATGCTCAATCTCACTCTTCGAATAAATCAGGAGATCATCAATAAACACAATCACTGATTTATCTAGCATCGGCCGACACACTCGATTCATTAGATCCATAAAAGCAGCTGGCGCATTGGTCAAACCAAAAGACATGACAAGAAACTCGTAGTGACCATAACGCGTGCGAAAAGCTGTTTTAGGGATATCCTGCTCTTTCACCTTTAACTGATGATAACCCGATCAAAGGTCTATCCTTGAAAACCAACTGGCACCTTGAAGCTGATCGAACAAATCATCAATTCTCAGTAAGGGGTATTGGTTCTTTATCGTTAACTTATTCAGCTCACGATAGTCAATACACATCCTCATACTACCGTCTTTCTTCTTCACTAACAGGACTGGAGCACCCCAAGGAGAAATACTCGGTCTAATGAACCCCTTATCAAGCAGCTCTTGCAACTGCTCCATCAACTCCTTCATCTCCGTCGGAGCCAACCAATACGGTGCCTTGGCAACAGGTTGGGCACCCGGTATCAGATCAATCTGAAACTCGACCTCTCTGTCAGGTGGCACTCCTGGTAAGTCTTCGGGAAATACATCTGGAAAGTCACACACAACCGGTACATCGGATAGTTGTGGTGTTGGCGTATCCACATCCTTTACATAGGCCAAGTAGGCACTACATCCACGCCTCATACACTTTCCCGCCACCACCATTGAAATCACTTTCGGAATCGTCGTGACCCGATCACCATAAACCGTCATCGAACTCCCGTCAGGCGCTGTCAAACGAATCATCTTCTTGCGACACACAATGTTCGCCTTGTAGTCCGCTAACCAATCCATCCCAAGAACTACATCGAAACCACCTAAGGTCATCACGAACGGTCTAACAGGAAACTTATGACCTTCTAGTTCCACATCACAGTCTGTTATCATCTCAGAAATCCGGGTAGACTTACCTATGGCAGTTTCTACATCAAAGGGCGCAATAACACGTCTACTACTAACAGGTAGCTTAGCACAGAAAGCAGGAGATTTAAAACTTTTACTAGCACCAGAATAAAATAACACAGAAGCTAAAGTTTGGTTCACTAGAAACGTACCGGACACAACGTCAGGGTCCGTCCTAGCCTCCTCTTGTGTCATCGTGAACGCCCTGGCGCTCGCCCTTGGTCCCTCTCCTCCAGCCTTCTTCACCCCGGAACCCTCAGCCCTCGACTTCTTACAATCCCTACTCATGTGGCCCTCCACGCCACAGTTAAAACATCGGACCATACGACAGTCCTTTGCTATATGCCACATCTTCCCACATTTGAAGCACAAGTCTGACCCCACCCTGCATTCCCCTCTATGCTCTTTTCCACATCTACTACACTTCTTCGAACCGGCACTCGATGTGACCACACGGCGGTCGTCCACCCGTGCCTTCTTGTTACCCGTCGAGGCATCACCCCGACCAAACCTCTTCCCATTCCAGTTCTAATCGCCACTCCCTTTCTTGCTACCTTCAGCCACCACCACCACAGCTCTCTCATTATACAACCTCCCTGCCAAATCCACCACCAACCTAAACGTGCTCGGTCGGGCAGCGATCATGTGCCTGCGAATATCCGCTGGCAAGCCTTGAATGTACCTCTTAATCTTTCGCGACAGAGGCGTCACCTGATCCGGCACCTGACGTGCCATTTTGTTGAACTTGGTGGTATACTACTGATGTGTCATGGTTCCCGCCTCCAGCTGTGCAGGATCGGGTTTGTAACTTAAACACTTGTATGTCTCTCAAACTCACTTATGGAAACACTCAAATGAGATGAAGTAATGTCTTTTACAAGAGTTGATAATAATATAATAAGTAGCAAAGGAACACGCAGAAATAAATTTTCAAGGCACTTGTATATATTACTTCTCAACTCAAGATATTACAAGACTCTTACAAGCATAAAACAAGAGTTACAACGAGAAACTATATATACTAGATCCTACAGCCGGATATACTTTGATACCAGCTGGAAACCTAAGACTAAAGCATATACTACAATGCTAAAGTTAAGGTATCTTAGATAAAGTATTATCTAAGATATGGTAGTCATGACATGTCCATGACTTACCTTTTGTCACCAACTAAAGATGGCAACTGTACTAACATAAAAAGGTAAACAGTGGATTAAAGTATGGTCAACTACATAGCTTTTGAGAAAGCACCATGCAGTATCTCAGAGATTTGCAGCGGAGTGTCAGAGAGACCATACTTATGTCCACTGGATAATAGGAGTGTCTTCCGAAGGTAAGTTGGCTCCGGAAGAACAATTTCTTCCGAAGCCACTTATACTTCGGAAGAGGCTTCTATACTTCCGAGGCTTTGAGGACTTCTGTACTTCGAAAGTTGACTTTAGATCTTTCTTTCTGAGTCTTGATCTTCGGAAGTAGGTTCTTTGTCTTCGGAAGTTGGAGTTTTCCTTCGGAAGTAAGCTTTACACTTTGTCTTTGGAAGAGCTCCTTCTTCCTTTGGAAATTTCATACTTAGCTTCAGAAGTCCTTTGTTTGTTGTACCAAAATCTTCTAAGTGACTTGGTTTTGGTTGCACCAGCCTTTCTAGATCCAACAAACTCCCCCTAGGCTGATGCTACCAAAACCTCACTTATTTCTGCTTCTCAAAGCCTTCAGCACCAGGGACAAAAGGTATTTGTCTGTCTCTTTGTTCTTCCTTGAAGTGGTGCTGAGAAGCTTGTACAAGTCATTGGTGGATAGGAGATCCAGTCTATCACTCTGAATGACATGTACCCTCTGTTGTGTCCCCCTGAAGAGAGTTAGTTGACGGGAGTTATAGTCAAAATCCCATCTAACTATGGATTCAAGTTCAGGACCTTCAACAATTTGTAGAAAGGCTTTGCCTTTGGTTGCTGATCCTTTCCTTTCCTCCTCCTCTCTCAGTTTCAACTCTTCTTCAACTTTGCTTTTAGCAGTTAGCTCGGCCATATGAAGGCTGCCTAGATAATTTCTGATATGGGCAGCTACATCAGAGTTTGAAAGGTTGGAGAATGGCTTCTCTGTTAACTCAGCAATGTCAAACCTGCTCAAGTGTAGCAGAGATGAGGCACTTAGCCTGTTGAGCTCTCCATTCTCTCTTTCAACAACAAAGTTGTGAGAAGAGTCTTCGAACCTCCACTGGATGATCTTCTTTCTAGGTGCAAGAGGTTGTCTTGGCACCCGGTCTCCTTTCTTAGTATCCAGTAGAGTCACCAGCCTTCTCCTTTCTCATTCAAAGTATCTGAATTGAGGCCAAGGAGATTTGCAGCTTGGTCCAAAGTTCCTCTGGGCAGATCAAGAAATTGATCTCTAGTGAGGAAACTTGAGGATCCGTCAACATAGGTCAAATTGACTGAATCCTCCTCACAGGAGATATCGCTCAGTGTTGTGCAGTTTATGAGCTTTGTCTTGACTGCCTTGAATTCTTCCAAGGAGAGATGTTTAGAAGGCTGAGGGGATGGTTTGATGGGTTAATGGGTAGGTTGAGGTGTTTGGGTTCTGGCTAGAGTTTTGGGTTGGAGGATGGGTAGTTTAGGTGGTTGAGATGAAGAGGTTGGTTGGGGTGATGATGTAGGTTCAGGGGTGTATGGTTCAGAGGTTGGTTCGGTTTTGATTGGGAATGAAAAGGGTATAGGTTCAGGTTGAGGTTGGGTTTGGAGTTTGGGTTGAGTGGTTGCTTTGAAGGTCATCCCCTGTCCCCTTCTATACATCTCCTTCCTCTTCCCCGCGCGAATGTCAGCCTTAATGTCACCGACATGTCGCTGGAGAGTCTTTTCTGACATAGGACCCACCTGCCTGCCAGAGAAGCCATGATCCTTGAGATAGCTCTTCATCCAGGCCTTCTCACCTATCTTCTTGGCAGCAGTCAGTCCTGCTTCCTCTTCCTTCTTCTTCTTCTGTAATAGCTTTTCCCTTGCAGCTCTCTTTCTCTCTTTCTCCATTTGATCTTGCTCTTTGTTGAAGAGCCATAAGATCTTATCATTGTTATGTGTCACACCCCAACCTTGATGGCGGAAACGTCGAGATGTGAGGGTTACGATTGTTCACAGCCACATAACGCTATTAATAATCCAAATATAATTTAAACGTAAGTTTCAATTGTCACATTACAAACATAAGTTTCAAAGAAAATAAAAGCATAACGTAGAATGTACAAATGATTCTTATTTTATTTATTTATCTAGATCCATTCCTAGATGTGCAAGCTTCAAAGAGTAGATCACATACTTGAGGTATTCCTGAAACATGTTAAAAATAAAAGGTCAACATAAAAATGTTGGTGAGCATTCCATAGTTTTCGATACATAAGTATATAAAAGATGGCAATTCAAGTCATAAGTTAGTGAATAAAGTGATTAGGGATGTTATGAACAATGCAACAATCAAACCTCGACAATGTTTTACAAGTTTCAAACCTTTAAAAGTATATACGATCAGCTAAGTGTGCTTGGATCAACCAAAGCAGGCTTGTCTTACCCATAGATCTATGACTTCGCTGGGTTAGCAATAGTTAATGATTGTACATATAACGCCATAACATGGTAACCACAAAAGTTCAACTAACCACAACTTTACAAGGTGAATTGCCATAGGTTTACAAGTCTCAAATAAGTTTACAAGTGCAATAGTATAAGTTAACATGTTTCACCCCAAAGTGTGAAAATAAGCAAAAAGGGGTATGGAAATACTCACATAGAAAACTCACAAGTATAGTGATGATTGTAAAGTACATAAGAAAGCTTGGATGTCAAGAGTCAAAAGTGATCTCCTAAATAATAGAAAAACAATAACTTGATGTTGGAATTCATTACAAGAAGTTAGAACGTTTAGAGAATGCTAAAAAGCGAAAGGTAGATTGAAAAAGGATTATTGCATCAATTTTAGATTCTGGACAGAATGTTTGGTATGTGTTTGAACAGATTTTAAAATAGCAAACGGTTACATAAAATTATAAAAATTTATACTTGACTAGTTCAAAGTCTCCCGGACAACTTTTATTCAGAAACAATTTTATGAAAAGATCTTTAAATAGGTCAAACAAGCATCACAAGACAGAAGGTGCTGAAATGCGCACTTATCTTGTAAAGGCTATTGTTGAGTCGTCCGATTGAGTTTGAAGACGTATAAACTGTCGTTGAAAAGTTAATTCAATGAACTTAATATTGGAGTCTTATTTTACTCAAATTTAGTTTGTTATGATTTAGTTATGGTCGGTTGAAGTAACATTATATTCTGCCAGAATTGTAGTAAGGCACTTATGTGCACTTTTAAAATCGTTAAAGCATGAAACGGGTTAAACATTTTATTATGTCAATATATGGTATATTAGTCTTTATTTGAGTTATAAAAATATTCTAATACTTTGGCCTAGCCATCATTTAGAACAATAATCTTGTTGAATAACCGAATGCGACGGCATAGCCGTCCATATGCAAACGGGATTCTTTGTTTATGTTAGTATGTTGTTAGCTTAATTTAGGGATGTTAGTGATCGTTATAAGGTTAGTGATTATTAAAATGTTAATGATTAAAATAAATTGAGATTTAGTAGAAGAAAGAATAAAGTCATGAAAATAATTGGATGGTAGGATGATTAAAATGTATAATATAAAAGCAATAAAAGATTACCTTAGTATTAAGAGTTCTTGAAATCTCTTGTAAATAAAATTCTTCAAATTGTTCATAACCAATAGATGAAAGAAAGATATGAGAGTGAGATTTTTAGAGAATGAGCAAATGAAAAGTGAGGCCTAAGCCTTGTTTTTATACTTGAGGTTAGGAGGAGGTTATGAATGGTGTTAATGGTGATTTATAAGTCTTTTAAAAGGGGGTTATGATTGGAATTTGAAATAAATATAAAGTTAAATAATTTAAATAAATAAAAGAATAATTATAATTTAAAATTTAAATTCTTGAAGACTCTAATTTTAACAACTTTTTTTATAAAATATTTATAGACTTTATAAAACCAATTTGAATAATCTATCAAATTATTTATTTGTTAATCTTTATAACTTTTACAAAACTTGTAAACTTTATAAATTGATTATTTATTTTCAGTATTTAAAATTCATAATTACTTATAAAACTTTATAAGTATAATAAAATTCATTTTATAACTTTATAAGTTTTAATAAGTCTTTTCCATTTAGTTATTTGTTGTAGCATGATTAATAAAGTTTATAATTTTATGAAACAGAATTATTTATAAATCAACAAGTTATTATAAGTTGTTTAAATAATAAATTGAATAAATCAATTTAAACTACACGTCTAATCTATATAATTCATTAATATAAATAAAATAAGTTAAATAAAGAAATTCATATCGTAAGATAGTTCGATTTTAGTTCGGGTTCGGGTTTATAACTTGAAAATGCCGGATGTTACAGTCTCCTCTACTTTAAGAAATTTCGTCCCGAAATTTAATCACAAGAAGACTAATTTCAAGGATGCGAGGAGACTTGGATTTCATGACACATTCGCAAGTGACACTTGGAATGTTTAAATTCAAATGAGTTTAATTATGATGGGATGGTATGCTTAAGTTTGTTAAGTTCATTATTTATGATTTCATGTGCTCCTTGACAAAGGTTACAAGATTGTTAATCTAAAATTTTTAATTAATAAATGTTTGTACCTTAAATGGTTCAAGACATTCGGGAAGGTTTTGTCACGCGAAAAACACTAAGTATTGGTGTGACACAAGACTCGGAGATAAGTTTAGGATGTTTCTGGATGGAATATAAAAGCTTCTCAAGTAATAACTTTAACATAGATCTTAGATGATTGATTCTTGTCTACTTATGCCATTAAGGTTTCAAGCTTAACTAGTGTAACGCTGATATAAGGATTGTGTTCGTTAAGGTTAGAGATTCAATTCAGAATGAGGACATCATGGTAATAGATTTTCAGGATAAGTGTGGATTTGAGGGGAAGTCATTTGGAAAAGATTATTAAGGGTCGTTAAGAGATTTGGGATAATGTGTTTAAGATTTAGGAGGCCAAAATCAATGAAGAAACAAGCCAATAGGTCAATAATGCACCAAAGGACATCAAGAAGTACAAGGCAATTTGAACATATACCCAGCTACGTCATCATTTCCTTTATGCCAAACCATGAATACCAATCGCGGAAATTCATGATCATCTTTGTCCCCATCAGAATGAATAACAAGTCTTGTGAGTCGCAGTCAAGATAGAGATTTAGAGATTTTTAAAATTATAAGTTCAAAGTTATCCAAAATAATGGGAAATGTATTTTTAATTATGGGTAAAGAGTTAAACAAAAACGTCGTTCATGATCGGATTGGAATTTAAACAATTCAGAATATCAACGACAAAGGCAACAACAAATAGTTTTCTAAGTACGGCTTGCACACGCGGTTCATCATACCCATAAGCACAGTTGAGAACATTTATGTGTCTAGAAGGACATGAACACAAGTTGATAATGCCCTTATTTAGTAGAAAGATTGTTTAAGAAGGCTACCATCACACAATCATATGTTGATGATAACTCAAAGTGAAAGTTGATAAGTAAGAAATAAATGGTTTGATGTAGCTAGATCGAGTCAAAACATGAAGATAAAGGGAAAGAAATCGATTTAAGAATTCAAATGCTCCAAGCTCGGAATCAAAATCAACCTAGAGTGTTCGGGTCTCCTTTCAAGTTCAGAAATCATGCTTTGGCTTGATAGGTCCAAACACTAACATTGGTTCACCCTTCAAGTTACTACATGTTTCTTGTCACTTGATTAAAACCTTGGTAAGTTGGAGATCAAAAAAGTAAGAATAGTCATCAAGGTGTGGTTTTCACTCCTAACTTGATGGTGTATTCCCAAGGTATGACCACTAACTTACCAATCAAAAAGTTCGATCCCAACTCCTTGTTGAGGATCCACAAAAATAAGACGAGGTAACTCACCGTTAAGGTAAGGGAAATCACTCCTATCTTAACGGTGAAGTCTTACAAAAACAAAATATAACAAGATGAACTTCTTCATCAAAATCCAGAATTCACTCCTACTTTGATGAAGACGTCTCATTTGAACATTTACAATTCTTAAAGATGATATTATCATCAAGGTATGGAATTTACGCCTATCTTGATGATTGAATTTCATAATAGCAAGAAAACAATCGAAGATTGGCATTTGTCACCAAAGTACGGGTTTCAATCCTATTTTGGTGAGATCATGTCATTTGCGAAATGCCATTCCAACGAAAATAATTGAAGTCAATCCTCGGGATAAGGAAATCACCCCGATCCAGAGGATGAAATTTTATAAATCACAATTGGAAACCATTTATCGAAACGAATTAAAATCATCAAAATAAGGAAATCACCCCTGTTTTGATGAGTTAGAATCATTTAGGAGATACGAGTGTTCTTAGTCATAAGTTGGCTTGCAAACACTTGCATCTCTCACGGTGCAGACGGTACGGAGTTTGACTTAACGACAAAAGGAAAATAGTATCAATTAGAAATTCGGAAAATTTCAAGTTTCATCAATGTAACAAAATGAAAAATCATGCTTACAACTTAAGATCAAAGTTCGAGATAGCAGAATTTGTTATGATGGTGTAAAATCTTGAATAATTTAAATCAGGAAGGCAAAATCAAGGACAATAATGATTCGACAACATAATGAGATGTGAACATTCGATTCACAATCGAAGGGAATACATGGACTTCTCAAGATACGAGATCAGCCATAACATTATTAAAGACATGCGTACTTATAAGTGACCACTCATCTCAAGGGTTTCGAGTCCAGTAAATGGATTCAATAATCGAGTCAAATCACCATTTACACTTTGCCTAGACAAAGTATCTCGGGATGTAGGAATTCCACCTATAGCATTGCATGTTCTTAGTTATGGGACACATCCTTAAGAAGACTTGAGAACCATAAGTAACGGTTTAAAGTTTTTGAGGACCATTTGGTTTAGATTCCCAATATCTTTGGGTATATTAAGATCCATGCTCACGTTGGTCAAGATATGGAAATAGTTACATGAAACGCTCAACGTATAACGGTGTTTAAACGTAAGAGTTGAAATGTAGGTTAGGTTCAATATTAACAGGAACATTATGCGTGATAAGAATGAAGAGATACCAGTTCAAGGAATCAAAGATTTTTAAGATACAAAGAGGATGGTTCCATTTGGTAACGCATTACCATTTGGAATCGTTGACACGTCAAGGTAAATTGACCCATTTGCCATAGAGACTTGTGTATGTTGACCATAGTTTATCACTCATCCCAGAAATCCCCAGGTAAGCATAACTGGTCTCACAATGAGATTTATACGATATGTTTGCCTTAGCCCGAAGGCATTTTGCCAGGAAATCCAGAATACAGGTGTCTATGTGTCACACAAATTTCTTTGGTTTATGAGATCAAAACCTTGATGAGATTTTCATAGATTAGACATAGAGTCTAAGGAATTGAACCCACGACGATAAGTGTAGATTCCACATGTCGTTGAGAATAAGTTTAGGAAGTTCATTTGTCGGGGAGGGTCAAAGAGTCAAAGTTAAGTTTAGGGAGACAAGTAACTAAGTTTAAGCATACATAAGGCAATCCTATGCTAAGGCATCAAGTTGCACAAAAGGCATAGCATTATGTAGCATGCAAACAACATGTAAGCACAAAGGTATAAGGATCTTTCTATGAGGTTCATGCAACTATAATCTAGGTCACCATTTCTAATAACCTAAATCCCTATAGTTATGGGCTCTGATACCAATATGTCACACCCCAACCTTGACGGCGGAAACGTCAAGATGTGAGGGTTACGATTGTTCACAGCCACATAACGCTATTAATAATCCAAATATAATTTAAACATAAGTTTCAATTGTCACATTACAAACATAAGTTTCAAAGAAAATAAAAGCATAACGTAGAATGTACAAATGATTCTTATTTTATTTATTTATCTAGGTCCATTCCTAGATGTGCAAGCTTCAAAGAGTAGATCACATACTTGAGGTATTCCTGAAACATGTTAAAAATAAAAGGTCAACATAAAAATGTTGGTGAGCATTCCATAGTTTTCGATACATAAGTATATAAAAGATGGCAATTCAAGTCATAAGTTAGTGAATAAAGTGATTAGGGATGTTATGAACAATGCAACAATCAAACCTCGACAATGTTTTACAAGTTTCAAACCTTTAAAAGTATATACGATCAGCTAAGTGTGCTTGGATCAACCAAAGCAGGCTTGTCTTACCCATAGATCTATGACTTCGCTGGGCTAGCAATAGTTAATGATTGTACATATAACGCCATAACATGGTAACCACAAAAGTTCAACTAACCACAACTTTATAAGGTGAATTGCCATAGGTTTACAAGTCTCAAATAAGTTTACAAGTGCAATAGTATAAGTTAACATGTTTCACCCCAAAGTGTGAAAATAAGCAAAAAGGGGTATGGAAATACTCACATAGAAAACTCACAAGTATAGTGATGATTGTATAGTACATAAGAAAGCTTGGATGTCAAGAGTCAAAAGTGATCTCCTAAATAATAGAAATACAATAACTTGATGTTGGAATTCATTACAAGAAGTTAGAACGTTTAGAGAATGCTAAAAAGCAAAAGGTAGATTGAAAAAGGATTATTGCATCAATTTAAGATTCTGGACAGAATGTTTGGTATGTGTTTGAACAGATTTTAAAAATAGCAAAAGGTTACATAAAATTATAAAAATTTATACTTGACTAGTTCAAAGTCTCCCGGACAACTTTCATTCATAAACAATTTTATGAAAAGATCTTTAAATAGGTCAAACAAGCATCACAAGACAGAAGGTGCTGAAATGCGCACTTATCTTGTAAAGGCTATTGTTGAGTCGTCCGATTGAGTTTGAAGACGTATAAACTGTCGTTGAAAAGTTAATTCAATGAACTTAATATTGGAGTCTGATTTTACTCAAATTTAGTTTTTTATGATCAAGTTATGGTCGGTTGAAGTAACATTATATTCTGCCAGAATTGTAGTAAGGCACTTATGTGCACTTTTAAAATCGTTAAAGCATGAAACGGGTTAAACATTTTATTATGTCAATATATGGTATATTAGTCTTTATTTGAGTTATAAAAATATTCTAATACTTTGGCCTAGCCATCATTTAGAACAATAATCTTGTTGAATAACCGAATGCGGCGGCATAGCCGTCCATATGCAAACGGGATTCTTTGTTTATGTTAGTATGTTGTTAGCTTAATTTAGGGATGTTAGTGATCGTTATAAGGTTAGTGATTATTAAAATGTTAATGATTAAAATAAATTGAGATTTAGTAGAAGAAATAATAAAGTCATGAAAATAATTGGATGGTAGGATGATTAAAATGTATAATATAAAAGCAATAAAAGATTACCTTAGTATTAAGAGTTCTTGAAATCTCTTGTAAAATAAAATTCTTCAAATTGTTCATAACCAATAGATGAAAGAAAGATATGAGAGTGAGATTTTTAGAGAATGAGCAAATGAAAAGTGAGGCCTAAGCCTTGCTTTTATACTTGAGGTTAGGAGGAGGTTATGAATGGTGTTAATGGTGATTTATAAGTCTTTTAAAAGGGGGTTATGATTAGAATTTGAAATAAATATAAAGTTAAATAATTTAAATAAATAAAAGAATAATTATAATTTAAAATTTAAATTCTTGAAGACTCTAATTTTAACAACTTTTTTTATAAAATATTTATAGACTTTATAAAACCAATTTGAATAATCTATCAAATTATTTATTTGTTAATCTTTATAACTTTTACAAAACTTGTAAACTTTATAATTTGATTATTTATTTTCAGTATTTAAAATTCATAATTACTTATAAAACTTTATAAGTATAATAAAATTCATTTTATAACTTTATACGTTTTAATAAGTCTTTTGCATTTAGTCATTTGTTGTAGCATGATTAATAAAGTTTATAATTTTATGAAACAGAATTATTTATAAATCAACAAGTTATTATAAGTTGTTTAAATGATAAATTGAATAAATCAATTTAAACTACACGTCTAATCTATATAATTCATTAATATAAATAAAATAAGTTAAATAAAGAAATTCATATCGTAAGATAGTTCGATTTTAGTTCGGGTTCAGGTTTATAACTTGAAAATGCCGGATGTTACATTATGTGGAGACAATTCTTCTTGAGAGAAACCTCTAGAGGTTAGGAAGGTTATCCTTTCCCTCCTGAGCTGCAGATCAGCTTCTCTTTCTTTCCTCTCCCTTTCTTCTTCTAAGGCCAACCTTGCAGCTTCTTCTTTTTGTTGTTTTAGCAGCAAGGTTGCCTTTTCCAGCTCTATTAACTCCTCTAATGGTAGCAAGAGTACATCTTCAGTTGCAGCTCCTAGACCAACAAGTCTATCGATAATCTCTACTCTTTTTCGGTTGTTAACTGCCTCTTGGTTGGCTGCAGCTGCTTTGGTACTTGCAGCTAGCAGTTTTCCAGTTGGAAGCCTACCTTTTCTTTTGAGCTTCTCCAACCTTTCTTCCTCCTGAAGCTCTTCCGAAGTCATCTTCCTCTTTCCTTTGATGTCTTCGGAAGTACTAGACTTTGGGGGTTCTTGAATGGAAGATTCAGGTTGAGAAGTAGAGATGGGAGCTGGAGTTAATGCTGATATCAGAGCTAAAGGTTGGGTGAGAAAATCCTCCCTATTAACCTCAGATGCAAGTTCCAGAATTGCATCTATGACTATTAGATCATCGGATAATGAGAATAGTCCTTCCGCAGCAGCAATCTCAGCTTCGGAAGTTTGAGATTGTTCTTCCGAGGCTTTGAATTATGCTTCGGAAGTCTGTGAAAATACACTATCTGTCCCAACTGTTTCAGTTGCTGGGCCATCAGTCCTTGTTTCCCATTTGAAGTTAATCTCAGGTTCCACTTGGACCTTAGGTTGACCAACTTTCTCAATAGTGGTAGAAGGTGCATTTAACCTCTAAAGCTCTTGAGCTCCGAAGTAGATCATAGACATATCAGGGCTTGGTTGTTCTATAAAAGATTCCAATAGGAACTTGTTAAAGAACCTATTGAGATCTTGGAGCATCCTTTGATCCACTTGAAAAACAACTGGAGGAGGCTCAAGGAAAATTGCAGCTTGTTGCACAGGATACTTTGAGCTTAAGGAAGTGAGAGCTTGACTTTGGGTTTCCTCCTGTCTTTGACTTTGTCTCTGAACACTCTCCCCCTTTTTGGTAGCATCATCCTGAGAGCTTGATGAGCTAGAGGAAGAGGTCAAGGAGAACTGAGTTGGTACATGCCTAACAGACCTCTCAATCTGTTTCTCAGCTAGTTTGGCCTTGAGAGTTTCAATCTCAAGTTGCTGAGTGGCAGACCTATCCTCTAAAGTCCTAACCTTAGATTCAAGATTTGAGACTTTAGAAAGTAGGTCTTGAATAGTGAGTTGCATTCTTCCCTCATCTTCTTTTGAAGAATCACGGGGAGATGAGGTAACATACCTTGTATGTTCATCCTCACCACCAGATGTGGTTTCTTGGCGCCCTGGTTTCCCTTGCATAATGATGTCTCTTTTAGAGTCATCAAGGGCATGGTTTCCGTAGATTCAATCTCAGTTATGTTACCACTGTCCTGAGGATCCATTGAGGCTCCTTCAGTAGTGGCAGCTGAATCTACATGAGTCCCCTCCACATCAGTGGGACTCACCTCAGTAAAGGTTTGCTGATGGGGGCTAGAGATAAGAGGTCTCTCTAGGCTCTGTTGATCCTTGAGAGGGTGTTGTGGATCAACTTCATTGCCCTTAAGAGACATAATCTCTTCACCAGCTCCAATCAAAAGGTCAGTAAAGGATATGGAAGTGAAACCTAATGACCCGGGACTTTGATCAATGTCTAAAGGCATTGAGCCTGTGATAGGGCTGTCCCTTTTTGGCTGCTGAGGGGAGAATAGAGACTCTCTCTGAGGGCTATCAGCTTGGGTTTCAGGCTCGTGGGTCTGAGACTGAGGAGATTCAAGACCCATATTGAGGTCAATTGTGAAGGATGGTTGGACCTCAGGCTGAGTGGGAGCCCTTTGTTCCACTCTAGCCTTTTTGGGTAGAACATGAGGAGCTTGTTCAATCAGAGTAGATTGAACAAGGGTTCGTTTGTGACGTATCTGATAAGTAAAGTTAATGGGTGGAGAAGGTAGATTTGGCAGAGTGAGGGTAGTTGCTGGTGTGGGTTCATCACCTGTGGGGTTAACAGGGATGTCACCAGGAGCCATTGGCTCAATCATACCTGGAAGAAGTGCAGTATCTCTTCTGGTGAAGTTGGTGGACACTCTCTTCAAGGTCTTGAAGATGGTCGGCCTCATTTGAGGAGCAGTCAGAGAGCTGCACAGACAAGCTTGTCCTGGTCCAGCTCACAGTTGATTATATGCTGGAGAAGCCTGGGATACATGAAGAATGTGTCCCTTTGAAATTTCCCATTAGGTTAGTCAGCACAAACCTTGAATAGTTGAAGCGGAGGCTTTTTACCAACCCATGAACTAGGCACACAAGTTCATATGGGATTTGATCCCGTCCCCCAGATTTATTAGACAGGCAGTGAAGAACCACATGCAGCAGGAACTTCCATTTGTAAGAGAATTTGAATTTGTAGACAGTTGACCTGCTGACATCTCCACCATATCCTATTTGGAGATAAGAATTGTCCAAATCTGTTTTGGGGAATTCCGTTGGAGCGCCCTCATCATGAAGCTCTAGATGCTCCCTGATGATCTGTTCAGATATGACCAACTCCTGGCCACAGATGCTCGATCAAATAACACGAACCCCATTTAGGGTTTCAATCTGACCATTTGTCCAAAATTCAGACACTTGGTTTGAGTAAATCGTGGGGTTTACAGTCAGAGCGGTGTAGTACGAAGATTGGGTCAGAAAGTAGATGATTTCTGAGAAGTCAACTCCCTTGAAGAATCAAGGAGTGCGACTTGGTTGTGCTGAGGGTTTAGTGCTATTGAAGAAGATTACAGAAAGATAGTTCGGAATAGGGTAAATTGAAGATGAAGAAAGCTTTTAGGGCAGTAATTTGGGTAAAAGGATGTAAGTGATTAACCGGAAGTATTTAAATGGGTGGAATGGCGGTTTAAAGGGGGTTTT
Source organism: Flaveria ramosissima (assembly GCA_025215565.1). Taxonomy (NCBI): domain Eukaryota; kingdom Viridiplantae; phylum Streptophyta; class Magnoliopsida; order Asterales; family Asteraceae; genus Flaveria; species Flaveria ramosissima. Next base: position 63,267,350 of record CM046029.1, on the reverse strand, counting down.
GGATAAGACAATGTGAGGTTTCAGTGGATGATGTGACATGGGCGGTAAGGTTAGTCCATTTAAATAATCTGACATCATTAACAAAATCTTTACTTTTTACAGAGTGGGGCCCAAAAGATTTCTGTTACACAGTAAAATCTTTCTTCCGAGTATAAAGCATTTCCGAAGGTAATATTCTTCCGAAGGCAAATTTACTTCCGAAGGTAAATTGATTACTTCCGAGAGTATATGTTGCTTTTCAAGTGGAGTGTGTTAAAAGCTTCGGAAGTAGATCTGATATGAAATCAATCGCTTCTTCCGAGACTTAACACTCTTCCGAGAAGAAAATTATCCTGGGAGAAATTTGCTTCGGAAGATATGCAAAATATCTTCCGAGGGTTAATTTCTCTTCGGAAGAATTCATACTTAGATAAAATTTAGAAAAAGATCTTTTGTAACAGGGCTTAGATTGTTTTGACATGAGACTTTACACATTAAAAGGTTTTCAAATGAGATTAACTAATCAATGTTTATCATCCCAATAGCTGTAATGAGATATTTAAATCTTTGTTCATCAAAGGCTTTGGTGAACAAATCAGCATATTGTTCATTTGAGTCAACTTTGATTAGTTTGATAAGATTTTTCTCATGAATATCTCTAATGAAATGATACCAGATATCAATGTGCTTAGTCTTGGAGTGCTTCACTGGATTTTCAGTAATGGATATAGCACTGTTGTTGTCAATGTGGATAGGAGTGCTCATGAAGTTGAATCCGTAGTCTATCATCTGGTTTTGAATCCACAGCAGCTGAGCACAGCAACTAGCAGCAGCAATGTATTCAGCTTCAGCAGTTGATGTAGAGACACAGGATTGCTTCTTGCATTGCCATGAGATGATCCTTCCACCAAGAAATTGACATCCACCAGATGTTGATTTCTTGTTGATGTTGCAGCCACCATAATCACTGTCAGAGTAACCATAGAGATTGAAATCACTATTTCTTGGATACCAGAGACCTAGTTTAGGTGCTCCTTTAAGGTATCTAAGAATTCTCTTGGCAGCTATTAGGTGAGACACCTTTGGAGCAGCCTGATATCTTGCACAAATGCAAGTTGCAAACATGATATCAGGTCTACTTGTTGTGAGATACATCAGAGAACCAATAATCGCTCTGTACTGATGTTGATCAGTATCCTCCCCCTTAGAATCAGGGCAGAGATTGTGGTTTCTGGGTATAGGTGTTTTTGCTACTTTTACAATCCTTCATATCAAATCGTTCTAAGATATCATTGACATACTTAGATTGATTGATAAAGAACCCTTCCTTCAATTGCTTTACTGAATTCCAAGGAAAAAGTCCATTTTTCATGGAACTCATCTCGAACTTCTTTTCATAATGCTCTCAAAGTCTTTACACATTTGGTCATTTGAGGAACCAAATATGATATCATCAACATAGACTTGAACGAGCAAGATGTCTTTCCCAGACTTTCTTATGAAAAGAGTCTTATCAATGGTACCTCTAGTGTAACCATTCTTCAGGAGAAACTGAGACAATGTCTCATACCACAGCCTAGGTGCTTGGTGCAGCCCATATAGAGCTTTATCCAATTTGCACACATAGTTGGGATGTTGTGGATCTTCAAATCCTGGAGGTTGGCATACATAGACTTCCCTATCTATATCCCCATATAGAAAGGCACACTTGACATCAAGCTGGTAGATAGTGAAATTCTTGGATGCAGCATAAGCAAGGAAGATCCTAACTGCCTCAAGTCTTGCAACAGGTGCAAAGACATCAGTATAATCGATTCCCTTCTCTTGAGTGTATCCTTGAACCACCAGTCTTGCCTTGTTCTTGATAATCAAGCCTCTATCATCTCTCTTGTTTTGGAATACCCATTTAGTGCCTATAGGTACTTGACCAGATGGTAGCGGACATAGGTTCCAAACCTTTTGTCTTTTGAATTGAAGCAGCTCCTCTTGCATTGATTCAACCCAGCTACTATCTTTCAAGGCATCTTCTACCTTCTTGGGTTCCATTTGGGATAAAAAGCATGAGTACAAGTAGACATTCCCATTGTGAGTTTGTCCTCTTGTTCTCACGCCTTCAGAGACTTCCCCTATGATGTTTTCAGCTGGATGAGTGTTATGAATCCTGAGTCTAGGAATCACCTCCAGTTGCAAAGATAAATCCAAATTGGACATATTTTGCTTAGGAGCTTGAATACTTGGTCCAGCTGTTGTTTCAAACTCATTCAATAGGACTGATTGAATGAAAGAGAAACATCATCATTTGTTTGCTGTGAAGCATCATTAACAGTTGCTGTTCCTTCAAGATGGTGCTTTCATCAGCCTGGTGTTGTGCAGGGTCACCTGAAGAGATTTGAAAGTCAGCAGGTGAATCCCTTGTTGAAGTACCACTATCTCTTGAGATGGTTATACTGTCAGATCTTTCAATAGTGGGAACTTGATTTGTTGCAACTCTTGGAGAACTTGGAATAGGTCTGGGAAGCTCAAACAGTTGATCTTCATCAGAGTCACTTTGAGCACCTGTTCCAGCTGAAACATTCTCACAAGATGGTTTAGAATAGTTTGGAAACAATTCTAAATCAAAGATATGATCAGGGCCATTCCCCCTAACACAAGGAGTGTGCTCATTGACTACAATGTTGGAAGATTCCTCAAATTGTTGATTTTTAATATTATAAACTCTATAAGCTTTAGAGTAAGAGGAATATCCAACAAAGATAGCATCATCCGACTTTTCAGCAAATTTTGCCAAATTGTCTTTTGTGTTAAGTATGGTACACCTGCTGCCAAAGGACCTTAGAAAGCCAATGAACGGTGGCCTCTTGTTCCATAACTCATAAGGGGTTTTTCCATGTGGCTTTACTACAAGAACTCTGTTCTGCACATAGCATGCAGTGCTGACTGCCTCTGCCCAGAATGTTAGAGGCAGCTTTGAATCAGCTAACATGGTCCGAGCAGCCTCAATAAGTGTCCTATTTCTCCTCTCAGCAACACCATTTTGTTGAGGAGTTCTGGGAGCACTATATTGTCTGGCAATCCCTTTTGAGTTACAAAATGAGTCAAGAACTAGGTTCTTAAACTCAGTCCCTTGATCACTTCTAATTATTTTAACCTTGTGATCAACTTGATTTTCTATTTTAAAAATAAAAGATCTCAAAGTTTCAGCAGTTTTATATTTGGTTCTTAAAAAGAATACCCATGTAAATCTAGTAAAATCATCAACAATCACAAGGCAATATGATTTCCTTCCAATGCTCATTATACTTGTGGGACCAAATAGATCCATGTGCAATAAGTGTAATGGAGTGGTGATGGAGTTAACAACTTTGGATTTATGAGATGCCCTGTGTTGTCTCCCTTTCAGGCAAGCAACACAGTTATCTTTGCAGAAAAATTCCTTTTTAGGCAAACCATGTACCAAGTTATTTTTAGCCAATTTATTCATTGTCTTAAAATTTACATGACACATTCGTTTATGCCATATGTTGACTCATCACCATCAACTTTGGAAAGAAAGCATGATACTTCTCCCATTGGGGAAGCATTGTTCATATTCAGCTTATACATATCCCTTTTTCCTGGGAGATCTAAGAAGCACCAATTCCCGAGGAATTGTCATCCCGGGTTTGAGGATAATGCACTCATGTTCTGTGAAGAGCATTTGATGCTTTTGATCACAGAATTGAGAAACACTTAACAGGTTGTGTTCAAGCTGTTTGACAAAATTAACTTTGTCAACCTTTAACTTTCCATTGGATATCTTCCTCTGCCAGAAATATATCCTCTGGCCTCACCTCCAAACTGGACAGGACCTCCATCATAATGTTGAAATTGTTAAAGGAGAGATCTGTTCCCTGTCATGTGTCTGGAGCATCCACTATCTACAATCCAAATGTTTTATTCTTGTCATATGGATGTCCCTGCATATAAGGTGAGATAATTAGTTTTGATTGGAAACCCAAGCCTTATTGGTCTTGGGTTCTTCCAATGATAATGACATAATTGAACCAAAATTTATGCAGGGGGGTTCAATGGATGTCTTTGAAGAAGAGGTTTGGGCTACAGCATCTTCCTTGATCTTCCATTCCATCCCTTGGTTGATCATAGAGGATGAGCTTGTTGAAGCTTTTATAGCTTGGCATTCTTCCGAAGCTTCTTTCTTTTCGGAAGAAACCTTCACCACCTTTTCTTCCGAAGCAGTCTTCTTCTGGGATGGTTTCAAGGGGACTCTTTTGCTTTTCTGAGTCTTTACAGCTTTAGCTTCCGAAGCCTTTTTCCTTTCGGAAGAAGAATCTTCTTCCGAAAGAAACCTTGCTTCGGAAACAAGCTTTCCCTTTTTCATCACTTGAACCATTTTATATGGTCCAAATGAGAAACCTTCCCTGAATCCTTCTTTTTTAACATTATTTGCATAATGTGTGCTAGCAGGATTGTAGTAACAATCTTTGGCCATGTGGTTTTGCAGACCACACATTATGCATGCAATGTTAATCTTTTGGGAATGTGAGGATTGCTGTTTCTTGTTCTTTTTCTCTTCATCAGCAACCTTTCCCTTTAATTTCTGATCCTTTGGTAGGATAGGAGTACTGGTACTGCACCCCTTTCCTGAATCAGAATTTTCAACCACCTGGAATCCAGCTGAGATGAATACACCCTTTTGCTTTGGGTCTATCTTTAGCTTGGACTCAGCCACTTTCTTGGCAGTTTTTCTGGTTGCCTTAGTTCTGCTTCTTCTGGCTTTGGTGGTCAGGGTTTGATCATCATTGGTAGGGGAGGGCATAATTACCTGGTTCTTCCTTGTGATGGTCTCCATAGTTGCATTATTCTTTGACTCATGAGAAGGTGGGTCAGCAGATGGAACCTCTTGCTCTTCAGTACCACACCTTGGTTGTCTTACAGACTCATAAGAGTGTGGTGGAGCAATTTCATTGGTTCCCAACCCACTTTTGTTTTGGTAACAAAGTTTTGAGTGAGAGGATGATGCAAGAATGGCTTGAAGTTTTGCTCGGAAATAGCATACTTCCTGGCTTGAGCCTCAGCAGTGACAAGCTGGGCTTGAGCCTCAGTCAATTTGGATATTAAATCATTTATCTGAGTCTTATAGTTTGTATATTCATGTTTTAATAGGGACACAGTTTTCTCTAACTCCTTAATTTTTCTTTGGTAGTCAGATTCAGCCCTTTTAAAGTCAGATTTTAAAACATTTAAAGACTCAATATCATATTTAATTTCCATATTGTAGTCCTGATACAGTTTAACCTTAGCAATACAGGCTGGAGTACAGAGATGTTCATATACCTTGTTTTCATCTGTTCCGGCCATGAGTGCTTAAGCAGGAGTCACATCATATACCATGAAGCTCCAGTCAACTTCTTGAGCCATTGCAGTTGTTTCTGTTGACTTTCCGGTGGGCTTTGGTGTAGAGGGATGTGTGGAGGCCTGTGCGGTTCCCGGGTTGGACTTGGGAGCCTTGCATTCCCTTGCAAAATGACCAAGTTGGTTACAGTTGTAACATTTGGCCTTGGTTTTGTCAAACCCAAATTTGCTGTTGATTGGTATATGAGGAAATTGCCTTCCAGTTCTCTTAAAGAACTTCTTTGCTCTGTAGGTTAGAAGAGCCATTTGTTGGACTATGTCCATGTATTCCATGTCATCCGGGCTAAAACACTCTAGATCATCAAAACAATATTGATAATCATTTGAGTGTCCACTTCCTGAGACAAAAGCACAACTGTCCTGAAAGGAGCTTTGCTGAGCTTGTTAGACCTTGGAGTCTCAGGAAATGTGATGTATGGCCCAGAAGAACAAGATGGTTGCTGGGTGTAAGTCAGGTATTGCTAAGACAGGGAGATTCCTGAGCCTTCAGCAACCATCAAGACGTTGCTAGCAGGAAGACTCAAGGGTCTGCTTGTCTGATGACCCCTCTTACTTTCCATTTCCAAATGGTATCCATCAAGGATCCTATAGAGTTTGGTCATGGTGAGTGTATTCAGATTCTCTGTTCTCTTGATAGAGACACAGTAGAATGTCCACTCATTGGGTAGTGCACTCATGAACTTTCTTGTAAGGTCTCTGAGTTCATGAGCAATTCCCACAGATTGAAGGGAAGAAATGAGATCCATGTACCTGAAATATTGCTGGCTAAGAGTCTCTCCAGCAACATAGGTGAAGTTCTCAAACTACTGCTTCAGTGAGTCCTTCTTGGAGTCATTTGAGCTTGAGTACATTTGAGCAAGCGCATCAAAGAGTTCTTTGGTAGACTTACAATGCTCAAACCCCACCATGATAGAGTTTGGAATTGCAGTCATAAGAACAGTCATAGCATTACTATCTATGTCAAGCTTCTTCCTGTCTTCATCAGAATAATCTTCAACGGCTTTCTCAATCATGGCACCGTTTCCACCAGCTACTTTTGGCTTATACGGGCCATTGACAATGGATTGCCACATCTTGCTGTCTTGATACCTGATGAAGCCTTCCATTCTTCTGCTCCAAGACCTGAAGTTTTCAGGGGTGATGATGGGTGCTTTGGTCATCGTCCCCATCTCTACTTCAGATTTGTTGAGGGCCATTTTGACTGAGGTATAAGGAGGAGTGAAACACAGGTTGATTAGGATGGTAAGATATCACAATCAAAAGCCTAAAAAGCTCTGATACCAATTGCAGGATCGGGTTTGTCACTTAAACACTTGTATTTCTCTCAAACTCACTTATGGAAACACTCAAATCAGATGAAGTAATGTCTTTTACAAGAGTTGATAATAATATAATAAGTAGCAAAGGAACACGTAGAAATAAATTTTCAAGGCACTTGTATATATTACTTCTCAACTCAAGATATTACAAGACTCTTACAAGCATAAAACAAGAGTTACAATGAGAAACTATATATACTAGATCCTACAGCCGGATATACTTTGATACCAGCTGGAAACCTAAGACTAAAGCATATACTACAATGCTAAAGTTAAGGTATCTTAGAGAAAGTATTATCTAAGATATGGTAGTCATGACATGTCCATGACTTACCTTTTGTCACTAACTAAAGATGGCAACTGTACTAACATAAAAAGGTAAACAGTGGATTAAAGTATGGTCAACTACATAGCTTTTGAGAAAACGCCATGCAGTATCTCAGAGATTTGCAGCGGAGTGTCAGAGAGACCATACTTATGTCCACTGGATAATAGGAGTGTCTTCCGAAGGTAAGTTGGCTCCGGAAGAACAAGTTCTTCCGAAGCCACTTATACTTCGGAAGAGGCTTCTATACTTCTGAGGCTTTGAGGACTTCTGTACTTCGGAAGTTGACTTTAGATCTTTCTTTATGAGTCTTGATCTTTGTAAGTAGGTTCTTTGTCTTCGGAAGTTGGAGTTTTTCTTCGGAAGTAAGCTTTACACTTTATCTTCGGAAGAGCTCCTTCTTCCTTTGGAAGTTCCATACTTAGCTTCGGAAGTCCTTTGTTTGTTGTACCAAAATCTTCTAAGTGACTTGGTTTTGGTTGCATCAGCCTTTCTAGATCCAACAAGCTGCAGGAACTCTCTCTCAACTTTGTCCATTATCCTGTGAGGACATAACTCCTCAATCACCAACTTCTTCAGTTCGGACCATCTCATCCTCCCAATAGCCCGACTACCCTCAGCTTGGACAATATTGTCCCACCAGCATAAAGCTGAGTCTACGAAAGAATGGGCAGCAAACTTTACCTTCTGATCCTCCCGGCACTCGCTGATATTCAGAACAGCTTCCATTTCTCTCACCCATCGGTGAGCAGCAGCAGCAGTGCCGTTACCATCAAAAGTAGGGGGCTTGCATCGTTGAAACGCCCTATAGTTACAGCCTCGTGCCGCTTCCGGCGCAGGCTCTTCTTCTTCCTCTTCTTCATTATCAGAGAGAACCGTTTCAGGCTCCGATTGCTCCCGTCCTCCCGAGGACCTGTTTCTCTTCTTTCTTTCTCCTTCCTTTACAGCCTTGATAACTTCGGTCACCACAGACGGTAAGATTGTCTGCATGACCTGATGCACCTCTTCAACAACAGCCTCCTTTACCGAGGCCTTCAAGTTAGCACTCTCATCACCGTCCTCTAGATGAGGGGTCTCAGGTTATTCATTAACCACCTTTTCAACTCTAGGCCTTCCTCTTTTGAGTCGCGGTTTAGCACTAGACCCACCATGACCTCCACCCCTCGAAGCTTTTGAAGATCTACCACCAGCCATTCTCTAACACACTGAAAGATTCAAACACCAACACGGTCATTCAAGGGAACAGCTTAGTTTATGACAAGTTTAGTAAGTCCCTAATTACAGTGGCCAGTTGTGATTAGCCACTTACTTTACTCTTCATACCCCGAGCATTACCTGTCCTGACTATATCAGTATTTAAATCTACAAACAACACACATAAACCACATAACATGCACACGTAATACCGATTATCATTAAGAAAATACTTGATGGCACGCAGCTACTCAGATTCGCATCCCATTCCCCTTCCATCCCATTTTCAGTTTAAGTTAATGTTTATTTGGAAAATTTACTCGTTTCACTTAAACTTTGGCTCTGATACCAACTTGTAAGGCCCCATTCCCGGGACGCTTACAGCTGGCCAATCATCGCACATAAAACATATAATTACATTAACTTAAATAAAACGTTGCAGCGGAAACATTAAAACAACATTCCATTTCATCATAAAAGCTTTTGCAAAACAATACATCGTTGTCAAGTTACAAAATACATGTTGCATTACATCACAAAAGCATTATAAAAATGGATGCCATCCAAAAGAGCTGAGTAGCCGCCCCATGCCATCCTCAGCAATCATTACCGGCCAACTGGAAACACATAAATGTCAGCATTGCTGAGTGAGTTCTAGTTTTATAATAAAACATACTTTTCTTTCATTAAAACCGTTTTTTTACTTTTGCATGTGATCACATCATACGTACACATAGATAATATCATTATTATCTTCATCATTCATTCATAAACTTCCATTCATTCATACTTTCTTACTTTCATTCGTTCGTTCATCATTACATCTTTTCTTTCCATCAAAACCATGAACTTTTACCCTTCCGTCAGCTGGTACTAGGCTGAAGCCTATTATAGACCTTCCATCATGGTGCATAGCACCCTGGCCGCAGTACCAAAGGTAAAAATTCAGGTGTACCATTGTCATGCGCTATGCCCTTCCGTCAGCTGGTACTGGGCCGAAGCCTATCATAGACCTTCCATTACGACGCACAGCACCCATGGCCACAGTACCGAAGGCAAGCAACAATGGTTCTATACAAATGGTCAATCACAAAGAATGTCCCCGATGTGCATCCTTCTGGGGTAGCTAACCCACACACCGTTGGGCTAACACCTTACAATGGGGTGTGTCCCGACATCCAAGGCTTGCAAGACTTTTGTTACATTCCATCGTTATTAAGGCATGCATTCATTCATCATGTTCCTCTTTTATTATCTTCCACTTTACGTTACATAATACTTTCATTTCATTCATTAACATTCCACGTAAAGCCAAGGGAAAATAATCATACATAGTAATAAGGAACATCAACATACACAGTCAACATCATCATACAGGGCATCATCATACATACATAACATACATCATGCATAATCATAAAACATCATACATCATCATCATCATACATCATCATACATCATCATCATACCCATCATATCGTCTATGACCTCAAAAGTCAACTTACATAAACTACCGGGAACCTTCCACATCAAAACTTACATCTGCACTTTCCCCCCGAAAGTCAGTAAATAAACTATGTTCTTTCGGGCGTATGAGCCCTACTTGGGCGTATGGACACCCTTCAGTCGCATGGCCTTCCAGGCGACTAAACACTTAGGCGAATGGACATCAGGCGAATGGACCCTATGCGAATGGACCTATGGGCGAATGGACACTTATGCGTATGGACTCTCAGTCGCATAGCTATCATGCGTATGGCCTTCAGTCGCATGACTTCAGGCGCATGGGCTTCAGTCGCATACCCTTCGTGCGTATGAACCTCAGTCGCATGTCCTCCAGGCGCATGGACCTCAGTCGCATAACCTTCAATCGCATACCCTACAGACGCATGAACTTCAGTCGTATGACTTCCATGCGTATGGACCTCAGTCGCATGGCAATTGTGCGCATGGACCTCAGTCGCATGCCTTTCGGCAGTATGGCCTCCAGTCGCATGCCATTCGGTCGCCTAGCCCTAGCTGATGCAAAATGCAATTCATCCCGAACCCAATCTGTTATTTTCGGCCTCAAAGCTCTCCCAAACTCGTTCTAAGCCCAAATCAACCATCCTAAACCTTAGAAACACATACCACAACATCATTCAAGCACACACAAGCCCGAAATCAAACCCCACTCAAATCACACACAAACACATACACACGGGTTCAACACACACACTTTAAAAATGGGTTTTTAGATGTGCTCCAGCCCCAAATCAGTTGAAAACGTGTAAAAGAGGGGTCCTAGAACTCACACAAACAACCCCGTCGAATAGAGCTTCAATCCGACCCGCTACACTTCAACTTTCACGCTCGAATCCACGAAAAACCAAGCTTGAGACCACTTTTCTTCCTCTTTTCTTTCTAGGGCCGAAAATTATGAGTGTGGGGGAGGGTGTGGGATGCCTTCCCCTTTTATACCCCTCATCCAACCTTCTCCCGTTTTGGCAAGTTTGGTCCCTCGACTTTGGACTTTATTTCTTTTTTTCTTCTTTCGTTGGCTTCAAAGAAATATTTGGGTGTTACAGTAACAAACAAGGATGAAACTACAGGGGTCCGTCGACCCTCTAGTGACCGGAACTTACAGTAGCATGGGTATCTATCGAAGTTGAGTTTTTACAGTGTGAGCCTTCATATTGTTATGGCCAGAGTAGTTAACTACCTAGATTAAAGAGAGATAAAAATAACATGATTTGAGCTTTTTCCTGCGAGCTTGGCCGACGGTGAGAGGAGGAGAAGCCATCAAAGAGGTATAAAGAAACAAATAGGAATGAAAGCCTCTTGAGATCTTTTATCTCAATGAGATGCTATTTTATCTAATCGTGAAAAGTAAGGTGGTGTTTGTTTTTTTGCAAAACCTCTTCCCCACCTCTTCATCTGCGCGCACGCAGACGCGGGAAGAGGTTTTGAATGCGCAGAGTGTTTGTTTTTTGGAAGACGTTTCATTAAAAAAGGTCTTCCTGACGTCTGTATGGAGAAGATGTGGTCATACCACTTCTCAACTCTTCTCAACCTCTTATCCTTTACCCCCAACCCTTTCAGACCTTCATTCCTTCATTTGTGTTCAACCCTCCCCATCACTCCTCTCCTCCCAGCTGCCGTCGCCGCACCCCCCGTCTCCGGCCGTCGCCCGCCCACGCCGCCGCCCTCCTCCGTTGCAGCCCTCCCCCTCCTCCGTCGCAGCCTCTCCCACCGGCGCTGCCCCCCTCCGCGGCCCTCCTCCGGCGCAGCCTTCCCCTCAGGCAGCCTTCCCACCGGCGCTACCCCCCCCCCACCCGTCGCCGCCCTCCAGGCCACCGCTGCAGATGTCATCATCGTCTGATATCTTTGAGATTTTGTGAGGTGGATGGATATATTGTGGGTGTTTCTTCGTTCATTGACGCAGCAAAGAACATGAAGCCCCAACCAAACACACTCATACAATCCCCTTAATTACCTACCAACGCTCCTTAGTTGTAGGAAGAAGATGAAGACGAAGAAGAAGGGTGTGTTTGGTTCCAGACGAAGAAGAAGGGTGTGCTTGGAATTTTAAGGAACTATGTCCTATTACTTTTGAAGATATATTTATTAAGCAAGATCCATGCTTTTTTTGTTGGTATGTAGAAAGTGATGTGTTAATATGTGTTAATTGCAAAATCAGGGAACTATGCTTATCATTATATCACTATGCATTTAAGTAAGATCAGTTTTCAGTCATTGTATTCTTTTTGTGCTTTTTATTTGTTAAAAGATGATCTTTGCCTTGTTAAAAGATGATATTGTAACGTGGATAGCAGTGTTCTCTCTATTGACATTCTAGTTTTTAATTATTTTAATGTTACCTATTTTCATCATCTTTTTTTCAACGTTTTTAATGGATTTGTGGTTTGACGATTCTATATGGTGTTTTGCAATCAATATTTTAATGTATTTGTATGACTTTTATTTATATATTAATGTTAAAGTACTTTTTAAAGTTTAAAAAATAGATTTAGTTTAATTACAGAATATTTCAGCATGTTGTAGATGTTAGAAAAACAAACAGTCTTTTTTTGCAGACTGCAAACGTTTGGTCCACCTCTTCTGTTGCAGATGTTTGCAGATGTGGTCCGCAGACTGTAGACGTTTTCCTGCAGGAAAAACAAACAGCACCTAAATGTCTACAAAGCTGGAAATATTTAGTCAAACAAGAAAACTTTTACCAACTCTGTATACTTGTGTGGGCTAAAAGTAAATGTCTGCAAAGTGCTGGATACATATAAAGCAAACATTAAGGTGGTTTTTCATAAATTGTTTTCAATCTAATCATCTTTGAAGTTGAACCACAATCCATTTTTAACCTAAAGCTACAAGAATGAGAATCTTAATTTCTCATGTAAATCCCTTTTATATTGTTTTAGTTGTGTTCTTTTGTCGACCTATTTAAACCTGAGCCAAAAATCAATTTTAGAAGTAAGTACTAATAAGACAAATTAGTTGATAGTTAAGATTGTATATGTAAAGGAGAGAAAAAAAATAATAATAAAAATATAAAGATAAGGATAAAGAATGGGATGTAGAAAGTTTTTGGAAAATGACATATAAATATAAGGGATGATGATTTTTAATTAAATTATAAGGATATGGATAAAGAATGGGTTGTGAATGCTCTTTTAGATGTTGACATTATATCTATAATAAAAACAATTAAATATAGTTAACTTAAAAACAAATGATCTTTAGCCCAACTGATTAAAGTGATATACTTATAACATGTAAATAAGAGGAGGTCATGGGTTCAAGTCTCACTCTAAGCATAAAGCTTAGAGTTGAACCAGAAAAAAAAAAAGAAATTGAGAAAGTTGAACAAGAAGAATTAGAAGTGAGAAGAATCAGTAGTGTTGAATGAAGCTAATAAAATGAGCATCAAGAAGTAGAATAAGAGGTTGAAAATATGCACAGGGTAATGAGAGAAATAGGGCTTCTAGAGATGAGTAAATACTAGATAACATAGTTGGATTGAGTCCCTAATAAATGAGAAATAAGTTGGTTTTTTATATTAAATTTCAAAGCTAAACTACTAATTATTTTATGAAGTTGATACATTTGTTTTTCTATAACCACGAATCGGTATATCACATAATTTATTTATATATCTAACCAAACTAACTTTTTTGTATAATTGTTGGTCGATATCAATATATTCTTATATTTAAAACCAACATGACATTTGATACTTAAAACATGTTAATAATTTATTACTCTTTTATGCGCATATGGTTTCCAAGACGCTTCGAAATGAACACCGCGGCAACGCGTGGGGGTCCGATCTTAGTTAAAAACTAATTGTAGTGTTGCTTTTGAGGCCAAAAATGTACTACATCATTGGAAATACATCATAAACTTGTTTGATTTAAAAACACTATAAAGTTATCCGGTTAAAAAACACAATTAAATCATTCTGTTCTTAAACTTCATAAGGTTATGTAATACTAAAACATCATATAATTGCACAGTTCTAAAACACTACAGATATGTTCAATTATAAAATACCATATAATTGTTCAGTTATTAAGCCAGTTTAAACATCATAAAACCATTTAGTTGTAAAACATTATAAAGTTCTCTAGTTCAAAAATACTTTAAAACTGACTGGTTATAAAACACTATAAAGTTATCCATTATAAACTAACTGGCCACATATCACCAAAAAACTAACGAATGTTAACTCTCTGTTACTAAATAGTCATTAGAGAAAAATAAGTTTAAAATTAGGAGTGTCTATAAAAATTTATTGAGTTGAGATTAATATAAGCCAATAAATAAAAGATGAAATTATTAAAATCTAATAACCCTTTGAAATACCATATAATCATCTAATTATAAAACACTATAAAATAACCTAGCTTTTTAAACTGTATAATTTTATGAAAATTTTGAATTAATGTTTATATGGTGTTATTAAACTAAGCAATTTAGTGGTGTTTTTAACTTGGGTGATTTTATAGTGTTTTTTTAGACAATTTTATGATGTTTATGACCTGACAGATTATGGTGTTTATGACCTGAAGTTTTATGATGTTTTTGAGTTGGACGATTCTAAGTAATTTTAAAATGTAGAAAAATGTAAACCTTTTTTTATAATTTTTATATAGTAATACCATAATCATATTAATTATTAAAGAATACATGTTATTATGGTGTAATTTTTTTAAGAAAATAATAACATAATATATGAACATTTAAAAAATATAAAAGAATATACATGTGATTTGTATGTGCATAGAACAAATATTGAAAAGAGCATAGAACAAGATGTGGACTATACACTCATGTTAAATTGATTGTTTTAAAGCAGCCTATTTTTGAATTCTTTTTGGTCTATGAAATTTGATGATCTGTCATGTAAAAACCTAAAAAATCCAGGTAATTTGAGTAAGTAGAGTGTAGTATCAACGAGGAACATTTGATCAACATTACAATGTTTGGTTGACTATAAAAATAAATTAAAGAAAGTAAATTCTAAAAAAAAAGTTTTATTACTTAGTTGAAAGATGTAATCATTGGAAACAGTTTATCCAGTTACATAGACATAGTTTATATTGTTCATACCATTGAACTAGAGCACAATCCTAGTAACTACACACTGACCGTTTAATCCTTCATTATACTAACTAGGGTGTATTACAAGAAACGACCAGATAGCATACTATAAGTGGTTTGTCAAATCAACCTAAGATTCCATCACTCTAAAATGTAGCATGCGGTAAAATGTTTAAACATAATTTTCATTCAATTTAAGTTGGATTGTAACTTTTTAACTTGATGTTTAATATAAATAATATCCGATTGGTTATATATACATAGCACATATTGTTTGATTAACTAACTTTAAATAACACAATCAAAGCATGTCACAAGAATAAATACAAACCCAATTGCCACAATTCAATAAATTTCAAGTATCGAATAAGAATAAGACACATCAAAGTTAATCACAATAAGTCAAACTGTAACAAGAAACAACCTACTCAACCATAAATATTTGAGAAACTATTGTTGTCACTTAGTGAATCGGTGCTCACAGAAGACAAAAACCACATCGTCAAACAACATGAATGATAATTTGATTACTTCCGATGCTTGTTGCCATATTAATCTAAATGACATGAATGACTCATCACTTGGTGGGTTAGTTGGCGTAGTTTATCACATATAAAATAGAAAAAATCTAGTTGAAGAGATATAAGGAGAATAAGGACGATTTATAATATTCACGTAACCAACATCCATCATTGACAAGATCGGAACTTGAATTAGCTGAGATGATGAAAAAGAGTATTAAGGAGAAACATGATCATAATTTTATGGGTTTTTTTTATAATATTGCTATTTTTTATGTATACTAATAAAACAAAATAAAATTTTGTCACATATCGTCCTCTCATACTATCATTGTCACATATCATCTTCTCATACACTCCATGCCACATGTTACTAGAATAAAAAGGAAACCATTTAATTATCATATCAAATGCTAAAAATCTTATTTATATTCTTTCCAAATCATAAAACATATTTTTATCAAAAAAATAATTTCTTTAAAAACCAAAGATGATTTTCTTAATACATAGAACTTTTTTTAAATGACATTTAAAAACCAAATTTAAGAAAGAGTTGGAATTTTTAAAAATAATTTTTTTTAACAAAAGTGTTTTGAAAACGACAAACTAAAAAATATTATTATTACATTATTACTTAAGGTAATTAGTTGTACGTAATTCAAATCCTATTTATCTAAAAATTATAATATAATTTCTAAAAATTAACTACTAACTATTAATTTAATATTTTAATTCAACCCGTGTAAAACACGGGTTTCTAAACAAGTTGTGTAATGTTTCAGGAAATTAAAAAATATTATTATGTTTTTTAATTTATTTATTTTTTCAAATAATTAGGTGTATAACATTAATTAGCAAACCAACTAAAAAATAAAAATAAAACACCACTCATACACTACCATATTTTGATAAGAGAGCATTATGAAGCTTTATTGTGACAAAAAAAACATGTGACAAGAAAAGAAAACGAAAAACACCCACACGGACTAACGGAACTCATGCGCTCACAAAACCGCCCTAATTGTTGTGGACCTTTTTAATTCTTTTTCTTCTCAAATCTCAACAATGAAACTTTATTGTGGGCTTCATGTTAAACTCCAGCCTTATATTTAAATGCACACTTGAGCCCAATCATATAAAATAAACTATTTTGTATTATTCAATATCCATGACATACGTTAACGGTTAGCCCACTAAAAAGTACAATTTTTGTTTATAATTAAATTAATATGCCTGGATTTATATTAGAAGTAGATTATACAATTAAAATTCTTTACCTTCGATACTGAAAATAAAATATACTTTAAAAAGGTTGATGATAATAATAATATCTATTTAAAGATTCACTTGTGGCTCTTTAAGTTTTGCATAGTTGCACTGTTTTGGCTAATTTTCTCCATAACCTACCGCATACATAAACAAATAAAAGTAGTATGTTTTATGATAATATTGACATTAATATTTTAGTGTATAAATTTTGCATTGAAAGAAAAGGAAGATCAAGAACCTAGATCTATTGCGTTCTGAAAACGTGTAAAGGTTGGCTAATATGAAAATACGAAAATGATGTGGAATTAATATTCTCACAAAGCAAGAAGTCTGGCACTAGTAGTTGATACACCCAAAGTTTTAAAATATTTTAGATATTCTCACAAAGCAAGAAGTTTGGCACTAGTAGTTAACTCATCTTTCTGAGTATTTGATCTAGGGGCAGCCCTGATTCCAGCTTGCATGAAGCTGGGGGTCTCTCTCATCCTCTCTTCCTTTGCCTTCCTCTTCCTCTCACTTTTCTCCTTTTTAATCTCCTTTGAGGTTAGATTTTCTCTTTGTCAATCATTGGCCTGTGTGACTCAGGGTGGAGAGAGCTTTGACCTACTTGACTTGGTGCTGCATTTGAGCTCTGGCCAAGGAGATGCTATGAGACACTTTCACTAGCTGGTGTCTTATTGTGGGTACTAGGTGTTGAAGCAGTTATAATCTCAAGGTTCACTGGTTCTTCTGCTAGGCCTTCAACTAAGGTTTCCTCTTCGAAGCTAATCTTAGTGTATGCCTCAATATGACAATATCCAGTTGACCAACAATTTTTCCTGCTAGCCTCTGTCTATATAGATTGGGTCTTATCTTGAACTCTTCAAGCATCCTCAGCTGAATCCTCTCAGCTAACCTATCAGCTTGCTTATTATGACTTGGGTTGGCAAGTAACAGGGCTCTTCTATTATTGTCATACCTCCATCCTACTATTAGGTTGCCAGCAGGGTAGGATGAGGTAAAAATAGCCCTTGGTATACCCTCCTCAAATAGATTTTGAATTAAGGCATCCATATTGATGTCGGCCTGAGGAGGTTGTTGAGTGTGGACATGCAAATGAGGGTGGTAAGTCCTTAATATCCATACTCTAGGCAGTTTTCCCAGGTTTTGTGATTGTAGTTAAAAATTTCTCTCCTTTTTTGGTAGCATCACCCACTTGCATAGGTGAGCTAGAGGTTAGGTCACCACATCCACAAGAGCTTGTGGATCTGGTTGAGCATGCTTGACAGGCCTCTTAGCTAACTTTCCCTTGAGATCAGTGATCTCAAGTTGCTGATTATGGAACTGCCTTTGTAAGGTAGCCACCTGAGATTCCAGGTGATTGACCTTAGAGATCAAGTAGGTGCAAGTTTATGTTAATGTTTGCATTCTTTGTTGAAGAATCCCCTTATCTTAATCAAAAGAATCATGGGGGTGAGAGAACATAACCGAAGTCATCTCACTCACCACCAATATTAGTTCTTGGACTTTGGATTTCCCCTGCTCCATGACAGCTTCATGAGA
The DNA here is from genome assembly GCA_025215565.1 of Flaveria ramosissima. Lineage (NCBI taxonomy): Eukaryota > Viridiplantae > Streptophyta > Magnoliopsida > Asterales > Asteraceae > Flaveria > Flaveria ramosissima. The sequence continues at coordinate 63,249,189 of CM046029.1, read as the reverse complement.
AGTGTCAAGGGGCTGAGATGCCATGGTTGAGGTCTTAAAGATGTAATCACTTTCTAAAATAAGATCCTCTTCTATATGAACCTCCTGAAGTTATTTAGAAAGGTCCACCTTAGTCGGGTTTGGATGATGTCGGCTAGATATGGGGGTATCAGGAGCACTCATCTCTCCTTGAGTAGGGGAAGAAAATAGAGACATGGTACTCACTGAATCTCATATCCTCATTATTATAGAATTGAATGTCAGGGATTGGTTGGTTTAAGTCCAAAGGCTGGGGACGGTAACTGTCCCCTGAAGGTTGTTCACCTGACTTTGAGACTCAGAGTGAAGGCTTCCAGCTTGGGTAATGAGCTCATCAGGCTGAGCATGAGGAACCTAGCATTGATCATTGAAATGATAGGAGTGGTCTGCTCCTCAAGGGAAGTGGGAGCTCTTGGTTCCAATTCCTCCTGCATGGGTAAATGTATGGGGCCTTCTCAATCTGAATAGACTGAGCAGGGGTTCGTTTGGATTTTTTTGTGGTACTTGATGATTATTTGTGGCTGTATAGGTGGTGATAATGAAGAAAATGTGGGTTCAACATTGGTTGGTGCCGCCAAGTTGTCACCTTATAGGTTTATTTAGTTTATACAATTAATATGTAAATTAGTCTTATAGGTTTATTTAATTTATACAATTAATATGTAAATGCATCTTATAGGTTATTTAAATTTTAATGCTTAATTGTTTATTTAATTTAAAATGCTTAAAAAACCAAACAGGTTTAGGCCCAAACAGGTTACAAACCGACCCAAACCGGTTTAATAGGGTTGGGATTTTGTATTCCCAAACCGGTTTTGAACCCGAACTGGTTTGGACCTTGGTTGACCAAACCGGTTCGGTTTGGACCCCAAATCGGTTTAAAAAAGCCAGGTTTGTACACCACTAAGTGTAGGGGAGTAGTGATTGAGTTCATTTCCTTTGGCTTTGTAAGACACTTTGTGTTACTTTCTTTTCAGACATGCAACACAATGGTCATCACTTGTAAATTCTTTCTTTGGCATTCCAGTTACCAAAACATCTTTAATTAATTTGTTCATGTTCTTAAAGTTTACATGGCATATTCTTTTATGCCAAAGGAAAGACTCATCACTATTGGCTTTAGATAGAAAGCAAGAAACTTCTCCTGATGGAGAGGTTTCCTACAAATCCATCTTGTACATGTTCCATTTCCTGGGGGCTCTAAGCAGGATATGCTCTTGAAAAATAATCACCCTGGGCTTAAGAACAATGCACTCATGCTTAGTGAAGAGCATGTTATGTCTCTAGTCACAAAATTGAGATATACTCAAGAGATTGTATCCAAGGTCTTTGACAAAGTTTACCTTCTCGATGCTGAGCTTACCATTTATGACCCTGCCCCTTTCAGTGACATAACCACCTGATTCTCCTTCAAAACCAACTAGCCCTCCATCAATTTTCTCAAAGTTCTAAAGCAAAGAGCCATTGCCTGTCATATGCCTTGAACAACCACTATTTATGATCCATACATTTCTTTTGGTATTCAGCTATTCCTGCATATGAAAAAGTTATGGTTAGTTACATTTAGAAACCTAAATCTTACTGGTCTTAGGCTATCAAGATGAACTTAAGATAGTTCAACAGTTATTGATCCTACACGCAAGCTTTGGGATCCTTGGCTATTTTTAATGAAGAAACTTCAGTCACATGGCCTTCCTTCATCTTTCTCACCATCTTTGGAAGATTAGACTTAGCCTTCAAAACTTCAAAAGTTTTGATGACTTTGGAAGTTTTAAAGACTGAACCTTCGGAAGCTTTTGCAATCTACTGCAGCAGACTTAAGTGCTTCGGAATCATTCCTTTCTTCCGAGACCAAACTTTCTTCTAAAGATAGTTTTCCACCTATACTCTTATTTTTCAACTTGGAGCTTCTGAAGAAAAATGATTTTCCTTCCAAATATATTGTCTTCTTCCTCTAAGAAGTCTTCTTCTTGTTCACGTGGATGGTACTCTTAGGATTGTAGATGCAATCTTTAGCAAAATGAGTTGTACCACTACATGATGCATTCAATAGGATACTTTTAAGGGTCTTCTTCTAAGGAGAAGGTTGAGCTTGATCTCTTTCTAGTTCCTTATTTACCTTCTTAGATGATGCAACAGGCTTTTGAGGGTGAAGCTTGCTCTTGGAGCTGGATGGTTCAGGATGTATAGTAGTGGTGCACATTTGTTAAACTTTATTCTATTGACCAAGATGGTTTGAACTTGAATTAGAACTCTTGGTACTAGAGTCCATAGTTAAGTATTCAGTCTTTACCACCTCAAATCTAGTAGAGATAAAGACTTGTTTTTGCTTGGGGTTAAAGGTGGGCTTGATCTCATAGACTTTCTTTGATTTTCTTTTAGCAGCCCTGATCAAATTCTTCCTAGCTGACTTGGCCATCATTGGTTCTTTTTGTCTTCAGGAGTATAATGACCTTTCTTAGGATGAACCTCCTCACTCATTTTTTGTTCATCCTTCACTATCTCCTCTTCAAAATCATCCTCTTCTTGGATAGGATCAATGAGAGGAAGCTCATCTTCACTAGTTCACACCTTGGAAATCTGATAGATAGTAATGTATGTGGAGAAGCTATCTCACTTGATCATAGTCCCTGCCTGTTTTGATAACAAATATTTGCATGCAAGGATGAGAATATGATGTTCTTGAAGGTTTTCTCTTCAAGAACGCATTTTTCTACCCTTGCTTTGTTGATCACAAGCTCAGCCTGGAATTCCGTTAACTTGGTAATGAGATCTTTGATTTGCGTCCTGTAATTTGTGTGCTCATGCTTAACAGTAGAAATTGTTTTCTCTAAATCTTCTATTTTAAGTTTATAGTCATTTTCTACTTTTTTGAATTCATCTTTAATATATTCAAAGACTTAAGGTCAGATCTCACTTCCAAGTTATAGGACCTATACATGTTTACTTTAGCAATGCATTCAGGAGTACAAAGATGTTCTAATACCATGGCTTCATCATGGTCAACCACCAGTGCTTGATTTAGAGAAACATCCTCTACTTGAAAGCTCCAGCCAAAGCCTCCCTCTTCAACAGCATCAACAGCTTGTTGTTTTGGTTGGCTTGGCTTCACAGTTCTAGGAGTTGCACTAGTGTAGCTTGGCTGTATTGTGTTTGGCCACCATTAGTACTTGGTGCCTTACACTCTCTAGAAAAATGTCCCATTTGGTTACAGTTGTAATACTTCACTTTGTTTTTATCCAGTTCAAACTTTCCACTAGTTACATTGCTTGAGAACTTTCTTCTGGTTTTGTTGTAGAACTTCTTGGCTCTATGAGTGAGAAGAGCCATCTGCTGGACTATCTCCATATACTCCAGGTCATTTGGATGGATACAATCCAAGTCTTCACGAGTGAAGAGAAAGTCACTACAACTTTCATCTAAAGACACAAAGGCTTGAGATGGCCTTGGCTATTGAAATGGGCTTCCTTGAGTGTAGCTTTCCCTTGGTGTCTCGGGAAAGGTGATGAAAAGGCCCTTTTGTAAGTTGTCAGGGTAGCAGATTAGATGATATTGTGATTCTATGCTATCCCTTTCAACCACATGGAAGGCTGAACTTTGTTAATTGTTGGAAGAGCTACTGGATGGATTTTTCATGTTCATCTCCATCTGGTAACCGCTTCAAATACAATACAATCTGTGGGAGTAAGGGTGGTGAGGTTTTCAGTTCTCTTAATGGTCACACAATAGTGTGTTCATTGCCTGGGAAGAGAGAACATGAACTTCCTTACAATATTCCTATTCTCAAGTTTAACTCTAACATCCATCAGAGTGTTTACAATCTCAACATACCTAAAGTATTGTTGAGTCATAATTTCACCTGTGTTGTTGGTGAAGTTCTCAAACTGTTGCTTTATGAGATCCTTCTTGTTTTCCTTGGCTTCCTCAGACCCTTAATACATAAGATTCAGTGCATCTCAGAACTGCTTTGCAATTTTGCACTTCTTAAAGCCTCTATAGATAGAGTTGGGAAGAGCAGTTTGAAAAGCGGTCATGGCTTTCTGATCTATATCAATCTTCTTCCAGTCTTTCTCAGAATAGTTAGCTATTTTCTTTGGAATCATCCCACCACCAGCAGTAGCTGAAGTGGTGCTTGGGATATGAGGTCCTAAGACAATGGATCTCCACATCCTGCTGTCTTGAGACTTGATAAAACCTTCCATTCTTTGGCACCAAGTATCACAGTCATCAGGATTGATCAGGAGATTTGGTCATGGTGTCCGTTTCCATGTCAGCCTTAGTGAGAGCTACCATTTGAGCAAGTAAGTGTTTTATGAAACTGAAAAGATTTAAGATGGTGAGATCTTACAATGAATAGCCTAAAATGCTATACCAATTGCAGGACCGGTTAAGGGTGGTGCAATAGTTTCATAAGTTGGAGAGTAAACACTTAACATATCAAATAGGGAACCGGGCACAAGAAACTAAGAACAAAGTCAGAACATAAGCAGAACACAAGTATTGGTTTTCAAGAATGATGTATATTGCTTTGAAGTGTTTTACAATTGTTACAAGTCTTAGTCCTAAGGACTGGTTACATGTGACACTTTATACTACATCCTACAACCGGTCATACTTTGAAGGCCGGCTGGAACACTAATGTAGACAACAAGATCAATGTAAAGTCAAAAGGCAGATTGCCTTTTGACTGGTGACTATGACATGTCAAAATTCACATCCTAATCTATTACAAAAATGATAAAAGTACAAGAGTGGAAATTTACAGACTCAAAGACCTTAATCTACAGTTGACAAAAGAATGGAGAAATCACCAACTTGTATAAGTTGGTGAGCCTTCAAAGATGACAGCGGAAAGTATTTCGTGTTCAGAGATGGCAACAGAAAGTATTTAAGCTTTTGTCAAAAGCATGTTAGAGAAAGCATGTCTTCTCTGTCTTCGGAAGAAATCAATCATTAAGCTTCAGAAGACTTTGTTCTTGAAGCTTTGAAATACTTCATCTTTGTCTTCGTAAGAATTGGTCTTTCGTTTCGGAAGATTTGACACTTAGTGATTTTCTTTGTGCATTTGTCAATCTTCCGAAGTAACTTCCTTGTACTTCAGAATGCTTGTTAAGAGAACTTTGGTTTGCATCAGCCTCTAAGATAAATCTTACAATGTCATATATATTTTACATCATTTGTTATATGTATTCATCATTGTGTTTTATATTTTTGATCATTTTATGTTATTTTTGTCATTGTTTTTATAGATTATATAAACTTGTTATCTACATTGTGTTTTACAATGTGTTATTTTTGTCATTGTTCTGTATATTTATATAAACTTGTTATCTATCATTGTATTTTATAATTAAAATTACATAATGATATTATTTTCACCATTCTATTTTTCAACACTTATAGTGTTCAAAATAACACAATGATAATAAAAAACACAATGAGACGTTATGTTATTTTGTTATTATTTTCAATATATTAGATTAATTAGGTGTTATTATATTATTGTGTTTTACATATTAGATATACACAACAATGTTTTTCTATCATTATATTTTTTTAAATTTTAGAAAAACAAAATAGTATTAAGAAAAACAAAATAACTAACAAAAAGATATAATGAGTTGCACTAAAGATGAAATGTCAAGACGTGAGCTCAAAAACGTTAAAAATTAATTTTTTTATATAAAAATATTGTACTCGTTTTAAAGATAAAAATGATTTTTTATTGTGTAATTTTTATTAAAATATAATATCGTACATATGAAAATTTAAAAAAATGATGGAACTTGTAAAAAGTCAACAAAAGTTTTTACACTTTTAGTTTTAGAAGCCTTTTTATTTGAACATTTCTCTCTCTCTCTCTCTCTCTCTCTCTCTCTCTCTCTATATATATATATATATATATATATATATATATATATATATATATATATATATATATACACACACACACGAACACTATGATCGTATTAGAGTCAAACTCAAAATTAAAGATTCCAATGTCAAAGAGTCAAACAATCACATTGAACACACCTCGAAATTAAAGTTTCAAATGTCAAAGAGTCTAACTCAAAACACTTAAGCATATAAACTGAGTTAACGATCGTATTAGCTCTTTAATTCACCCAATGTTAAGCTCGAGCAAAACTCACAATACAAATAAAATACAAAGTCCCCACACCAACATCTACGAAACACTTTGTTACTTTGTCTAATAGGAATGAAAAAACCCAATAGAGAAGGAAGAGAAAAATAGAGAAATCTAGGGTTTGTAGGCTCCAACATAAGGGGGCGGCAATTGTAGGATTCCGACAGAAGGGAGTCGGTGGTTGTGGGGTTCCGGCATAAGGGATTGATGGCTAAAGATGAACGGTGAGAGTTGATTGGTCTTTTCCTCTCTCACTATTCGAAGAAAATTAGGGAAAATAGACTCAAAGTAACTAATTCAAGTCTGAAGCTTCGAATCAATGACATAACAATGATAAAGATCAAAAGCAGCTTAGAAAATTGCACAAAAGCTAATCGCACTGGCTTAAGGCAAGAAGGAAAGACGAAGGAATCCATGAAAAATAAAGGATGATGGTAGTGAGGAAGAAAACTTGCGAATGAATCATGAAATGACAGATAATAACAAGTCAATTAGGATTTGAAAGATGAAAAGGGGATGATAAAAATGGTCAAATACCCATATAGGGTCCGTGTGTATCGTAAAATGGGTCAAAGAAATTGGGCGGAAAAAATCATGGGAGAATAAACAGTGACATGTGTTCAAAAGTGCAATCAATTATTATAATAGGATGTTAGTCCGATTACTTTTTATAATAAGAATTTCTTTTAGGATGAAAGGAAATAGAAAGTTAGCAAGATGCTTGATAAAACAACTTACAAAAATACAAAAATATGAAGGAAAACAACACCATTCCGACAAATAAACTTATATAGCTTAGTTGTATTAGTAAACAATCAAACAAGTAAAATACATAATGTTGTTGCCGCTTTTAAGGGAGAACTAGACTCCTCCTCAAAATAACTAAGCTTCAATCAAATGGTAGCATAAATAAGTGTCAACTGAAACATTTTGGTCCTAGTTGGGATAATGTGTTTCACAATTCTTTTTATCCTAAGTTGGGAAAATTACAAAAATATTTTAGTTGGTAGTTGGAGAGGTTGTACCATCATGTGAACTTTAACATAACTAGATTGTATCAAACTAAAATTTCATTTTCCTCCTTTCTTGCCGGTTAATAGACTTCAAATATTTACTTATATTTTAAAGTAAAATATCATTTTCATCTCTGACATTTTGTTAAATTTGTTATTTCAATCCATAAGCTTTTTTTGTCATTTCAATCACTATAGTTTACCAAATGTTGCTATATTCATCCACTTCATTTACTCCGTTAAGATATCTGTTAAATATGAGGGTATTTTAATATTTTTTAACACCTTAAGTATCCAATTAAAACAAATTAATCAATTAATATTCAATTAAATCTAAAAAACATATCAAGTGACTAGTGAGACCGTGCGTTTCGATTTAAAAGCTTCGATTAGCTCTAACTCATGTTTTTCGATTGAGGACTGTTGTCATATTTCAATTAATCTTCACATTTTCTTATAATGTGTACATTTATTCGATTGAAGTCTGTTGTAGGATTGAGTTCTGCTATTGTCACGCTTTGTTTGATTGAGATATGTTGTTGTCACGTTCGTATTGTCACGTTTGTTCGAATGTGACAACAACATACCTCTATCAAAAAAATGTGACAACAGTAGATCTCAATCGAACAATGGTGCACGTTCAAACAAAATGTGAAGATTAATTGAAATTCAACAGCAGACCTCAATCGAATAACATAAGTTAGAGTAAATCAAAACTTTTAAATCGAAGCGTCCGGTCTCACTAGTCGTTTTATATGTTTTTTTAGTTTTAATTGATTAATTTGTTTTAATTAGATAATTAGGATGTTAAAAAGCCTAATATACTCTCATATTTAACGGAGATTTTAAAAGAGTTAGTGAAGTGAATGAAAATGGTAAAATTTGGTATACTTAGTGATTGAAATGACAAAAAAAAATTGAATTGAAACGGCAAACTTAACAAAAAGTTAGAGCCGAAAATAACATTTTACTCTATATTTTATATTAATCTCTTGAAGGTCATATGACCGGTGCGAGTTGTGATCGCAACTTCATCCATTGTTAGCAAAGATTACATCCAAGTACAATAATGTGCACAACCTTGACCTTGTTCTTATATACAAAGACATAATGTCCCCTTGATCAATTATATTATGAGTTAAGTAGCTTTCACAAACTCAATTAATCTAATCACACAGATAATTCTGGAAATATTAGGTTGTTCAATACATATTCAAATCATAATAAACAACCAAAATCAATGAATATTAATTAAAGATATCTATTTTCTCATTGTCCAAGGAATAAATTGTATTGGTGAGATAAAATATACCCATTATCTATAATAACACGAGCGGCAATTTATCTAATGTTCATGATTAAATAAAGGTATAGTGTAATCAAGCTTGAGATCCCTAATACCAATTATTTTGAGTTCACATTTTAATTAATGTTTAGTTTTTACCTCGTTTCAGTGAATATGCGTTACAATTGTTGTTTAAAATAATGAATAAGTTATTTGTACGTTCTAGAAAATAACAATGGCTTGAAATTTTAAAAATTTCTCCTTTATTGTCTATATATATATTTTACTTCTAAGTGATATCTAAATAAATAACCTAAGTTTATTATATTTTTATAACTATATTTATCGCAAAATTGATATATGAGAAACTTTTATGTCCTTTATAATCACTGTTTAAAAAACCAAACTGACCGACTCATTAGTTTGATGATACTGCTCAAGTCAAACCCGATTAAGACCATTAGTTTCCTTTAAGATCGATAAAAGCCAATGAACCATTCAATAAACAATATAAGTAAAAGATTGTTTAAAGAAGAAAAACATACTTAACTATATATTTCATTTCGTAGGGATGATGATGGAGCGTGTAATAAAACAGAAATAGAAAGAGAAATTGTTAAATAAAAATGCAAGATCTATCCTAATAGCTAAGGTTTAGAATAGAAGGACAGAAGGGGAATTCGTTAACTCTCAGCTACCCATTTCAAGTGTTATTCACTTATTCATTGATTAAATAGGTAAGCTAACTAATAAGCTACTAACATCAGACCCGCGCTTCGCCCGCTGTTTGGTTTGGAACATATATAATAACGTCATAATTATAGTTTTTTGGATTATCATGGTTTCGGTGAGTTCAACTATATATGCACTCGGATTGTCACTATACACATGTTTTAATGATTGATTATTATATTGTCATGATTTAATTACCGAACATTAAATTGTTATAGATATAATAACATAATAGATACATGACAATATATTGTCACTAATATAATAACATAAATATTATAGTTCTTCTTGTTATTAACCTTATAATAATAATTAGTAGTAGTAGTAATAGTAGTATTATTAATATGATAATATTTATTATTATTGTAATTGTGTTTTCAAAAGATATCAAATAACATGTCATTAACTAACATATTTTATCATAAATATTAAAATTGTTAAACACAATATGCCCCTATAAAATATTAGTATTATTATTATAAATGTGAAGATATATATGAGTTATATACTTTAAATAAAATAATACTTAATTTAAATAGTATATAGTTATAAAAGTATAATTAGTAAATGTCAATTTATAGTATATAAATAAAATAAAATTTAATGAACCGAATTAAATAATATCATATTATTAAATAATGTACTAATAATGTGTATTAAATAATATATTAATTAGAAGAAGTTAATTAAATGGGGTCAAAAATAAAACTATTGCATAAAACATGTGTACTCTATGCTTAAAATGTTGTATTAGGCGTCTTACACTTTGAATGAAATTACTATCTTATCCTCCTAATATGTATTTACCATATTCAAAACAACAATACATGAAAGTGACAATGATAAAAGTGTCAAGGTATATAAAATTGTATGGATGAATTTATCATATAGCCCCTAAAATGTTTTTAAGTATTGATCAATTTTCTATTCTAGCCCTCTCAAATGTCTCGCACTTCTTTATACATGTTTCTTTAAAACTTGTATGTTTGGCAAATATTTCTATCCAAAAAGATGTATTATATAGTAGCATAGATTAGTGGTTATCTTGATGATAACAGAATACCAAAAAGGCCCGAAACTATTACAATTTGTTCATTTAAGTCCATGAATTACTAACTATTTACATTTTAATGCAACAACTCCTTATTTGAGTAAGTTGATTAACGGGTAAGAGGATGTTCTTCATTATCTTTTTGGTTTTAAACCTTTTGTCTACTTAATTAATTTTCTTTTAAATTCAAAGCTACTTATGTTTGCTTATTGACCTCTAATTTCAACTTGTCTTTTTTTTCCTTTAACCTACTATTCAAGTTGCTAATTATATATATGTAGCTTTTGGTATCTAATTTTTCTCTCAAGTTTTCAACATGTGTGTATACTACTAAACAAAGGAGTCGATTTGAAAGTTGATGGAGAATGGAAGGCCTATTGTGGTTAGTAAGATCGGTAAATTAGGTGAAGGTAAGGAAAGAGAGGGATTCGAACCCTCGGTAAGCAAATATTCACGCATGAAGATCGTCGTATGTATGCTCGACTTCGGGTGTCGGTGCTATAGTATAGGTAGGAGTACATTATGGCAGGATCCGTCACCCGGGCAAACCAACCCTCCTCCAAGAAGAATTGTGCTATGCCCCCCCCCCCCGATCCCTATAGAGCGAAAGAGCTGCCTGGTGACCCTAGGTTGCAGCACGTTCGGTCGTTAACTCCTCGCGCCGCTGTCGCCGTTTCTAGGACCGACCGACGCCTCACCTGCACAGGTACCTACTTAGTGTCGGTCGCACATTCAACATAGCGTTCGGACTCATGTGCCTTCCAGAACCAGGGGTCTTCGAGCCTGCTGCGTACGATTAGCCAGCCTTGCGGCGGCAAAAGGATTCTAAGCCCCCCCATGCTACGGTTCCCTGCGGTCCGAACCCGGTGCCGCATTAGGTTAGGGAACTGGGCGATAATAGCTCCTCCGCATCCCAAAGCGCGCTGCCCTCCTAGGCGCGCAACACTAAGTAATCCAAGCCAACCCACATTACTGACTAACGGTGGATAATCAAATTTCTTAGACGTACTAAAGACAACTCCATGAATGAGCAAAATGAAGGGTGCATTAATGAGAAAGATCTCTGGGGAAACCGCTAAAAAAAGATTGAACATGTGGGAGGATCCGAACGAATTCCGCTTTCATTTCCCACGTATGGAGCACCGAGTTACTTATGTTACGGTCTTAAGAAGGTAGGCTGCACGCGGCTAGGAAGGCTACGTCCCATGGGTCAGTTTCTGTCTCAGCTATTTAGAAAAAAAAAGATTAAAATCCTTGATTTCCTTTTGTATCTTTCGATACGGTATACTCTGAGAAGGATTCCTTTGGATCTCTTTTAAATAAAGATCCAAAGTTTTTTCCTTTAGTGGAACTCCCTCTTTATAAAAGATACATTCCCGTATATCGTATCGATTCGCGTAAATGCGATCCCTATGATATTTTTTGTGGAGCAGCTCCTTCTCTATTTTTTTTCTATAAGGAGCTGTTTTTCCACCAAATCATCATAGGCTATTCTATTTATTTTTCCACTATTCCCAAAGAAGTGGCGATTGAGGCGATCCTCAAGTTCGCCGTAGCGTTGTTCATCTTCCATAAGCGGTTTGATCACCTCAAGACCTTCAGGAGGGGCGCTTCGGTGCGCTACAGGATGGTCCCGCAGGTAATCCTCTTCTGCCACGTGAGGTTAAATAAAAATTGAAGATGCTTCTTAGAGCAAGTTGATGAAGGGGGTGAGAGGATGTTTTTAGTGATCAATACTTCCAACAAATTTCTATAAATCCAAAGAATCAACCACAACTTGAAAGTCTTCTTTGGGTTTGGAACATTTCTAAAGGCAAATGGTCACATAGATCTCATAATCGGTGCTAGAAGATCGATCATTAATACATGTTGTTAATGCATTATTCAATCTATCACCACATTAACTACACCAAAATAATCAAGTAGAAGAAACCTAAGACTTCATGGTATGAAGAAGTTGCAATGTTAATGTTGTACTTGCACGAGACAGTACAACAATGAAAAGCTGGTCAAACTTTATCTCAAGTTATTTTGCAGTCATGGCCAAGTGGTAATGATGATGGTTCTCACAAAAGTGGTGTGCGTTTAAATCCTTACAAATACTCAATAATTAGGTGGTATTTGGGAGTAAAATAATTGTTCGATAAAAAGTGTTCATTTTGCAGTTTTAGGTGAACTTTACATGATTCACATGATCCTGATAAATAGACTACGTTAATAAGGATCCGACTTGCTTATGGGTTTATGTAAAGACAAGTAATTAAAAGTGTAACATATACCAAAGCTCTTGTCCAGAAACTAATTAAGCTTAAAGATAAATGAAAAACCTGAACTAAAAATAGATTGATATATATATATATATATATATATATATATATATATATATATATATATATATATATATATATATATATATATATATATATATATATATATATATATATATATATATATATGCTGGTTGTTTAACCATGCATTGTATCAGATTAAGACTATAAAACCCGTAAGGTGTTATATATTATTAATCAGCTGCATGTAAATATGAACACAATAGTATAGTTACAAAGGAAAACTAATAAAATCATGTCTCCTAATTATGATAAAGATTATTACTATGAACTCTAACTAATATATTATATTTTATAAACACAAGAGGTTGGTTTGTTTATCAGATCTGGGGACTTAAGTGGACCGTGATGATCTGAATAGACGAGTTCATGATTAAAGGCTGAACCAAATTAGATGACTGTAAATAGACCATATATAGAAGACTGTATGATGTGTATATATAGCAGGTAATTATGGGAACTTAAGACATATGCAAAACCCTTTAGACATTGATATTCACACATAGCACAAGTAATCAAATTTCCATATCACTTCAGCTCATGTAGCAGAAAAATGGAAGTTAAAGTATTGTGCAGCTTCTTTAGTTCATACTTCACAAAAGAAACCTACATGAGAACTTTTAACCAGGATTAAAATCAACATATACACCTACCTCCAAAAAAACAAGTAAAGGTCAAAGCTTCATGATAATCATACTCATAATCAAGATATGTGCTTAAAGATCTCAAACACTTGAAAATAAACAAATATACCTCAAAACTGCAACTTCAGGAGTACAAATAGTAAACTGATAAAGGGTGTATGCCTGTGTTCTTTTTTAATCTCTTAACCAAGTTATCAGATGGTAGCAATAGAAGCCACATAATATTCAAACTTTTCACCATAAAGTATAAGTCGAGATAGATTTCTCACCGTCTCTCCTCGCCACTTCCTCCCTTCATGCCCGTGTTCTTCCACATGCATAAGCCATGGATTTCTTTCACATATTAGCGTTGGATATGGTCTTACGATAAAACTTAGCGTATAGATATGATTGTCAACAACGAAAGAACTAATCCATAATTATTATATGTTTGTTTTGAAGGCAGAGCAATTAGAAGACACATATACTGTACTAATTCATACCTATGGCTATCAAGCTCCAGCTTTTAAGCATAACAAATTTAACCAGGTTTTGATCATTAAAAAAGGGATTAATTATTTCTAATTATAGTATGATGTGTGATTATCAATTATATTAATAGCTAGGTTATCACATATCAGAACATAGCTCACAAAGAAAGGGTAGATTTTCTTCTGATCAATACCTTATAAACTAATATTAAACTGATCACATCCAAAGGTACACAAGATTTAGGGTTTCCAAGCTTATGAACATAATCTAGGGTTTACTAGCTGGCCTAGTTTAATCTTATTTCAAACTAGCTAGCGAAAGGGCGAATATTATATCGCGTATCTTAGAAAACACCAAAATTGACAGAGTAACGTAAACTAATCTTGATCTCTATTCAAGAACTAATGGTGAATATAGCCAAAAGCAAGGGAATGAAGGTCTTCCATATTCTCTTGGAAAAACCAATCTTTGTTATGACTTATTTGCATATCCAAAGAATCAATTGAGTAACTTGAACCTTCTTGGAGGCTGCAAAATGACCCATCTTCTTCCTTGATAAACGAATCCGCGTAGTTTTCTCCCGTTGAGTTGAAATTCATGATCGCGTTTACATTAATGTTGGTGCGCGAGTTCTGATCGAATTGGGGCATATTTATGCATGAACTCTCTGATTGTTGAAACCAACTGTGGATATCTTGAGGAGGTGTGTAGGAAGGAAGTCTCTCATTATGTGTATAATCATTGCTAGGATGATTTGAACCATTGAGTACACTTTGAGCTGCTTGAGCTTTTAAAGAAGCTAGTTGAGATTGTAAACTAACAACCTGTTAACAATAATAACAACCATTAGAATGAAGATAATCTTTTCAATATGTATAATCAAGATTAGGGTTTTACTTTGATATATTCAGAAGCAAATTGTACCTCTTGTTGAAGTGCAAAAATATGTGCAACACAGCCATAGATGGGATCTTGAAGCCTTGCTTGAGCTTCATACGCGATGGTAATCGCTGCTTCACATCGACCACTAACGGGTAGTTGAGCAAGAAGTTTAGAGGCATTGCTTGCACCAAAGACCCTATGAATGGCTGCAAAATGGGCAGCACCTTGTTCATGGCAGAAATAAGGGGCAAAAACACAACCCTTTACACATTTTCTTCTCAAGAACTTGCAAGCACCACAAGGAGAACCTGATCCAGTCATGTTAAATTAATGACTTGGGTTTATTTTTCAAGAAAAATTGTTTCTTGAAGTGTTTGATGATGAGCTAATTGTGTTTGTTCTTATATTGATGAAAACATTATCATCATGTTTATAAACACAAGAGGGTGAGGGGTGGATCATATGGTAATGAATATTTTAACCACTAATGGTTCCCTTAATGGCCTACAGTTAGGATTATTTAATTTCTATTAGAAAAATAAAAACAAAAAACTTTTTTGCAAGTTCACCCCACACCCAACCCCACCTCCCTTCTCTGTTTTCTTATTTTAGTTCTAATATTCATTTCACTTGTAAGATTCCATTTCAAATCCTTAAAAGAACAAAGGAGTTGCTACAAAGCAGCCTGTAATAGTTTGATAGACTGTTAACTTTTCTCAGATAATTAACTAGCTCAATAATCTCTTAAACTTACATGCATTGCATACATACACACATACATGTAAATGTGTGACTGCATTTGTTTATTATTATTATCACTCACCAAAACAAAGGTCGCCTATAGCAACCACAATTTGAACACTTGTACCGAAGACAATTAAGTCGTCGCTATAGGTCTTGAAAGCATATACCAATGACAATTCGTTGCTATAAGGCTCGCTGGCATAGCCTCATAGCTAAAGGTCATAAATATTGCCGGTAATTTTTGGCCTTTATCGTAGGTGTTATCAAATTTTGGAAATAAAATTTTGTTTTTTTTATAATTTTCTAGAATTGACATAAACATCAAACCAATGTTCAACTTGTCATACAAATCAAACCAAATTATCTAAAACCATTACATCAAACCAAATCATATTTCTTAAAACCATTACATCAAACAAAATTGGTTGAAATACCAAATCAAACCAAAGTGTTAGAATTCCACACATATCACAAGGAAATCGTTTGAAATGTCACACACATCGAACGAAATAGAGTTTATCAACTTTCATCATGTCCTTTTTAACGTCTCCATTCTCCTTTCGTATCTTGGGTTTTACTATTAAAGCTTTCTTATATTTTCTGAAATAGCTCTTGCACTTGTTGTCGATGTTGAAGTTGTTCTTAGAGTTTGGCTTTCAACTCATCTTTTATATGGCTGTGCATTTGTTGTCGCTATGATGAAAGAGAATAAGCCGTGAATGACTTTGTAGGTAAGTTAAACAGCACATGAGTCAAATTTGAAAGTCTTGGTTCTTATCTTAAGAATAAGATAATTGTTAGGAAATTGCTTAACATAGTACCATAGAATTCTACTGATCGTACTATCTATTGAGTGTATTCATAAGTGAAAAAAATGACAAATGATGAAGTAACGAGAAGAATAAAAGCGTATTATAACGACTCAAAAGCCATGATGACCCATAGGAGAATAATCAAGGTAAGCTTTAAATGGTAAGTATAAACAACTAAAAGGTCATTTGATGATCGTGAGAGTTAGCACTATTGAAAGGGATGAGTTGATGGCAACTAAAGTTATGGTATGGGTCAAGGAAGATGTTTTGGTAGAGTAGAAAAAGGATGCGGAAGAGTATATACTAAAATAAAACACTAACTCCAATCACTTAACTAACTTAAACATAAAAGGTAAATTGAATTTAACATCATTAATAACAATTTAAACAGTATATAATAAGTTGAAGTTGCTATATATTTTGCTTTTCGCTTTTGTCCATTAGTAGTAAGCACCTTATAATGTTGTGTGTTAGTAAAAACCAAGCATTAAGTACTTACTACTACTTCTTAATGTAAGACTTTATTTTCATACAACCTCATAGTTGCATTCAACATCATAAACATACAATTCTTAAACTTTAAACATTCATCATCATAATAGTATAAATTAAAACTATCATTGCATAGAACATTGTTTAAATATCTATTACATTAATCCTTAAAATATCTATTAAACTATCAAAATGTCAGTCTTGATCACAGCCATATAACTTACCATCTGTGTCAAGCTATCATTCTTTATTCCCTCTTTGCTTTACTCGTCAAGCTAATATGCATACAAAAGTCAGCGTTGCTGATTGAGTTTTAGTTTTAAATTTTAAAAAACTCATTAGCATATTAGTCATTTAAAATCTTTTAACTTTACATCATCACTACATTATACATTTAGTATATTTATCGCCTTTCTTATCTTCATAGATATTCATACATTATCACTATATTCTTTCATTTATTTTATCTTCTATATTTTCACGTTATCTTTTAGCTAGTACAAATACTAGGCTTCAATCATGATGAGCATACACAAGTTATAACTCCTATCATGTGCGTATGTACAAGACACAACTCCTATCAGGTGAGTGTATACAAGATGCAACTCTTATCAAGTGAGTGTATACAATATACCACTCCTATCAAGTGAGTAGTACACAAAGCAAAGCTCCTATTAGGATGAGAATGCAACGAATGCAAACTCCTATCAGTGCTCGCAAAACTTTATGTATATTGGACACATTTACTTTATGTTTTACTTTTATCTTTCTTTCTTTCTTTCTTTATAACTTTACCATAACATTAGTAAATTATTTATACATTATCATAATCATGGCTATACTTTACAATTATTATATATAACACATCATCATCAACTTTTCTTAGATAATATGTATCTAAAGTTCTATAGAGTAAGGGTAGTTCATCAGCACTACACAATTTACATTACTTTAACCTTTTTTATCATGTTATACAAGGCACAAGGCAATACATACAAGCTATATCATATGGATAGAACAGAACAAATACAGGTAACAATAACAGAGGAAATGCGAGCGACTAAAGTCATGTGGATGACTAGAGTTAATGCGGGTAATAGTAGCATGGGTAATGCGGGTGGTTAAGGTCAATGCGGGTAAACTAGACCAATGTGGATAAACAAGGAAAATCCAGACAATGGTAACAGTTGGATCACTACGGATGAACTATCCAAGGCGGGTAATAGTTTCAGGCTAATACAGGTGAACTACATGTTTATCTGCATTCAGTCACACTTAACCTTTTAAGTATCAATGTAGATAGCTATCCATGCGGGTAATAGTAGCAAGGTAATGTTGGTAGTTTATCAGCTAATGCGCGTGACTATATGTCATCCGCATTCACTATACTTGCGGAACTTTCCGAGGAAATACGGCTAGAGTCATTAATGCAGGTGACTTTATTCATCCGCATTAATAACCAATGCGAACAACTGTAAACCACAAGGTCCAATACGACTTAGCTATACTCATCCGCACTTATACACTTAATAATTAAGGTATAGATGCAGACGACCATTCTACGAATAAAGGTGTTGATGAATCACCCACATTTGCATATACACTTTACAATGCCATTATCATACATACCATTAGGGTTCCTGTAACTCATTATTTTTCAGATGAAAAAACATATCTTAGAATTGCTCATGGCTTTCAGATTTTGCATTTTCACTATTTTTCAACACTAACAAAAAAAAAGCAAAAAAGGGTAACAAATAACACGGACACAAACAAGTACTTAAACGAACCTTAATGTCTTCCATAACTAAGCAAACTTTAAGTCCATTGATGTAAAACTCATATTTCATCTTTCATTGTTTTGCGCCACCTAAAACCATATCATTTGAGCCTCCATCTTTCTCTCCCATAATCTAACCTTTGTCATAAACATCTTTTTCATTTTTTTACCTATTTCTCTAATTCTTAATAGAGAAAAACTTACAAAATCTAAAATAGTTATATATACTGTAAGGTTATACTTGAAGGCTGATGCAACCAAATCAACCAAAGAGCTTCCAGCATGCATACATGAAATACAGAATAAAAGTTACTTCAGAAGTTTTACACATTTCAGAGAAAAAATCCTAAGTGTAAAATCTTTCGAAGACAAAGACAAAATCTTCCAAAGCCAAAGATAAAGTCTTTCGAAGCTTCAAAGACAAAGTCTTCCAAAGCCAAAAAACTGAAGACTGATTTCTTCTGAAGATAGAAAAGACATGCTTTCTCTGATCAAATTTTGAATAAAGCTGACCAACTTTCCATTACCACTCTAAAGACTCATCAACTTATACAAGTTAGTAAAAAGATCCGTGCTTTTGTAAACTGTAGATTATGGTTTGGGGTATGTGACTTTCTACTTTGTATCTTTTATCCTTTTTGTAATATATTAGGATGTGAGCGATGGCATGTCATAATCACAAGTCAAAATGCAATCTGTCTTTTGATTGTACATTGATCTTGTCGTCTAGATTAGTGTTTTTCAGCTGGCTTTCAAATTATAGCCAGTTGTAGGATGTAGTATAAAGTATCTCAGGTTTTTGTATTTGTTTTTATGCTTTATAACACTTGTAATAGAACTTGAGAGTAATATACAACATTCTTGAAAATCATACTTATCTTGTTTTTGTTCTTTGTTCTGTCTCATTACTTACTTGTGTTCTTATTATATTTCTTATAAACCCGGTTCCCTATTTTATCTGTTAAGTGTTCTAACACTTTTTTTATTGTGAGACTGATTGTATTGACCATTTCTTAACCGGTCCTGCATACACATACAATATAAATTTGTGTATTTATTCATTGTGTACAGATGACGCATTTAAATAACATTTAAGAGTTAAAAAATTACATTTTAACCCCCCCCCCCCTAAGTTTAACTATGCATATACTTTATGTCCTATACTATATATTTGCTTCTTTTGGCACATTCATAATTTTCTAGTTTATTTTTTTCCTCTAAGAATTATAAAATTTAATATCATTTGTGTATTTCTGAATATATCGTTATAACATACTTATTTTATCTACATTTTGATATTTTTTAAATATAATGTATAAATCATCGACACACAAATATACAAACCATCAAAATTGGTTCAATGTTTTAATTTTTATAGCTTTTTTTTCTTTTTTCCTTCAGCTTTTAAACTATGATTCTTTTAGAATTCAAATCTATATGTGCTTATTTTTTATCTGTTTGGTTGTTTTCGGTTGCGAGATATCTATTTTATCAAGGTTCTCGCGTTAATTTTTTCAATGTTTTCTATTTAATGTACTAACTTTCAGATATTATCAGAGCCTGCAACACACGGGTTTGTTATTAATGAAGTACAGTTATCATTTTCTTACATGTAAGACGCAAATTCATGGCAACTTTTTTAATATCAATTTTCTAACAGTTTGCGCCCTCGCCACAACATAATGGTCTTAATCCTAGTTACTCACTATATAAAAAAATATAAAGATAAGACTGATATAAATTATATTTTTTTAGAAGACTACATAAATATAAAATTAAAAAATACATCCAAATTGAAAAAATAAAAAGGTAAAATACAAAAAAAAAATAAGATTATCTTTGTGCCTTTGTGGGATAGTTAAATTGTAACACGTCCCACCAAATTTGAGTGAAGGTTGTTATGCGCTTCTTAGCTACGAAATTCCCCCAAATAGTAGCTTTTTTATGATGGGCATCAATTTTTTTAAAAAGTCATTTTTTCATTATAATAAGAAATTTTCTTATCTTTGTTTTAGGAAATTATATTATTTAATATGATGCATGTACCTAGTATGAACATTATTCTTTAGGCCGCCATGCTTGTGTCTGTTTTTGCACTCTTTGTTATCACTGTTTGAGAACATCAAATGCCAATTCGACATCTTTTCATGCTACTTCTTGAGCTGCTTTTAACTTTCTTCGTTTTTCATCTAATAGATACGTGAATGATTAACATATATAAAATACTTACAATATATTTCTTTAGTAAGACGTGTGCTTGTAGTACATTCCTCTGCTTCAAACCGTTACTTGAGTGTCACCCTATTTATGATGTCGTTAAATACTACAACTAATCAAAAAAATTGATATCATTTTTGGAATCATCAACATACACCAAAGAATGTATGCAAAAACCATAGATCATGTGATGCTACTATTTTATGGATGATTAAATCGTATGTATTGACCCCATTTTGTGGGTAATTTGTCCATTCTAAAATCACATAATCAATGCAGCCATTGGGAGGGGTGGGGTTATTGTAAAAATAAAGAAAAAACTAAAAATAGTGAGAACGATTATTATCCATTAGATCTTAGATCCAATGGCTAAAAAGTCCGATGGCGTAATGGTAATATTTGAAACTTTAAATGATAGGTCAATGGTATTTTAGTCTTAATCACATTTTTATGTTTCATCTTTTTTTAAACGCTCATAAATTTTACATACAACATTATTTATTTTAAATACCATAAATACAAGTGTTTTTTTATCTTTAAAACGCCTATGATTTTGATGCATGAAAACAAAGTTTCTTTTCATGAAATTTTAGATCATTGTATAATATTCATCAGCTCATTATATAATATCAGGTCATTATTTAATATTAATATTATCATTGTTGCTAATATTAACCATTTTGTTCTACATTATGTTTTTTATAAATGATTATTTTATAATAACACAATGCTAAAAGTGTATTTTTTTATGTTTTCAGTTTATTGTGTAATCCTAATCAGGTCATTGTGTAATTCTGATTTATCAGCTCATTATGTATATTGCTAATTATCGAGTCTATTCCTAGTCATTGTGTTACCCATTGTGTCTAATGTTAACTATTGTGTTTTTTTTAAATGGTGATTTTAAATAACATAATGCTGGAAATGTATTTTTTTATGTTTTTTTCTGTTCATTTGTGTAATACTGATCATGTCATTATGTAATCCACATCAATCAGCTCATTGTGTATATTGCTAATTATCGAGTCTAGTGTTGATCAATGGTCATTGTGTTACACATTGTGTCTAATGTTGACTATTGTGTTATGCAGTGTGTTTTTAAAATTTATGATTATCAAATAACACAATGCTAAAAATGTAATTTTTTACGGTTTTTATTTCATTATATAATCCTGATCATGTCATTTTGTAATTCTCGTCAAAACTGCTCATTATGTCTATTGCTAATAATCGAGTTTATTGTTGTTTATTATGTTATCCATTGTATCTAATATTGACCATTGTGTTTGCATTGTGATTTTGAAATGATGATTTTCGAATAACACAATAATAAGAAATGTAACTTCTTATGTTTCAAGTTTATTGTGTATTAATCATCAGATAATTGTGTAATCTTCATCCATTCGAATATTAGAAGATTACACAATGATCTAACGAAATTACATAATGAGTTAAAAAAAACTTTGTTATTTTATATCAACACTAGACACATTTTAAAGATTAAAAATGCTTGTTTTAATGGTGTAATTTAAAAAATAATAATAATAATAATATCGTATGTAAAAGTTATGAATGTTTGAAAAATGTGGAAGGGGGAACATTATTAATTTTGCCCCCAGCCTAATTTTAATCAAAAGTACATGTATTAACATTTTAATCCTTCTTATACTTTTTAGTTTTAGAAGATTTAGTATTTGAAAATTTCGATTTTGGGAAAACCTTGTTCCATTTCATGTCTTATACACAGCTGTTGAGTGTTACTCCATATCGATTTATGCAAATATTGTTTGTAATAAAGCTTAATGACACCTTTATAATATTTATAAATATATTTTGTGATGTTTTTTCAGACATCTTTAAATACGCATCCTAGTTGTATTCTAATTGACGAACTAGGGATCTATACTTTTGTAAAGGAGTACAACCCTTTCTACTTCTTGAATATATTCTATGCTAATCTGAAAAATAAAATCTATTAGAGCACTCACATCTCATTATTTACTTTTATCCTTACGATTACATTAAAAATCATTATTTTTTCTCTCTTCTATAATTTATATAAAATTATTTTACACAACTATTATTATCTTTTCTCTCTCATCCACTCATAACCATTTTCAAAAATATTAGAATATTTATAAGGGTTGAACAATGATTTTTTTAAATTTACAAATAAACAGTAATATTTTTTCTATACTCCACTCACAACCACTCAAAACCATTATTTATAATATAAGGACTCTACTCACATATTTTAAGGAACGTGCTATGAATGCTTTAGTTGTCTACACATTTCGAACAGCCACCTGAACATTTTGTTAGCGTATCTGTCTATCTGACACTCTTGGCAAAGTAGTCACCCACCGAAGTATCATATGTAGCTTGACTATTTGTGTTTAAACGAGCTTTTCTTGTTCCTGGACGTGGATTTTTAGCTTCAACGGTTAAATTAGGTAGCATCTACTTGTGATAAAAAGTTGTCTCATTGATCAATGATAATGATTAATCCTATTTTAATTCTTATAGTTTTTTAGAGTTAAATATAAAAAATAAATAGTAAAGAATGATGTCTGAAAATGATCATAGTTAAAATAGTATTTATAGGAGATAATTTGGTTTTCTATAGAGATTAAAACAACCAATTAATTCTTTTAATATCGCCGTTTTATAAAAATATGTGATTTTAAGGGTAAAATTTTGAGCAGGTGAACGGATCTTTCACCCAATGTTGTCATCCCCGCAGGGTTGGAAAGTCGTTCTATCACATGGTACATGTGTGGCATGATGTTCCCGCTCGACCTCTTGATGTTACTTCAACACATCGCATGTGACACAATGGGTATAACACCAAACCTGGCCTAAAACAGTTTCTTAATATTTTATTATATTATATACAGTATTAAAAAACAACTCAAGAGCTACAATGCATTTTAACTTTTCACACTAGACTTTAGATTTATAGGTTAAACACAAATAGTTGATGTAGGCTTTTATACATTAAACATAAATAGTTAATTTAATATTTATTTATGCTTAAACACAAATGTTATTTGACCCCTTAAGTTTCTATAATTCCGGATTTACCCCAATACAATTTTAAAATTTTTAGGTACGTGTTGATACGAGTCGGGTTAAATATAAAACGTTTTTGTGCATATTTTATATGCGCTTTGAGATGATTTACATTTCGACGTTCGCTTATGTTTTGACGTAAGTTTTTTCGGAAATAAGTCGGGTCAAATATAAAACGTTCTCATTTGACGGTATAAATCCGAGTTACTCTACGTTTCAACATAAATTTAATTTGGAAACGAGTCGGGACGATTGTAATCTATGTGCTTTTCTTAATGTACGCATTAACTTGGTCTATGTTTCGACATAATTTTGTTTGGAAAAGAGACGGATCAAGTATAATACGTTTTCGTTCAACGGTATAAATTCGATTTATTTTACAGTTCAACGAGAATTCAGAGATAGGTAAGTTCGATTGTTAGTTTATACTTTATCACGTAGCATATGATTCCGCTGCAACATGCGAACAGTAAAAACTAGTTACATATATAAAACATGTGACAACTAGCTCTCAAGTTATACCCACCAGACTATGAACTTATGGTTACTTCTTGTTTAAATTTATATTGGGAAAAGGGTACTAGGGTAATGACAAGGCTAATCTAGTTTACTATAAGGTTAATTTGGACTTAAAACCAACAAATTAGGGAGTTCTTGCATGCCATTTGTTCCCTTCTGGAAACCATTATCTATTTATTAATTTGTCATGTACACTACTTCCATGGATGAATAGCTTTGAGTCATGTATACTTGTTGGCCACTTCAGCTAGAAATTAAAGGATTAGTGTTCTTGGGGACAAAAAGTAGGAACAATTAAAATTGGGATCATTATAATAAATCACCTTTAGACAATTATGTAAACTTTTTCGAGAATAGCATTTCGACCTAATTGCTAGTATTTTAATTAGTTTTGGCTTGTTAACTTGATGCGACTCATTCACCTAGATAAATCTTATTTGGTTAACTTATGTCCCTTAAATTTTTATGCATTGAAACTAATTTCAATAAACAAAATTAAGCTTGGATTGTAGCTAATTAGTGCAACTTAATTACCTAAATAATCAGTCCAAGAAAAACTTAATTGTTTTCAAATTAAGTAGGTAATTTGAATAATTTGTCCATTTCTTTAAAAGATATTAAAATATTTTTATTAATTAATTTCATTTTCGGTATATTATGGTAAAAAATATTTTTATAGTATGTATGATTAATATTTTTGGTTTCTCAACTCATTTTGTTCTTATTACATATTTTTGTCTTATAAATTATAGGTATTAGTTAACAAAATTATTGTCAGATGAAAGATGATAAAATTATTTACATGATTTATAATAAAATAATTCTATTAGGAACTTTAGAACACATGCATGTTGTAATTAAATAATATGGCGCAAACCCCCATTGTGCACTTCCAATAATGGCACACCCATATATATCTCTCCCTTACTTTTGTATATTTTAACTTAATGTCAAATCAGATTAACTTTTATAAAACTTTCTTTGGTTTTATTCTAAAAAAATTACTATTTAATACGAATTTTTGTCATGTGTGTGGTTATTAGTACACCTTAAAATTATAAATTAACATCACAGATTTTTATACAGGTCGTATAACATCATATGCGTTGTATAGGTGAGTCGTATAGCTTTATACGAAACGTATAATCCATCTAACAGACCATCAAATTTTTCTTGTAATTAGTGTTGAAATTTGTTATACGTGTTGTATAGCCCTATATATGTCGTATAGGGGTTCGTATACGGCTATATGGGGCGTATAGCCCTCTGGTAGCCCCCCTGAATTTACCACGTTTTCAGTGTTTTCAACCTTATACGTCTCGCGATGGAGCTATACGAAGCGTATAAGTGGTGTCGATTTATAATGTTGGGTGTGTGTACACTGGTAGCTTTTTGTTAGTTCAAGGGTTGATGTGATAAAAGATCGACATACTTTATTTTCTATAAAAGTTGCTCAAGGGAATATTTAGATGTGGAATTCTTTAAACTCATTAAAAATGTATATATCTTTCTGAAAAAGTTTTTCTTTTCTTTTCTGAGTTTTACGTGTTAGATTGGTGTAATATAGGTTTTTAATATATTTGTTTTTTTAATATCTTTGTTTTCTATTTATATAACAGAAATTATAAACACTTACAATTTAAAAGGGGGTTAAAAGTGTTTTACAAGAACATAGGTAAGTTGTGAAACTTTTAAATGCGTATGATTGTGCAGGTGATGAGGCCCACCTGCCTTTTATCCTAGCCACCTCTTTCTTTCATTTAGATATATTTTGAGCTCCTAAAACTAATTAAAATATTAATTCTATTAACTAATATATTACTTTAAATCAATTATAAAAACAATATGATATTTTAAATATCAAATATCTGCGACGTGCTAATTTCTACCTATTTCTGGGTTGTCATTTTATCCAGTGGCGGATCTAGACGTAAAGTTCAGGGGTAACGTAAATTTTTTTACCGTACATTTATATTAATAAAGAGGTTCGAAGGAAAATCATTCAAATCAAATCCATTTGGTATCGAAGGAATTGAACTCAAAGGAGTTGTTAACCCAATATGATCATCATTATAATAACCAATATCCTACTTTTAAAATTTTCTTTTGAAAAAAATGTCAATAAAAACTTATTTTTTCATCTTTAAAATCCCTAGTTTTATAACAAATAACGTAATAAGATTACAAATTGCACTAAGAATTAACATAATTCAAATATCTAATTTCAATATCAAACCTCTAATTCATCTTTCAAATCCCTACTTCATACACCTAATTGCATAAACTCTAAATATTAGAAATTAAACCAAATAACCATTAATTTTTATAACAAATAACACTTAAATATTAAAATTGAACAACATAAATCCTAAATCCTTAATCTCATAGTGTAATAGAAAAAAAACCTAGAAATGTTATCTTGAAGTGAGGATGAATTGGTGAAAGATCACATGTGGGCGGTGGCAACGACTGCCGTAGCAGGCAGCAGTTCGGTGGTGGTCGGCCTGACAACCAGCGGTGGGGACGTGGGGTGATCGGCGGTGTGGGTGGATGATGGCTAACTGGCTGTGGTCTGTGGGAACTGGGAAGGGATGAATGGTCGATGGATGTTTTTTTTTTTTTGTTTTTTAATTTTAAATTTTATGTTTGATTGGGTTATAGTTATTTAGGCTAATTAGTTAGGCCTTTTTAAGTTGTTTAATGTTTTTGGGGCTTATATTCATTTTGGACTTGTTAATAATTATTATATTTTGGGCTTATTACTTATTTATGTTTTTATAGAATGTAATGAAATATAAGATTATTTATTATAAACTTTAAAACTTTCTATAGTGTGTTGAGTTTAAAAAAAATAGGGGTAACGTTATATTTTTTCAGGGGTAACATAAAACCGTAATTATTATTTTTTATTTTACGTAAAACCGTAATTTTTTCTCTTTACACTACTCGTAAAAAGTTGAGGGGTAGCGGAGGCTACCCCTCGGCTTTATGTAGGTCCGCCCATGATTTTATCTTTTGATTACACAAACACGACATGATTATTTATATTTACGTATCCAAACCTCTGTTTTCTTTTTTGGATATATAAACCAGTCGCATTGCGCAGTGTCTGATGCTAGTTCTATAAAAATAACATATTTCACTCTTTTCACATGTGCCATGATAACTAAGTCATTAAATATATGCAACTTAGATTTCAATAATTCAAAACCTGATTTTCCTGTAACTAAAATCAGATATAAATATATTGATGATTATGTAAGTAGTATTATTCTTAGAAACAAAACTTAAAATTAGATGTGGCATTGATCAAATTATAGGTATAAATTATTTTTGAATAATGAGTAATAGTTGAAAAGTAAAATTTAATTTGTCTTAAAACATATAACTTTTTGAACTTTCAACAAATATACAAACCTATGAATGAAGAATAAGAACTATTGTTTGTATAGATGTAAATGTTATGCGGACTTTACTGACATGTTTATTTATAGTTTTGTTTGTAATATCCAACATAAGCTAATTTCTACCCTGGTCCAACAAGTTTTTCTGTGTTTCGGGTTAAATTGTGTACCGTCTTTTGTGTATACACTTGTGTTTAATGTGTGTCACATGTCATTTGTATGATTTAGTTAATTGAACCGATAGTTGTGTGAGTTCAATGGCAATCGTGATTTTTCTCCACGGAAACAGTCATTAGATTAAAAAAATCTCTCTTGATACCAATTAAAGTAAACATTTGTCTTTCCAATCTAATTTTTAAACCGCGGGCATTTATAGTATTAGTCAATGACATATAAAGATAATTAACCTTAAATAAGAATTTAAAGCTTTTTAGTTGTCATAAACACCTGACAACCAGCCTAATTGTACTTGATTATGATTAAACAAATATTTGTGATAGAAAGCCACCAAATGAAATTGCTTAATTATTGGGTTCCAATTCTTTACTAATTAAATTTGTATCCCCCAACCAAGTTGAAGTTGTACAGTGACCTAAAAGTTGTTATAATGCCACCATCTCAAAAGAAGCGAATAAGGTTAAAGGCGGTAGATATTAGGGTGCGAAATTTCTTACACGATATAAAAGCAAAAACAAATTAGGTTATGAATTGTTAAATTTAAGTTTTCTAAAACGAATATAAATTTAAGGTACTTGATTTAATTGTTTGTTGGTGATACTAAGGTACTGAATACAGGCCATGTGACATCCGGTAATTTTCCGTTACCAAACTCCGTTAGTTCCATTAGGTCTTGCATACACGTGTCGTGAGCACACACTAGTTGTCATTCCGTTGGTGACTTAATAACAATTATCTATGATAAACAGATAATAATCTAATTAATAATATTGATTATTAGTTTATGGTTATGTGATTCATCAATTTTAAATATTATTTGTGAATTTCACTTAATAACGTGACAACGTGTAATATTATTTCGTGTGTTTTGTAGTTATTAGAAAATATGAATGTGATTATTATTGTTAATTAATAACACTTGTATTTTGTAGTTAGAATTGTTAAAAAGTGCTAAAAAGATTAACTTTTACAAAAGGTGATTAAAAGAGGGTTTAAATGAAAAATTCTAATTAAGTTTCACAAAAACCCAACCCTAACCATCACACACCCCAGCTCTTGCGATTTTGATACTAGAGCAACAATTCTCCATTGATTTTGCTTAGACTTGACTACTACAACGCGTTAGCAAGCCCAATTCTTGATTTCTACGTGATTAAAGGTTAGATTTTGATTGATTTTTCATGGTTTTTGATTCAAGAACAACACTAGTTCATTTAACATGGATAATGTCGAAATTGATGTTGTTTGATAATAGTATGATGTTAGTTGTATTGTATTGATGTTAGTTTACGTGGATTATGCAAGATATTCATGGATTTGTTGTGTTGTTCATACCTTGCTATAAGTAGAAACTTTTAGATATGAGATTTGTGAAATATGATGAATTGATGATGTTGGTCATGTCTAGATGATTGTTATGGACTTGATTAGGTATGAAGTTGATGAATTCATGAATGAATTGGGTGTTAGATGGATTTCTGGGTGTTACTTTCCCGAAAGAGAAACTTTATTTATGTAGATCATTGGATATTATGAATTGGGCATGTTCATGATGTTAGGATCATGTTAGAATGCTTGTTGATGATGTCTAATATGGTAGAATATGCTAATTGAGTTGTATAGATGCTTGATGCATTACTTGGGAAATTTAAGTTCTTATGGAATATACATGATGATGGATTATATTAGGTGATTATGGAACTATGTTTGGGATTATGATGTATGATTTATTAGTTAAAATTATAATTGTGGATTTTTTGAGATTCGTATGAGTTGTATGATAAACTATGGTGTATGATGAACTTTATAGCACTTAGGGTTTGTAGTGTGGCATACGTGAACAACTTGTGTGATAATCATTGGTAATGAGTTGTTATACTTGATCAAACAAAAATTCAATCAACTTGTCACCAACGGGTCAAACGGGTCAACTAGGTCTAATGAGTCTTGTTTTCCAAAACCTTGGGTCAACGTGTTTATTGAGCACTTAGGGTTGTTAAACTTTCTATGTACACGTACTTATGTACTTGCGTGTTCTAGCTAATCTTTGTCGGGTTGTCTTTCCACTCATTGTTAGCTTTTACTATCGTTTGTTTGCGCATCAGGTGAGTTCAAAGCCCCACTTTTATTTACTCTCTTTTTGGAGGAGAAGCATACTTGGTTTTAAAACGCTTTACTATTATAACATGTGTTTAGTAAGACATAGTGTGTTATACCATAGAAAGCCCTTACACTTTCAGATCGTTAATTAAAGAATCTAACAAGAAATCTTGGGTAGTACTACTGGGTCTGACAAACCCCACCCGTACGATTGAAGGTCAAGCGGGTGCAATATTGTCCTAAACGACTAACAGCGTCACGACTTGGTATGTCGTGGGTGGAGTTTTTTTAAAAATGGATGGAAATTTTGAAAATGGGGGGAAAATCGTTACATTAGTGGCGTAACGTGATGTAAAAGTTAGTTACACTGTATATGTAAGTATTCGTTATATTATGGTTAACGAGTTATCGCAATGTACAAGGATTAACAAAGAATTATACCTTATATATACATACATACAAACACGCACACAATACAAGACATAACAAAAAGCAAGTAAATTACAACAAATTACACTTCAAATAAATATAATTACAAATATATATATATATATATATATATATATATATATATATATATATATATATATATATATATATATATATATATAAAGAATATGAACAATAAATGATAGGCTGGTGTATTCAACATGGGTCACACTTAAATAAATTTCAAGCTTTTCATGAGAACTCTTTTATTTCTTATAGTACGACAACCAAATTTGTTTGTAGCGTTGCATGTCACACCCCCGCTAAAAGCGGAAACACGGGGATGTAACGAGACCGGGATCGTCATAACACATGGTAAGCGATAGAGAGCAATATAAATAAATGATGACATGCGTGTCATGACGACACCCGACAACAAGGGAACTTGTGTCGTGTTTAGTCAATGTTCACGACAACATAGCCATAAGCAACATAATGATGATAACACATATACACATATGAAGAAAATATAAATGTTAATTCCCACAACCCGGGAACAAGTTACAAAAGTTGATAATTGTTTACATGCGTTCACATTGTTCAAAAGATTGTTTAACAAAATGAGCTAAGTCCCAAAAATGCATCCTAGGGTCTCCACTAAGGCAGCACACCTAGATTCCTGGACTTGCATGATCACCTGAAAAGATATGCTTAAAACGGTCAACAAAATTGTTGGTGAGCTCACAGGTTTATGTAATAAAAATGTAAGTGATGCTGTAATATATAGCGCGTCGGAATACCGTGAATACAGTTATTACACAAGTAAATATCACATGACATGAGCTTTGCAACCAAACCTAGCGACGTACACAAAGAAATTGTCGGCATATATTCACCCAAGGGCCCGTTCCTGGCCACTGATGGTACCAACTAGTATACCATCGAACGAGGGTGGGGGTGTCAACCCAGTAGTACTACCAATACCTAACCGTCGGTTCCCACACTGGAATTAAATAGTTGCAAAGATAGAACCACACAGCAGACCCAAGCATGTATCAAATAGTACTTGCAACACAGTATCACGTTGATTCCTTGTATGTAAAATGTATGTAAGTGTACAGCATAAAAATTGTGTAAGCATACTTTTCCCCCAATTTTGTAAATGGTTGAAATATTGTATAAGCGTAAAAAGGGGCCACGAAACTCACTTGTTAGGTGGTAAGTATGTATGATCGATGTATCCCAAATGTTGAATGCAAATAAACAGTCAAACACCTATTGACAGTTATTGTATAGCATTAATGATATGGTATATGTATAAGCGCGCAATAATGATGGGTCGGTTCGGGTCGTATCGGATGGGTCGCGCACAACACACACAGACTGACACACGTACTAGACCTTATGTAGATCCAAGTACAAGACATTGTCGCCACTAATGATGATGTTTAAGTAAAAGTATCGTTGTTTATTGAAGAAGCATTGAATAAGTGTAAATAGTTATAAGTCAATTCGGTCGTTATAAAAGCGTTAGTTTAAATTTGTTCAAAATAGTTTCTGTGCCCTTTCTCACGTTGACTTTAATCTTTGTGGCCAAACAATGGCATTATTGTGTTAGTGTTACCTCGACACCACACGACATACTCACGCCACGCACAAGGGGTCAAACACAACAATTTCAGTCGCATAACAAGGTCAGACGCACGACTCAACCTCCATTCGTGCGAATCAACCCTCAATCGTGCGAATCAGCTTCATTCGTACGATTGAGCCTTCATTCGTATGATTGGCCTTCAGTCGTACCACACAACACCCAATCGCACGACTCAACTTCCATGCGCACGAATCAACCTTCAATCGTGCGAATTAGCTACTTTCGTACGACTGAACCTTCATTCGTGCGATTGGACTCCAGTCGTGCGAATCACATTCATTCGCACACATTCAGTCGGTCACCTGACTCAATCGCACACAATCACTCAATCGCATGACTCAATCGCATACACTCAATCGCACGCATGACTCAATCGCACACAGACACTCAGTCGCACAACTCAGTCGCACGACATGCCTAGTCGCACAACTCAGTCGCGCGATTGACTCAGACGCATGATCCAGTCGCACGACCCACTCAGTCGCACGGCTCAATCGCATGGATGACCCAGTCGCCTGATCTGCAGAATCGCGACTGTGGTCGGGAGGAGCAGCCCCCGAGCTGCTCTAAACACGGGTTTTACACCACAAGGACCTCCAGAAACACTCAACAAACATACACAAGCATAAAACACAAGCAAGGAGACCTCACACGCACCCATACGACCTTGTGTGTCGGGTTGAACCCGAACACCCGAAACCCTAGTTTGGACAGCCGTGAAAAGGCTCGAAAATGGACAACCAAAGACAACTACCTGCTAAGGAGGGGTAGTCTAAGCTGTAGACGGTGTCAAGACGAAGAAAACGAGACCTCTCGGGTCGGATTTGGTGCTAAAATGAAGATTTTGTGTGTGAAGGAGATGAAGATGAAGAAGATGGTGAATGTGAGATTAGGGCTGGTAAGAGGGTATTTATACCCAGCCCAAGTTTGCAAAATTACAAGTTTAGTCCCTGCACTTAACCCCCGAGTTTTCCCAAATTTTGTTCGGTTGAAAAACGACTTTATTAGATGTTTTATTTTAATTGTAAAAGTTCATTTAATGTTATTATGACTTAAGAAATGGTTATATTAAAACATTTATTATATTTATAAAATGATATATTTAACGTTTTCAAAAATGAAAGTTTTAAAGGTCTTTTTAAGGTCTTCACACGGTTATAACGAATACACACACAACGATAATATTGCACACATGATATCCACATAATGAGTCAAATAATGATGAGGAATGACCAAATATAGAATAGATGACGGACAAACACGTCAATTGACGGACCTTAAGGTGACGGATGTCACAGTATCCCCCAGTTGAGAGAATTTCGTCCCGAAATTCAGCTGGAGTTAGGTCCAAGAGTGTCATCCTCGAAAAGATGTGGATATTTGAGTTTCATCTGATCTTCACGTTCCCATGTAAACTCTGGCCCTCGTTTGAATTCCACCTTACGCGAACAATAGGTATTCTACTGCGCTTCAGTTGCTTGACCTTTCGATCCATGATCTCAATGGGTTCTTCAACAAAATGAAGCTTGTCATCAATCTTGATTTCCTCGATTGGCACGTGAAGGGATTCATCGGCCAAACATTTCTTGAGGTTTGACACGTGAAAAGTATCATGTACACCGCTAAGCTCTGGTGGCAACCTTAACCGGTAAGCCACTGGACCGATCCTTTCAGTGATCTCAATGGTCCAACGTATCTTGGGGCTAACTTCCCTTTCTTTCCGAATCGAACGACTCCTTTCCAAGGGGAGACTTTGAGTAACACACGATCCCCAACATTGAATTCTAGAGGCTTCCGACGATTGTCGGCATAGCTCTTTTGGCGATCTCGCGCGGCTTTAAGTCGATCTTTGATTTGGAAAATCTTGTCTGTTGTCTCTTGGATGATCTCGGGGCCTGTCAGTTGACTTTCACCAATTTCGGCCCAACAAACGGGAGATCTGCATTTTCTTCCATACAACGCTTCAAATGGAGCACATCCAATGCTTGTATGGTAGCTGTTGTTGTAGGAGAACTCAATCAATGGCAGATGAGCATCCCAGCTACCTCCAAAATCAATTACACACGCTCTCAACATGTCTTCTAGCGTCTGTATAGTGCGTTCACTTTGGCCATCTATTTGAGGGTGATAGGCTGTACTCATGTCTAATCGAGTGCCCATCGCTTTCTGTAGCGTCTGCCAAAAACGTGAAGTGAATCTGCTATCGCGGTCGGATATCCGGCACCCCGTGCCGTGTCACGACCTCTTTGATGTACAGTCTCGCCAACTTATCCATCTTGTAGTCTTCTCGGATAGGCAAGAAATGTGCGGACTTCGTCATTCGATCCACAATGACCCATATCGAGTCATGACCGCTGTTTGTTCTAGGGAGTTTGGTAATGAAATCCATGGCTATGTTCTCCCATTTCCACTCGGGAATTTCAGGTTGCTGTAATAATCCCGATGGCTTTTGATGTTCAGCTTTGACTTTCGAACACGTCAAGCATTGGCTGACGTATAAGGCAATGTCTTTCTTCATGCCTGGCCACCAGTATAGATCCTTAAGATCATGATACATCTTGTCCGCACCAGGATGAATAGAATACGCGTCTTGTGGGCTTCATCCATGACTAAGGTTCGAACACCTCCCCATTTGGGTACCCATATGCGATCCATGAAGTACTGAATACCGTCATCCTTGCGAATCATCTGTTTATCTAACCCCCGGAATTCTTCTCCCGCAAGGTTTTCTTCTTTCAATGCCTCACTCTGTGCAATTTGAATCTGAGCTTTCAAGTTGGTTTGGATGGTCAAACCCAACGCTCGTGCACGTAGTGGTTTCACACGTTCTTTACGGCTTAAGGCATCAGCCACCACGTTAGCCTTCCCGGGATGATACCGGATCTCACAATCGTAGTCACTGAGAAGCTCTACCCAACGTCGTTGGCGCATGTTGAGTTCCTTCTGATCCAGAATATGTTGAAGGCTTTTATGATCGGTGAAGATGACGCATTTGGTGCCATACAAGTAATGCCTCCAAATTTTGAGTGCAAATACTACAGCTCCCAACTCAAGATCATGAGTGGTGTAGTTCTTTTCGTGCACTTTAAGTTGTCGTGAAGCGTAGGCAATCACCTTGTCCTTCTGCATCAATACACATCCCAATCCTTGATGTGACGCATCGCAGTAGACCACACAAATCATCTGTTCCGTCTGGGAGAGACAGTATCGGCGCGTTGCACAACTTCTCTTTCAACGTTTGGAACGCTTGTTCTTGTGCATATCCCCAGTCAAACTTCTTGTCTTTCTGAGTAAGCAGGGTTAACGGTTGAGCGATCTTTGAAAATTCGCGATGAAGCGACGATAATAACCGGCCAATCCTAAGAATTGCCGTATCTCTGATGGCGTCTGGGGCGTATCCCATTTCTTCACCGCTTCAATCTTGCCGGGATCTACGTGAATCCCGTCCTCATTAACCACATGACCCAAAAACTTCACTTCTCGCAGCCAAAATTCACACTTTGAGAACTTGGCGAAACGTTTCTCTTCGCGTAGCAGCTCCAGAATAGCCCGAAGATGTTCTACATGATCCTCTTTTGATCGGGAATAGATAAGTATATCGTCTATGAACACGATCACGAACTTATCCAAGTAAGGTTTGCACACCCGATTCATTAGATCCATGAACACAGCTGGTGCGTTAGTCAACCCGAACGGCATGACCAGAACTCATAGTGCCCATAACGAGTCCTGAACGCAGTCTTCGGTATGTCGTCCTCAAAAACCCTTAGCTGATGATAACCAGAACGTAGATCGATCTTTGAAAAATACGAAGCTCCTTGCAGCTGATCAAATAAATCGTCGATCCTGGGGAGAGGATATCGGTTCTTCACCGTCAACTTGTTCAGTTCACGGTAATCGATGCACATGCGGAACGATCCGTCCTTCTTCTTGACAAATAGTACCGGCGCTCCCCACGGTGAATGACTCGGTCGAATAAAACCCTTCTCTAGTAGTTCCTGTAACTGACTAGACAACTCTTGCATCTCGGATGGCGCTAGTCGATAAGGCGTTTTCGCTACCGGTGTAGCTCCAGGAACAAACTCAATACGGAATTCCACCTGGCGTGGAGGAGGTAAACCAGACAAGTCATCTGGAAATACTTCTGGGTAATCCCGTACCACTGGAATATCCACCAGTTTCCTTTCCTCGTCTTTCTTTTCAACCACATGAGCCAGAAAAGCGTAGCACTGCTTTCGTAAACTCTGGCGTGCTTTCATGCAGGAAATAATCTTTAAGCTCTTACCCGGTCGTTCTCCCTGAACCTTGAGTACTTCCCCGTTTGGCATAGGGATACGTACTACCTTGTCTCGACAGACAATCTCTGCTCCATTCTGCGACAACCAATCCATACCCACAATCACATCGAAACTTCCTAACCCGAAGGGTATCAAATCTATGTCGAATGTATGATCCTCCAGCGTCAACGAACACTTCCTAATAATCTCATCGGCCTGAGCAACCCTACCATTGGCCATTTCTACAGAGTAGCTAGTTTCTAGCCTACTAGGACTCAAATCAAGCAATTGCACAAACTCAGAAGATATGAAACTATTGTCTGCTCCAGTATCAAATAATATAGATGCGAAGTGATGATTGAGTAAGTGCGTACCCGTGACAACATTCGGGTCCTGACGAGCATCATTAGCTCCAATGACGAATGCACGTCCCCGAGCTGCATTCCCCTGAGTAGCGGGCCTTGATTCCCAGCGATAGCCAACACCTGCTGCTGGTTGTTCCCCTGTTGACCCGGTGCCCGATTCAGCCTGGGGCACATATTCCTGTAGTGATCGGGGCTCCCACATCAAAGCAAGCCTTGCATTCCCGGCGGGGTTAACCGCGTTGACGGGTGCTACAAGATTCGGTGCCGTTCTGCAATCTCTTGCCAAATGACCCGGGCGCCTACAGTTAGCGCACACCCGGCACTGCGTCCCTGGGGGATGATGATAATTGCACCTGTCACATTTGGGGTGCGGCCCCACATACTCTCTTCTGGCCTGAGACACGGCCACAAAATTCCTGGTCGGCTTAGACCTCTTCTCAAACCTTCCGGCACTCGACCGGCTCGATTCCCCAACATCCTTCCTCTTCTCGGCCCCTCGGCCCAAAACCCCTGTTCTAACCATCTCATCAGTCAGAGCGCCAGCTTTCAGAATTGCGCTCTGAATAGTAGGAGGAGCGGCTGCTGTAACCATCGCTCTAATTTGAGGCGCGAGTCCCCAAATGTACCTCTCGATCCTCTTTGATTCCGGCGTAACCAGATGCGGAACCAATCTTGCCAGCTCATGAAAACGATCAGTATAAGCTGCATGCCCTGCCCCCACCATAGCATGATTCCAGAACTCATGCTCCAGTTTCTGCATCTCGTTGAGAGGGCAGTATTCCTCGGTAATCAAGGCTTTGAATTCATCCCATGACATCTGCATCGCAGACTCTCTTCCTCGTGCTTGAATCTGGGTGTTCCACCAGGTTAGGGCTTTACCCTGTAGAGAACAAGTAGCATACTTGATCCTCTGGCTGTCGAGGCACTCACTGATGTCGATCACTGCCTCCATCTTTTCCAACCACCTGGTTAGGGCTATCGCCCCACCTTTCCCGTCGAATTCCCTTGGCTTACAAGCCACGAACTCCTTGTACGAACATCCCCGACGAGCATTAACCACTCCAGTTTCAATACCGGCAGTACCACCATTTCCGGTTTCCTGGTTGCTCTCGT
Source organism: Flaveria ramosissima (assembly GCA_025215565.1). NCBI lineage: Eukaryota > Viridiplantae > Streptophyta > Magnoliopsida > Asterales > Asteraceae > Flaveria > Flaveria ramosissima. The sequence continues at coordinate 63,211,442 of CM046029.1, read as the reverse complement.
TTCCAGTCGGGTTCCCGTTTCCCGTTTCAGTTTCGATCCCACCTTGGGCTCCATCATCGTTGCCACCATCCCCGTGAGGGTGGTGTTGTTGAAGTGCGTCGCTCACTTGGGCCACGATAGTAGGAATCAGTGCGGCCAATTGCTGAGCGATCAGGGCTGCCATGTCGGCGTTCCCTGTTCCTTGACTGTTACTGGCAGGAGCATCGTTTGCTCTTGGTGCTCTGCCTCTGCCTCGGCCTCTGCCCCTTGGGGCTTCACTCCCGCCACTACTGCTACGGGTGACTCTTCGAGGCGGCATGTTCTAATCACAAAAGAGGTAACATATAAACTTTAGTCACCATATGATACAAATGTATTCCACTTATCAAGTTCCAATGTTCATGTTCCGGTCAGCCAGACCACCATGCAGCCCATTTCAAGCATATTCTCGGTATACCGGTGATGTTTATATATAGGGTTCCCCGCAGCGTTCCCACCACACCCACGATGTACCGAGAATGATGCCCGATCCGGTTACATGACATCCGACTTTCCTTTACATCATATCCATCATAATCCATCAAGTCCATGTATTCATGTCAATATCATACATCGCATGCAATTCGTGCAGTTCACACACCATGAATTGATAATGTTTCAATGATAATCCATCACAACAGTTGTAAATCCATGTATACAATCACGTTTAGTCTAACGGAGGTTGTCTATTCCTCATCCTTCGAGGTTTCAGACATATACCTCCTCAGAGTTAATCTCAATGTCCAAGGTCAAGCGCAATAACATGATCTGTGATGATCTCTTCGGGTTTAATACCCGGATCTGATAAACTAACTCGGCGCGCAGAGGGAACGGAAGATCCAATAGAAGCATCCCATAAAAGAGTGAGCACAAGGGCTCTCTCATAGGGTAGAGAGATCACATAACAAATAGATGAACAATTCAAGCAGTGAGGAACACATACACGAGATATAATATGCATACAGAGTCCTAGCATGCAAATCTACATGAAGGTTCCTAGGTTATAGTCTAGGTCAAGCGTATTGCCTAATTCTCTATAACCAATGGCTCTGATACCAATCTGTCACACCCCCGCTAAAAGCGAAAACACGGGGATGTAACGAGACCGGGATCGTCATAACACATGGTAAGCGATAGAGAGCAATATAAATAAATGATGACATGCGTGTCATGACGACACCCGACAACAAGGGAACTTGTGTCGTGTTTAGTCAACGTTCACGACAACATAGCCATAAGCAACATAATGATGATAACACATATACACATATGAAGAAAATATAAATGTTAATTCCCACAACCCGGGAACAAGTTACAAAAGTTGATAATTGTTTACATGCGTTCACATTGTTCAAAAGATTGTTTAACAAAATGAGCTAAGTCCCAAAAATGCATCCTAGGGTCTCCACTAAGGCAGCACACTAGATTCCTGGACTTGCATGATCACCTGAAAAGATATGCTTAAAACGGTCAACAAAATTGTTGGTGAGCTCGCAGGTTTATGTAATAAAAATGTAAGTGATGCTGTAATATATAGCGCGTCGGAATACCGTGAATACAGCTATTACACAAGTAAATATCACATGACATGAGCTTTGCAACCAAACCTAGCGACGTACACAAAGAAATTGTCGGCATATATTCACCCAAGGGCCCGTTCCTGGCCACTGATGGTACCAACTAGTATACCATCGAACGAGGGTGGGGGTGTCAACCCAGTAGTACTACCAATACCTAACCGTCGGTTCCCACACTGGAATTAAATAGTTGCAAAGATAGAACCACACAGCAGACCCAAGCATGTATCAAATAGTACTTGCAACACAGTATCACGTTGATTCCTTGTATGTAAAATGTATGTAAGTGTACAGCATAAAAATTGTGTAAGCATACTTTTCCCCCAATTTTGTAAATGGTTGAAATATTGTATAAGCGTAAAAAGGGGCCACGAAACTCACTTGTTAGGTGGTAAGTATGTATGATCGATGTAATCCCAAATGTTGAATGCAAATAAACAGTCAAACACCTATTGACAGTTATTGTATAGCATTAATGATATGGTATATGTATAAGCGCGCAATAATGATGGGTCGGTTCGGGTCGTATCGGATGGGTCGCGCACAACACACACAGACTGACACACGTACTAGACCTTATGTAGATCCAAGTACAAGACATTGTCGCCACTAATGATGATGTTTAAGTAAAAGTATCGTTGTTTATTGAAGAAGCATTGAATAAGTGTAAATAGTTATAAGTCAATTCGGTCGTTATAAAAGCGTTAGTTTAAATTTGCTCAAAATAGTTTCTGTGCCCTTTCTCACGTTGACTTTAATCTTTGTGGCCAAACAATGGCATTATTGTGTTAGTGTTACCTCGACACCACACGACATACTCACGCCATGCACAAGGGGTCAAACACAACAATTTCAGTCGCATAACAAGGTCAGACGCACGACTCAACCTCCATTCGTGCGAATCAACCCTCAATCGTGCGAATCAGCTTCATTCGTACGATTGAGCCTTCATTCGTATGATTGGCCTTCAGTCGTACCACACAACACCCAATCGCACGACTCAACTTCCATGCGCACAAATCAACCTTCAATCGTGCGAATTAGCTACTTTCGTACGACTGAACCTTCATTCGTGCGATTGGACTCCAGTCGTGCGAATCACATTCATTCGCACACATTCAGTCGGTCACCTGACTCAATCGCACACAATCACTCAATCGCATGACTCAATCGCATACACTCAATCGCACGCATGACTCAATCGCACACAGACACTCAGTCGCACAACTCAGTCGCACGACATGCCTAGTCGCACAACTCAGTCGCGCGATTGACTCAGACGCATGATCCAGTCGCACGACCCACTCAGTCGCACAGCTCAATCGCATGGATGACCCAGTCGCCTGATCTGCAGAATCGCGACTGTGGTCGGGAGGAGCAGCCCCCGAGCTGCTCTAAACACGGGTTTTACACCACAAGGACCTCCAGAAACACTCAACAAACATACACAAGCATAAAACACAAACAAGGAGACCTCACACACACCCATACGACCTTGTGTGCTCGGGTTGAACCCGAACACCCGAAACCCTAGACGGACAGCCGTGAAAAGGCTCGAAAATGGACAACCAAAGACAACTACCTGCTAAGGAGGGGTAGTCTAAGCTGTAGACGGTGTCAAGACGAAGAAAACGAGACCTCTCGGATCGGATTTGGTGCTAAAATGAAGATTTTGTGTGTGAAGGAGATGAAGATGAAGAAGATGGTGAATGAGAGATTAGGGCTGGTAAAGGGGTATTTATACCCAGCCCAAGTTTGCAAAATTACAAGTTTAGTCCCTGCACTTAACCCCCGAGTTTTCCCAAATTTTGTTCGGTTGAAAAACGACTTTATTAGATGTTTTATTTTAATTGTAAAAGTTCATTTAATGTTATTATGACTTAAGAAATGGTTATATTAAAACATTTATTATATTTATAAAATGATATATTTAACGTTTTCAAAATGAAAGTTTTAAAGGTCTTTTTAAGGTCTTCACACGGTTATAACGAATATACACACAACGATAATATTGCACACATGATATCCACATAATGAGTCAAATAATGATGAGGAATGACCAAATATAGAATAGATGACGGACAAACACGTCAATTGACGGACCTTAAGGTGACGGATGTCACATTGCATGTGAACTTGAACCTGAATTGTATACCTCAAGAAAGTATGATAGAATGATAAAGATTAGAGGAAACATATAATCATAATGCTTTATAAGTTGGTGTATTGGTATAGATCCTCTTATGGCATCAGAACAAAGAAACCCATCATCCTTTGATGGACATCACAACAGAGAAACACATGAATCACTAGTCAGAAACCCATCATCCTTTGATGGAAATCACAACAGAGAAACACTGAATCACTAGTCAGATAGTGTACCATCAAAGCATCATGTTTGCGTTCATGTCGCGCGCACGTGTGAGCTAGGTTTCACACCATTGGGATATACATTTGTGTGTCCTACTAAAGGAAACTTACTAGTAGTGAAAGGTTTCAAATGTATACCACTTAAAGTCTTGTACCTCCGATGTGGGATATTAGGCACCTATTAAATACATATATAACAAAATTTGTGAGTTTTGTTTATTTTAAACACCCAACTTAAAAGCATCGATATCTCATTAATCTTAAAATTGTTTTAGACGCGATTTGGTTTGTTATGATCCTCTCATATAGTACAACCTAGTGTAATAAATAAATTATATATTAATAGCAGTTAATTATATTTTATGTCTAAAGTTTGGAAAAAGCAAAATTTTCTATTTTGTTAAAACTTATTGTAACATATTTTCAACAAAAAGTTGGAAGATGTAGAGCACACATTTGTATGAGTCTCTTACGACATCATAAACCAAACAACTTGACAATATCAAAGGAGAAATTCCTTATAGCTAAGGTTCAAAGGAGGTTGCTCCCCATGGGTGGAGTTTAAGAGAAAAAGCCTGGACAGATCCAAAGGGTAGAGTCACATGATGAAAAAAAAATTTCTTATTAAAATACCATTGAAAGTTACTCTAGATTTACCATGCTAATAAAAGGTTGCATGTAAATGATTTGACTTAATAGATTCTTCATCAATGAATACGGATGATTATGAGATAAGGTTTGGATGACCCAGTTTCATAATTTTAGGTGTATGTTGGGTAATTACACACTGAAATGGGTAGACCCATTAGTTTGTTATATAAATTCCCCTTGGGATTTTCACTACATTTATTTTTCTTGCCATTCTAGTGTTTTTATTATATGTTATAAATTTCATTAGAGCAGAGTTATAATAGAAAAAGTATTTAATTTAACAAAAAAGTGTTTTGAACTTCACATTTGTCTAATTACTATTTTTAAAAGGGATGACATTATGATCATTGTGTTAATATGTCACGTCATTGTGTCTAATACGTCAGGTTATTGTATCAAATATCTATTCAACATTTATTATATGTATTCATCTTTTGTGTTTTACAATGTAGATCATTTCGTGTTATTTTTTCTTTGTTTTTTGATATATTATATAAGTTTATTATTGTTTTATCATTATGTTTTATAATTATAAGTACACAATGATGTAATTTGACCAATGTGATTTTCAAAACTCATACTGTTCAAAAAAGTATAATGACGAGCTGAAAAACACAATGAGAAAATTATCTTATAGTTTTATATTTTATATTATTTTATGTTATTTTATATTGTTTTTAATGTATTAGATCAAATTATTGTTATTTTATCATTGTGTTTTACATACTAAAAGTACACGATAGTATTATTTTGCTATTACATATATTCATTTTAAATTCATAATTTTAGAAAAACACAATAGTTTGAAGAAAAACACAATAACAAACGAAAACAGACAATTAACTACAGTAAAGACACAATGACGAACAAAAATCACATAAGCTAAAAACTATACATTTTTTATATTTTTATATTTTTATATATATTCATTTTAAATTCATCATTTTATAATGTACTCTTTTTATAAATAAAAAATGTTTGTTTTTACAGTCTAATTTTTATAAAATAACTAATGTCATATGTTGTAAGTCCCTTAAGCCTTGTACCTCGTGGATCTTCTAGTTTCTGTCATAAGAGTATCACAGAGTGCAGAATCCAAGAAAACATGTGTCATGTGTTAAAAGTAATCAAACAAACAATCACATCATAATAATAATTGAACACAAGAAGTAAATATCAATACGTAATCCCCGTTAGCATAAAGATGACTACTACATATTCTCTCTAATGCATGCACTTCAACCTTACAAATGAACAACAAAATTGATCTATTTATACTAAGCTAGACCTTCAATTAATTTCACTTACTCTCAATACCTAATTCCGTTTCAAGCAAAATTGTCTAATTTTAATCATTTCGCTTGAGCTTTACAAAATTCAAACTTTACAAATATTAACAAACAAAAACAACTATACAAAACCAACATTTTAAAATGTACAAAGGTACAAAATAAACAATCTAAACTATTGACATATACTATATCCTACAACATATATAAAAATTAAGAACGTTTAAGAAAAGTTGGAAACTTGAAAAAATGCAACATTAATGATCATGCCTAAAATACTTATAGAATAAACTTTTTGTCTAAAATTTAATATCAACCATTGATTATAAAGATTGATAATTAAGATTCATTCTTGCACTTTTTATATTTAAAACTCTATCTATTTGAATCATTACCATTTTATTATAATCATAAAATGTTTAAATGATCTAAAATATAGTAAATTTCATGATGATATAAATTTCAAAGATATATATGTACTAGAAATGTAAGGCCCCGTTCCCGGGACGCTTACAGTTGGTCATTCATCGCACATAAAACATATAATTACATTTGTATTAAGAAATCATTGCAGCGGAAACATTCAAAAATGACATCACATTTCATTATAAATACTTTTGCCAAATAATACATCATTATCTGATTACAAAATACATGTTTGCATTATAACACAAAAGCTTCATAAATGGATGCCATCCCAAAAGAGCCGAGTAGCCTTGCCGTGCCATCCTCAGCAATCATTTACCTGCCAACTGGAAAATGCAATAAAAGTCAGCGTTGCTGAGTGAGTTCTAGTTTTATAAAATAAATATACTTTACTTTCATTGAAAATCGTTCCTTTTATCATGCGATCATGCAACATACGTATACACAGATAATTTCATTATTATCTTTCATCTCATTCATTATCTTCCATTCTTTTCGTTCATTCTGTCTTCCGAGTCTTTTGCGACAACATGGTCGCTCACCTCAATGGCAATCTCAATGATTGCTCGCTATCCGAGTCTTTTGCACCCCTAAGGTTGCTCACCCCAATTGCCCATAACGATAGCAAGCTATCCGAGTCTTTTGCAACAACAAGGTTGCTCACCCCAAGGCAACATCACGATAGCTCTTACTCGAGTCTTTTGCAACGGCGAGGTTGCTCACCTCATAGGCAATCTAAATGATTGCACTTCATCCGAGTCTTTTGCAACACAAAGTCGCTCACCCCAATAAATATGCTTGCAAGCCTTTCTTTCGTTCATTCATCATTCATTAATGCATGCATTCTTACTTCATGTTCCTCTTTCATTATCTTTCGCTTTACATTACATAATACTTCATTCATTCATTCATTCATTCATTAGCATGACATGTAAAGCCACAAGAAAGATAAGCATACATCATAATAAGGAACATATCATACACATTCATCATATCATCATACAGGGCAATATCATACATTCATAATATGCATAAACATGCAACATCCTCATCATCATGCCCTACATGCTCTCTAGGGACACAACCGTCCTCTTACATGCTCTTACGGGTTACCTTTCGTCAACACTTACATCTGCACCTTTCCCCGAAGACCAGAAGTCAAACTACACATTCCTTCGAGTGCAACAGCCCTGTTCGGGCGTATGGACACTCTTCAGTCGCATGGCCTCCATGCGACTGAACATCATGCGACTGGACTCATGCGGATGAACATCTATGCGAATGAACATCCAATCGTGCGTATGGACCTTGTGCGAATGGGATTACTGCGACTGAGCACCTATGCGACTAACCTCATGCGAATGGACTCATGCGACTAAGCATCTATGCGACTGAACCCTCAGTCGTACAACCCTCATGCGACTGGACTCCCAGTCGTGCGACTGAACCCCAATCGTGCGAATGACCTTCAATCGCCCTCATTCGGCCGTATGGCCTTCATTCGGTCGCCTAGCCCTAGCTGATGCAGAATGGAGTTCATCCCGAACCCAATCTGCCATTTTCGGCCTCCAAGCTCATCCAAACCCATTCTAAGCCTAAATCAACCCTCCTGGACCTTAGGAATGCATACCATAACACCATACAAGCACACACAAGCCCGAAATCATACTCTAAACACATCATACACATCACACCCAAATGGGTCAAACACACACACACATAAAACGGGTTTTGCACATTTTCCAGCCCCAAAATCGGTTGAAAACAAGTAAAAGTGGGGTCCTAGAACTCACACAATCGAGCACAAGGACAAGAGCTTCGATTTGGCTTGCCACTCGACGGATTTGGACACTCGAATCACCCGAATCAACCCTTTTCTCCCTTTTTCTCTTCTTTCTCTCTTCTCTCTTCTTTGGTGGCTGAAATGTGTGAAGTGTGGGGAGAGTGGGCTGCCCTCTCCCTACACATATCACCACATTTCCCGATTTTTCTTCGTTGGCGAGTTTGGTCCCTCGACTTTGGACTTTATTTCTTTTCTTTCTTCACCGGCTTCAAAATAATAAATTTCCGGGTGTTACAAGAAAGCACCAAAATATCAGTAATATTATTAAATACGTAATCTTTGAAAAAATCATTCGACATAGTAAAACTATTATAATGAAGCCTTATTAAACAAAGGGTTCATAAAAGAATAAGAATTAAAACTTAATTATTCAGGTATATTGTTCTGATAATCAGGTATATATTTTCGAGCAACCGGGCCGAATGCAAAACCCCTTCGAAAATTTTCAAACCATCATGTATATGGTTCTATACCCAATTACCCATCTCGAATGTTTCAAGCTTCCGATATTCTAGTCGGTTAAAGTTTGTTCCGCCGCCCCTTAGGCCGATGATAGAGAAGATAGATCATGTATGCAATGCTTGGTATATTTTACAACCGAACTAGCCTTCTTATTCGAAGAAATAAAGCACGCTACTAAAATCCAAATTCGTATCTAGAAAGCAAAATATTAATTCTTAAAGGACACAAATTAAATTTGTTCTATGGTATAAGGGGTATTGGTGTAAATAGCTCATTAACATGTGGCATAGAAATCCACTAAATTTGCCGCACGAGTGGCAACCCTAATAAATTCGCTATGCTTACGACCCGCACGTGTGCCGTATTATTATACTAGATACGCTCCCCTTGCCAACTCAATGTCTACCAAACCACTCATCTCCGGTCGATCCGATTAATATTTAAATTCAAGCTGAATGAGTTTTAATATTATCTTTTAGTCGATAATAATTTATTATGAAAATGTAACTAGGGCCGGTCCTAAAAATTCTTAAGAGACTCTAGGCACAGAGCGAGAATTAAAAATGGACCTTTATAATACGACGTATAAAAAAGTCTAAACCGAATAACTTAATAATGTGATCGAAGTTACAAAGTCGATTGCCGATTGGTCTCTTACTTCTACCCTTGAAATCTTGAATGAATATTTTTTTGTTAATTTAGGTATTATTATATGGGTAGGGTTATTGTAAGAAGAGAGAGAATAAACTAAAAACGTGAAAAAAAATTATTATTCATTAGATCTTATATTATTGAAACTATTTAATATATTTATAGGCTCTAAGGTAATGTTTAATAGGTTAAAATAATTAAAATATTATTGGTTTTGTAAATGGGTTTATTAATAGTTTAAAGGCTTTTTTTTTATAAAATATATAAACTTTTGTAAAAATTCTGGGCCCCTGAAGAGATCGGACCCTGTGTCGTCTCCTTTGCCTAATTAGCATAAATTTACGTTCAATTTACACATGGTCTCATTTAAAGTTAGGTGTGTTTCCACATCTTGTTCATTATTATTTTCGTGGGCTAAATTGAGCGGAAATTAGATTCAGGTATCGATAAAATTTACACAATGCCACAATGGTATTGTCCTCATAACAAAATAAAAAGTTAAGACTATCATCGGTTAGATTGTCTTATGGATGGTCACCAACGAATGAATGCTATATGTTTGGTTTTTATATTATATTATATATATTCTAATTACTAACTTTAATATACATATTTTTATGCATATGGTACAACTATATAATTTTTTATTTTAAACCTAATATTTTTACACTTTTACAATTTAACCCTACAAAATTCTACTTTCAACTTTGTTACCCTATAATTTTCATCTCTAACAAAATTTTCATTTACGTTTCGTTCTAAATTTTGAGAGTTACAATTCGTAATGTGCACGTGTGGTTTAACGTTGTTACGCCTATTTCTTCCCGTTTAGCGGCACCGTCGCAACGTGTGGGTGATCCTATTTTGACTTTAGTTATTTTGTTTTTAATGTTTTACGATTCATGTATATGGTTTAATATTTTTACGTTTATTTTTTCTTTTGGTACTGGCACTACTTTGAATGATCTTACGCCCCCGCCGCAACGCGGGGGCTTAGTACTAGTTTATAGCTATTAGTCAAATTATTATTATTTTCCTTGTAATTTAAAAATGTAAATAAATTTTCTGTGGAAGTCGTAGTTGTAAAATAAAATAAAAGTATATATAACGGGTCCTACTGATTACCGCCCTTGTATTATTTTAGAATTTAAGCTATGATTAAATATGATATTACAAACTACATACATATTAATTTCTCTATTTCTTTTTTCTTCCACTTGCAAAATGACAAAATAAGGTTCTGCGTGTTGTTTTCTTATTCTTGTTTCTTTATTTCTAATTGTGTTTTTAATATATTTCAAATGGTAATACCCCAAATATTTGAGACCTCTTAAATAACTTCTAATCAACATCTACGTGTGATCTTTAAAAAGCCTTTACTTTAACTATAACTATAGCTCGTTGAAACATATGAAGACCCTAATCAAGTGAAGACATTTAAAAGTATTGTTATGTCTCAGTTACTTTAATCAAACTTTATATTTCGTTTATCTAAATCGCCTGTAAGAAAGCTCATTTGTGATGTTTAAGTAACTTTCATCTCATTGTGTTTTATCTAAATCGTTAAACGAGAGTCTAAGTTAAATAATGGAAAATAATGTTTTTAATTAGGTGGAATATTTAAGTGGTTATCTCATCATATTATATTTTGTAGAGGATGTTTCTTGTGAACCATGATGGTTTTATTTAACTTTTATGCAAGTAGAGTTATTAAAAATAAAGGTGTTACATAAAGTATTAGCTATGTGGTTTTCAGACTTGTAGTAACCAATATATGGGAGAGAACCGTCGGGCCATTTGACATAAGCAATTATTCAATCATTTCTTACTTATTTGATTATTTAAAGAGCGTGCATACAAACATATATATGCGTAAATGTTTATATATTAAAGTGACTTTATCATACGTGCAAAGTGGATATAAACCTTTGATCAAAGAAACAAGTGTTTTTTATTAAAATCAATTCTCACCCATTAAGGGCTTATAGAGGTAAATTGGAATAGTCTACCATTGTAGCATTTTTTAAGTATCCTCTCTGTATATTAATAACTTTTTATATGATATTTCTTCTTAAAAAATTACATTTTATAATCAAATATTTTATTCTCTTCAATCTGAGTATCGTATTGGTACATTAAGTTTATAAGAAAAGCATTTTTTGAAGAAAAAAAGGTCAATGTATACATGCGTGTCATCTACCCTCTTTTATGATACGCATTGCACATCATTAAAGATTTATTTTTTAGTAATGGATAATGTGCGTAATTATTTGCATAAATATAAAATAAAGGTTGTGTAATTATAAATATATATTCATTAATAAAAATATAAAAGTTGTGTCTAATAGAAAACCATTTTTAAGTAAAGAACTTTAATAACCGCATAAGCACTTGTTCTTATTGTTGTATATGTGATACATCAGACAGTTATATAGGTATATAACTGTCATTCTTTCTCTTTCCCCTATATTCGATCAACACATCATATAAATGCTTATGTGATTTCCTAGTTTCCAACTTAATATTGATTTTGTTTCGAACACAACCCTCTACATATATGTGTTTATACAAGAAGAATCAAATTTAAACACCAAAGTTCAAAAAAAAGTGTAGGAAAAATATAGCTCCACTGATCGAATTAACTTAACAGTTGAAATTTTATGCAGTGACAGTTTCATAATTAATTGGAAGTTAAATATGATTGAAAAGGCGAAATGAGAAAATGTAATTGTCATAATTGTCATTGTTGACTTTTATTATTTATATCTTTTTTGAATGGCAAATATTATTGGAAAAGAAGGGCTAGCGGGAAGCTAGAAACCCGAGATACAAAAGCAATGAAGCAAAAAGAAACAACGAGATCAAGATATCAAATACAAAACGCATAAAGAACTCTCCTAATTGTTGGAGTTTACATTTGTTTCTTCATTCTTGATTTCACCCAAAGAGAGCTAAGAACTTTAATGTCTTCAACAATTCTAGAAGAATTGACCGTCTTTTGGTTGAAGATAGCCTCGTTTCTTGCTTTTCAAATACATGAGCAGGACACTAGGAATATTGCATGCACCATTTTCTTTGTATCATCATCTATAGATTGTAGACGTTGTCTTCCACATATCAAGAGGGTCTCTAAACGAGTATGCGTATATCGGGGAGACCACATCATTATTTATATCTACTTAAACATATTCTTACCCTCTAAGTAACTTTTATATATTTTGTTATTTTGTAAGGAAAAAAAATATACACAGAATAAAATTTTATATTTTTAATTTAAATATAGTAAAGAACGACTTTTTATAATGTTTTTGTTACACTATTGAGTACGTTACCTCAGTATGTCTAACTCAACTACAATGATGTGTTTTCGGTGCATTTAATCAACTTTGTTGTGATAAATGACTTTTGGCTACTCGTATATCCTCTCCCTCATCATAATAATGCGTCCAACTTACGTATATTATTGCCTTTACGTCTAGCCCGTAAAAGTTAAAACTCATGCATTTACAAATGTTATGTTTAGATCGTTTATAAGGTTTTCTTTTATGGATTTTGGTGTTATAGAATAGTTTGGGTGGTTAAACAAATGTAATTTGTGACGCATGGAAATAGGTTGAGTAAAGAACAATGGTGTATTCGAATGTGACTTGGCAACGTATCTATGTATTTTGATGCTCATCGAATGGTCAAACACCCGACAAACACAGTTGCACGTAGGGCCAGTGCACGTGTATTGGATGATTGCTTATGTATTAATGTATCCAACACTTTTTTTATTTTTAATCTATAATAATCTATTTACAAGTAATCTAATCCATTATATTACTTCCATTTTCTCCTAGCCTCGAAGTAGACATTAAAGCAAATCAAAACAACCCATTATTAATTAGGGTCTGTACATACATATCAGATGTCTTATGCGACAAGAAAAAATGGATCTTAAAGAACAAAAAGTTAGATGTATAAATAAAATTTAATAGTACTATAATAATTGTTATAATAATAAGCAATAAAAAAAACTATTATAGTAAATTGACTTATCTCGCATACTAAATAAATTGTCAGGCTCTCATAAGGCAAGGCCGATGACAATGGACGATCGTAGGACAAGAACGCAATGCCAAGGTGTTAAATTGTTGGGTTCAAATCATAGAGGTACCCATGACTGATGGATAAGCAATAGTACTTTTGTCGTCAACATGTTAAACTCACAACGACTAAAATCTTAAATGAGATCTTGTTCAAATTCAAATCCGTAAGCCGCCCATGACTAGTGGGCACAACAAAATTTGAGTTGTTTCTTTTTTTCTTTGTGGGTTTTGCTTTTGGGTTACCGGACGATTACTTACAAACCTTAAACAAACTGACTTTTTTTTTTGTATTTTAGAGTTTTTGTTATTTTTATCAATGATTTAATTCGTTGGTGAACATCTTTTTTTCTTGTAGTGTAGTTTTCGAGATCTACATTCAAGAAAAGCATCTCGGGTTGTAGTGTGCGGCCATACTCTCTTCATGGAGGAGGAGCGGAGGGGATGTCATAATGTCAAATTTGTCTCGAGTGAGGACATTTCCTTAAACTCGATTCATAATAAACTGACACAAATATTCGACATCACACTATATTAAAAATATATATTCAAAAGATATTCTAGAACACTTAATAGCTTTGCATAATTAGAATAATCAAGCCCATGAAACGACATAAAAATGAAGCTCTCGAAGTATTGAAAGTCGAATTAGTAGAATCAGAATTTTCTTAATCCAAACGACAAGAAAGTTATCAATGAAAACAACATTGCTTGACATGGAAGAGACAAACTTAGGAAGTCTCATTTTCAAGATCAGCTGCTTAAAATACTTAATTAATAAACTAATTAAATAATAAGACGTGATAATAAGTTAATTATGAAGCCAAAAATCTACTTGGAATATTAATATTAGCAGGGTGTAGTTTGAATGGGAGGCCATTGTTCAAAGTCCAAACCACAAAATAGGGATTTAATTTATTTATATCATGACTGTCATTAAACATGTTTCAATTACAATTGTAACGGTGTATATGTAGTATGTAAAAACATTTCTTTTTTTTTCGCATTGGCGTCACATTTCCTTCCATTCCCTAAATAACTCTCTTTTAATGCTATATGTCCCTTATTACACTTCTTAACACCTCCTTTTATAAATGTACAAGAAATATGACACAATTTACATGTGTGTAAGGGGATGATGCTCGAATGAGTGAGTTCATGAAATTTGGGTACCGTTACCATCGCTTGAGGGTGGGACGGTGTTTGTTTGAGTGTCGTGCATACCAGCTAGACACCTAAGCATGCCGTCCTGCTCACGAGCTCCCTCCCTCCTCTCTAATAATTGAATCAAAAAAAGTTGATAAGTTCATATTCATAATTATAACCGTTGTTTAAAGTTTTATTTTAATAAAATGTGTTTGGAACACCTACTTGAGTAGTTAAAGTTTCAATTGATTAAATAATAGATTGCATCTACTTTTTACTATTTCTTATATATAATTAACAAAGTGAGCTTCTAAAATATAAACTTTTTAGTTATCAAAATTGATGAATGTCAGGAGTATATTGTTATGTTATGCTATTGTCCTCCCGTGAGAGAAACAACAAGTATGCCTTTTATTATAATGCAATTCTATCATAATGCAAGTCTTAGCTACGGTGTTCTACAAGCTTTTTAGCTTTATGTGTAACTTTTTTGCTTTATGTGTAACTGCTTATGAATATTTTAATAATAAATATATAAATTTTCCAATCTCAATTGAGATAAATATGGTTAAATTTGGTTTGTAGTTAAGATAGAAAAGCAATAAAAGAAAAGTATGGTATCTCTCACCATAGAAAATTGATATAAGTTTAAATTTTTACAAGTATAAGATTATATGAAATTAGATGTTTAAAAAAGCGGTTGTTTAGAATAAAGGTTAAATAGAAAAATCTCTCAGCTTTTGAAATTCATATTTTATAACTTTAAATACACAACAGTAATCCAAGGTCGCATACTCAGACGAACATTAAGCTCCTACTCGTGTGACCGCGCTCTAAAAATGAACATAATCGCTTTTAGATACATTTAATTAATTGTTTGTAATTCCATAAAACAAGCACAAGTTTTAACTGGCCTAACTTTGGTCAATGTTTAAGTGACATGGATGCTAGCACAAGACGATAAAGACAAGAAAAGTGGTTGTCAATCATTCACAGGTGTAATCCAGATGATACAAAAATACATAGCCTCTAATTTATGGTCTAAGAAAATATATATCGACACACAAGCTGTAACTCCATCATATCTTGAGGAATGTTTGACCAACTTCTCAATCATTGTCTGCTAAATTTGAACTTTTTAATGTTGTCTATTCAAAATATTATTTTGTTTTTATAGGTAAAATTAAAACGTATAGGTGTCAAACATTTTATGAACTACTTGAAATCGACTCGCTAAAAATCTTAAATAAAGACCAACTTAAAGAAACTTAAGCTCGAGCTTTAGTCTATTTTCAGGCTCACTTTGTAAATTGTAAACAAACTCGAGCCTGAGCTTGATATATTGATCCTGAATGGCATGTGAACTTAAAAACCTCTAATCATATAAATTTTATGTAGTTTATTAATATATATTTATATAATAATTATTAAATAGTACTATCACATAAATTATTAAATAGTATATATTATTTTACGTATAAAAACAATAACTATAATTCTATATAAAAATATTCAAATTAAATGAATAATAAAATTAAAAATAACATGTAAGTAGAGTACAAGTTTGAAAAACTACTCATGAATCAAGTTTTAGTTTAGAAAAGAACTCTTTTAAATGTGTTGAGTTTAAGCTTATAAGTTCAGGCTTAATTTGTTTGTTTACACTTTAAGGTTGAATTAACTAAATCTAGATATTTAATATAAATATACTCACTTTTTACAAATGCAATTCCTATTAAAAAGAGCCTTAAATCAGAAGTATTGGAAACACTTCTTAAAAATTATTTTGTTGACATCCTTTCTTCTCTCGGTAATGTGATATGGAGTGCCTATTAATTTTTATTTTCTTTTGAACGGTAAACTATTTTATTTTTAAATTATACCAAACTAAAGTACATTATTTTTGTGTTTAAACCTAAGACTTAATATCTAAAAGGCAAAGCCTCTACAAAATGCCTATTTAGTACATATTTTCTTTCCATCATTTCTTTCGATCTCTTATCATACAAGATACACAAATCTTTTTCAAATTCTTTAAAATTTATATTTTTGGTTCAGCTATGTGGGACGAGAAGTTATTAGATTTATAAGAAGAATCTGATTATAATCTTTTATAAAAAATATCAGAAACTAAATTTTCCCTAAAGGCCAAAAACCAAGTTAAACCTAACACATTCTGAACAGTTTATAATATTTTTTCCTTAGAATAAGATTATTTTTTTAAGATTTAATCTCATCTTTCAAGTCTGCTACAAAAATGCTATTACTTTTAAACATCTACAAACTACATTGCTTCTAACTTTTTTCTCCATAGAAGTTAGGTCAAAAGTTACATTATCATGAACTAATGTAACAATGTACCACATGCGCTAACATATATATGTATGTATTATGTATACATCATACATGCACATGCACACACACGTGTGTGTATGTATAATGTATGTGTATTCCAACATAATATGTATGTCATGTTGCAAGTAATGAGTGAGGGTATCTTGAGCTTGTAGCAAAAAGCGAGTACATACCTGAGAGTACTTTACTTTAGATTATTTTAGGCTATCGTTTCATTAAAAAGCCCAACACCTTGTTTATATGTCTCATGGATGTACTTGTTTAATGGCATGATGTGATGAGTCAATGTACATTGATGGACATATGGGTCATATGTACATAGTATAATACAAATTGCTTGCCAACAAGGGCACCACTCATTTTCAATTGAAATCAAGTTTGTGGTTTGCAATGGTTGATTGGTTGAGCTACTTTTCTATTGGACATATTTTATTACATATGGTAAGCCCATTAGTGGTTTAATGAGCCCATTAGGTGTTAAAATGTATATTTTCTGGATTACTAGCATACTTTATACATATATACACACATGTACATACATATATACATGAATGAATATATTGTACATATACATGCATACATATACATTCGCACAATATATGTATGTATGTGTATGTATAGGATAGGTTCATTTGATAATGCTAAGATATTATAAGAACTAAAACAACAAACCCATATGTCTAAAATCTTTTACCTATTACATGCAAATATGTATTGTCATGTACAAATACCATTAATTTAGTGTGTTCATATTTTTATTTAATTTTTAAATGTTTACCTACACATATATATGTAATATAACCTATACATGACCATATATGTAAATTTGATCCTTACCCATATAACCTATACATGACTTGAACATGTGTAGTAGGCTCAAAAAGTAGATGGAATTTGTTTATATTCTTTTCTAAATTTATAGAGAAATAAATAGACATTGTATTAACCATTTTCTTATATCTTAAAAATAAATTAAGGGAAAACAGATGATTCATTTTGTTTTTTCAATTCTGCATAGAACCTTCCCATGCGCGCGCGCGCGCGCACACACACACACACACACACATATATATATATATATGTATATATATATATATATATACATATATGTATATATATACATATATGTATATATATATATACATATATGTATATATATACATATATGTATATATATATATATATATATAGATATATATATATATATAGATATAGATAGTATAGATATATATATATGTATAGATATATCTATATAGGTATATATAGTAGAGATACATATATAGACAGATATATAGAGACATATATGTATATATATATGTATATATATATATCTATATATAGTATATATATATGTATATATAGATGGAGATATATATGTGTATATATATATAGATACAGATAGATACACATATATAGAGATACACATATAGATATATATACAGACAGATCTATATATATACATATATATATATATATATATATATATATATATATATATATATATATATTTATATATTTGGTAAAATTAGAATACAAAGTTTGTTTTTCGTGTAAATAATATAAAGTTATCATGCAAGAAGGAATATGCATAAATAAAATTATCATGCAGGGATGAAATTATTACACAATGGCGGAAATATAACGCAAGAGTTATTCTTACATGATAAGTACATCTCTGCGTCATAATTACATACTTCTTGGGTAATAATATCACTATCATATTGTACACTTTGTATGAAAAATAGAGTTTGTGTTTTAAACTCTCTCTCTCTCTCTCATTCTCATGTTTTTTCATTTTCTATCCCTAAAACTCAAGTCAAATACCATTTTGTTTTTCTGTAGAGACCATGTTAGAAATGATGATGGTTATCATATATGAATTCCCACTAGATTCCAGTGTCCCTTTGTTCACTATGGAATTTTCAATTCAGGGTTGGGACGAGGACATGGAAGGGTATGAAAGAGGTTTTAGGGAGGGGGGATATTTAGTATTTATATTTTATTATTATTTTTTCTAAGTATAAGGAAAAAATGATAACATACTTCAACTAATACAGATTTTTCAATTGGACATCTATCTCAAGATCAAAAGGAAGACTATCCATATTTTACTCGAGGGTTATGATACATTTATGATCATACCATCAAACTTAAAAAGCTTTTATATCTATATCTAAGTATTCATCAATTAAACAATATGATAATCTTTGGAGCTTGAAAAAACTCATAGTCGACGAATGATTACTCTTAAAAAAATTATTGAAAGGGTAAACCCCAAAAACATTAAAAAGCACAACAAATTAGGATAATAATGTCGATCATATCCAGTTAAGAGACTTAAAAGTATATCAGGATTACCATTCAAGTCGATCTTTTTGGTGCCACATGTTTGTTCAAACATTGGTGCAAAAGATTTTATAGAAGTCAATAACACTAAAAGGAATAACAAAGAATTGGTAGAAGACTTTATTACCACTGCTACAGAGAAAGTATGCAAATCATAAAATCATTATAAGTAGTTGACATACTATCTCATAACAATTAACTCGTGTTAAAAAAGAAGTTATCTTATAATTTAGGGACATATATATTCAACATCTTTTATGTTAGGGACAATTGCATATTTGCCCTTGTAAAATAACTTAATTGCATTACCCAATTCAAAATTAAAATTACATATATCCCATCCTTTAATCTTTTTAATTGCATATTTACCCAAATCACAACCAAAATTGCATATATCCTCTTTCTTAATGAAAAGTGTTTCAAATTTACCTATTTTGGTTTATTTTAATTAAAAATAATTTATAGATCGACAATGTTACCTTTGTCTGCATAAAAAAGTATTAATTTTTAAATTCATGTTCACCCATTTTTAACTTGTTTTTTTTTTCTTTTTACATTCTTTTAGCATTTTTTTCTGTTTTTTAATCATCTTTGCTAATGAGTTTTAGTTATTTCTTAAAAGATTTCCTTTTTGTGGGTTTTTAAATAATTTTATTCGTTTATGTTGAGTCTACATTTTATCAAGTTTTTAGATAATAATAAAATGCAATACAAATATCAAACTTTTAATTTGTTACAGAACTAATAAATTATAACAAAAACAATCACAAATAGTCATGAGTAAAATAGTAATCCTGTTATTTATTATTAATAAAATGTCATAATAAGTTAATTTAATATTTTTTTATTAAAGAAGAGTTTATATACAATTTTAGTTTTAAATTGAGTAAATATACAATAAAATAGATTAAGGAAAAGGATACATACCATTTTGATTTTGATATACGTAAATATGCAATTAATCAGGTTTATAAGGGTATATATGCAATTGCCCTTTTATGTAAAACTAGGGCTCGGATACTCAAGCACACAGAGGCGGAGAGCGTTTGGAAACTGAAGATCGCCGACCACACCACCACATCGCCGGTGACGGTAAATTTCTACACGATTTTGTTTAATATTACTACATCGATTTTAATGCAGTGAATTTGTTTCTAGTTATGACAAACATGTGTCTACCTGTGAATTCAAGCTTCAATTTTTAATCGCCTTTGTTTGTTTACTGTTTCGATTGCTTGCTTCTAATTTGTTCGAATCGAAGATGTAATTTGAAGATATGATTTGATTTCCATCCAATAGGGATTGGAATTGGAGCAAAATGAATTCGGATTTGAGTTGTTTAAACTGCGATTCGATTCTTAATTTAAATTCAAGAAAAAAGTTGTTAATTTTGTGTTGTGAATGAGACAATGAGTAGTGGTGTTGTTTACCTGTTTAAGTTTTAACCCATTATTTGCAACCCGTGAAGACCTCTCTAACCCGTTTACAACTTGATTACAACCCATGAACCCGTTTACACCTCATCAACATATTTAACTGATTTAGATAAACAGGTTATACGGGTTGCATTCAGGTTATATGATTAAGTATCTTCGTGTTAGAGTTAATGTCTATGACACTAAAAAATATAGGGGTCATGTTCCATGACACAATTGTCGCTTCCTTGAACGAGCATAGTGGTTCAAGGCACTTAAAAAGCAATGGCTTTTTTAAGCAAGACGCAACGTATAAATATGCCATTTTTAAGGGTCTTAGACATGCTTTAGGCTGGTTTTAGACGTGTTACAGGACATTTATAAATGTTTCAAACCAATTTTGATCCTTCAAACCGGTTTTAGATGTTTTAGACTAGTTTTGGTTGGAATTTGGCTGTGATCCTCGTTTGAGCGCCTTGACGGGCACAAGGTGGTATGGCTGCTCCTAGCCTCACCTGCAGCCTAGGTGAACGTTTTTTGCGCCTTTGACTACATAGTGTGGAACTGTCGTTTGTAATCTCCATGCAGAAAACGATTCCGACTGTATGAATGGGTCAAAGAGTTTTATATAATACGTTATCAAAAGATAGATTATGCTCATTGTATGGTTTTTGTAGATTGACGAATGGGGGAGAAGAAGAAAAGTGCAACGCTGCTGATAAGACTGGTTTCAGCAGCAGGGACTGGTTTTTTCTATGTGAAGAAGAAGAATCCGAGAAAGATACAAACCAAGCTAGAATTCAGAAAGTATGATCCACGCGTGAATCGTCATGTTCTATTCACCGAGGCCAAGATGAAGTGATTCGAGCCAGGTTTTATACTGGTAGTCTTTTCAAGATTACTTTACTGTCTTGTTGATTTTGTTAAACATGAATCAGTTATAATTTTCTATGATCATAACCTATGTTTTGGCCTTGGTTAGGTCTTGTCCCTCGTTATATGCATGTAAGCCACTGAATTAGTCAATTTGCTAGTTTTTAAATAACTAAACCCTTCTTCTACACGGTAGTTGTTTATATAGATGGGGTGCGTAATGGGTTGTGTTCATGTGCTGGTCGATTTTACACGAACCTGAACACGACTCGCGTATTGTGGTTTGACACAGACATACCTGACTTTTTGTGTGTATATATTACTACTATTAAATTACAAATTTACAACCTAAAAACATAAATGTTTGTAAAACAATTGCGCCTATACTACGTATCATTATGCATATTTCTCTTTTTTAACTTTTTAAGTTTTTATATATAATGCACAATCATGCTTAAGTATTGGACGTAAAATACCCGAACAATTTAAGCTTTTAGATAAATACCCCTTAAAAAGAATGTAAAAATATAAATGGGTCAACTTGTGAACACTTTAGCTTGACCAGATGCTAACTTGTTTGGTTAAACACATATGCTGGCTCAACCCAAATCTGACTTGAACCTGTTTGGGTAAACTTAAACTCGCAAATTTCATGTTAGTTTTGTTTAGTTTCGAACTTCACACCCTTGGAATCATCTTGTCAACTTGCACTCGTAAGTATTTGAACACACACTATTTTTATGGAGGCAATCACAAATGTCACTAGGCTATTAGGTTATGGGTAGCTGGAAGTGCTTTTGCAGATGAATGGAAGATTATGCAAACTGTCCTGAAACATCATAAACACAAATAGCATATTTCAGATGTGCTTTAACCACTTGGTATTCCTGACCAGTGGTTACAAAACAAGGTGGATGTTTTTTTGTTTTTACAGAATTTTAACCCCCTTATGAATGAATTGGTTGAACACATCGTAAGCCACCCAACATGTAGTCAAAATGCATAAACCTTCTGAATCGTTTTATTCCAATAGAATTGCGCCAGTAAGGATTGTGATGCATGGTTGAAGATGAGTCCCAACTTAGGGGCTGTTTGATTACCGCTGACTCAGTAAGATCTGACTGAGTCAGAAGCTGACCCAGTTAGAAGTTCTGACTGAGTCTGCATCTAATTGAAACTTGGCTGTTTGATTTAGCATCTGACTGACTCTGCTGGATGATAAAAATATTCATATAATTGTAACGAACATGTTGGTATGATCCATAACTAACTATAAAACATCCAATTTAATGCAAAAAACTTGAAGGAAAACCAAGTTTCACATAAAAGGAACCAATTTCCCCCAAATTCAATTTACCCTACAATATCATACAACCCTCAATTCTACCCACACACAGAAGAACCACAAAACAAAGTCACCTGCAAGATTGGTCGGAGACCCACAGGAGTTAATCGGAGTCAGCTTCAAGGGAGGGCGCCGGTGGTGGGGCTTCTAACCTCATTGCCATTTCTGCTTCTTTTCAGTGAGGGAGGGCGCCGGTGAAGAGGAGCGGCGGAGGGAGGGTGCCGGTGAAGAGGAGCGGCGGAGGGAGGGCGCCGGTGAAGAGGAGCGGCGGAGGGAGGGCGCCGGTGAAGAGGAGCAACGGAGGGAGGGCGCCGGTTTGGTTAGTGAAGCCAATTTTAAGGTCTAGGTCAGACCCTTGCGACCGGGTCAGTCGCCAAACTGGAAAAATCAAACGCACTGGTCAGTGGTCAGCCCGTGGGTCAGTGAAATCAAACACAGCCTTAGACTTGCAGGGCCAAGAGAGGAGCCCATGATGATAACCAAGATTTCCATACAACAAAAGCTGATATTAACTAAACGAAAGCTGAAGTCGAAGGAATCCTAGATTATCATGGTTTTGAAAATCTTGTAATTTCCTCTAATGAAAGTTTCACTCGAACAGAGATCTTTACATGTAGAAAGTGGTTTATTTGAAGGGTTCTTTTTTTTCTTGTCATCATGTTTGATGGTGCAATTGATCTTAAAGCGTACCACTAGTTTGCAGGTAATATTTCACTGTTACGCTGGAAAACACCATATCGACTTTTAAAAAACTGCGGTTTCACTGTTAATTACATAGCATCGTAACAATTTCCCGAGCTAGAGTAATGGGAGACACTTGAGTTGGTAGCTCAGATGTACTCTTTGAAGAAGACTAGGGCTCAAATCTTGACATGAAGTAGATTAAGAATTGGTGTAGTTTAGGTTTAAAATTAATGAGCGTATGAATCGTCGTTTCAAAAATAGCTAGACATAGAAAAAGGTGGTTTCTTTTGTTGTATATGAAGAATAAAATTTTCAGAAATAGATTAGTTTATGTTTTCTGTATTATAAAATTATGTGTATATACAACGTATGTTCCAGGTGTTTAAGGATTAAAAAGATAGTTAATGTTATCTTGAGTTAATTTCTAAGCATCTTATGAATGTTTACACCTGTAAAAACCAAGGCTTCGGTTTTAGTAAACTTTTTTTGATTTTAGGCGTTTGATTATTTAAAGATAAACTGAATTGCCCTTCATAAATAAGTTAATACTTTTATAATAGTTTTTTATTGTTATATCTCAACTTCTTTTGTTTAAATGCGTGTAAACACGCAGTAGCAAAAGCCAAAAGGTAGCAAATTGGACGGGTCAAGCAGATGAGGAAACTAGGGATGTGTCAAGTTGACCCGAAATATTTGCTCTCAATAAGTTTGGACTTTAAAAAATAAGTAGTGTAAAAAGATTGTACTAAAAACTATGATATTTCAATGATAGTATTAATAGAGTAAAATGATATTAGAGGTGTTATGCAGTAAATGAACAATTTAAAGTACTTTCGACCCATTTGACATAACAATTATTTCCTTTCATTTGTTTGACCCGTTTGAAATATAACACAACCCCAATCCCCTGAAAAGTTGAAGTTCTCACCTCTATATCTTATCTTTGTTCTCGCTCTAAGTTCATTCGATATGTGTAGCTGTGACGGTGGCAAGTCTAAGAGTGAAACATATGGTAGCAGCTGCATCAATCGGGCCCAAAAGGCAGCTGCTACTGGAAGAGGTGGACCGTGGACGGATATATAGGGCAACTTTCCATAAGCAATGACATACTACATGATAAAGCCAGCCTAACGGGTCAAATCGCAAAGTCTCATTGAAAAAGAAACATGACACATGACGCAACTATATCAACCCATTTATAAGTAAATGTCCATCTTCAAGTAATGTTAAATCACCTAGGACAAGACAACATATAAACTTCACAAGCAAATCACACAAACCATTGAAAAAATATACAAACAAGAATACAACTAAGCAAGAACATCACTACATGGATCTTCAACAACTCCTTGCAAGAATAAAAATCCAATATTTGTTTCAATAACCGAACTTCCATTAAAAAAAAGAAAAGAAAAGAAACTCATCGTTGTATCGTTGACCCGTTTGCCATAGTCAAAACTTAAATCACCAACCTTGTGGCCATCTCCCCTTCGGGTCGAGCTCAGGCAACCATCTCCTTCTCTTAAGTCTAGCACCCAAGGTTTTGCTTCCCTCTGTCTTTTTATCACGCCATATCAACTTCAACAAGAATCCCTTTCGAAACGTTTTACGTGTTTGACTCTGACTCTGACTTTGACTTTGAGGTTGGTTTATGAACACATTATCATGAGTAGTAAGAAAGATTTCATCATGTGTTCTGGTGGTGTTGAACCTAACATACCTTTGTTCCAATGATTCCTTAGGTATTTCTCTAGCTAACATAGGAGATGCACCACCCCAATTATTGGTGCCTAAAGATGGATGTTGGGGTGTTCTAAATTCCAATACTTCCCTTTGCCTCATCTTCAAAGATCCACTAGAGTGTAAGTGTTGTATAACTGGTGTTTGATCTATCGGATTTTGTATTGCTATATGAAGATAAAAGATTCTTGATTCGAGTACTACAACTGTTGGACAGGAAATAGACAAGAAATGACGGTGAGTTCAAGGTTCAAACGATGAAGAATGACAAAAAATGGTTTATTTAGCGCTTATTTTATATTAAGTATATCCAATCAAGCAGCCTAAAACAAGATACTTTGCTTAAGATGTTTAACAAGGTCTAAAGAGTATAAAATGGCAAGTTGGCAACTGAATCTTCTATATCAAGAGACCTTAACCAAAGGATTGCCTCGGTGGGTGATTATCAAATGGTTTAAAATTAACGTGTGCGTGAGTTCCTCTATTCGATTACTGCACACAGAAGACTGTTAAAGAGTTAAGATAGCCCTGCAAAAAAGATCCCGAAGTTTAAAAGACAAAACGGCCCTGATATAAAGTAAACGCACAAATACATCCAGAAACTATAGAGACAAAATGACCCAAAATAACAAGAAACATATACAATTGATGGTTGTAAAGATCAGTAGTTAATTACTAAGGGTCATGAGTCATGACTGCTTAGCAATGACAAAAACATATATGTAATTTCATCATCTATATATTAACATATATTCAGTTTCTCATCATTGTGGATGCTACTGAAATTTAAAGTTTCATCAAGTTCTGGTTTATAATTGAACAAACTAGGGGTGTGTTCAACATAAACACGACGCATATGTTATTCATGTTGAAAACATCTAGTGCAACTCAAATACACTTAAACTGTATAATTCAAACACGACTCGTTTAACCTATAATTATAAATTTGTCAAACGGTTGACAATAGTAATCAAGATGTGAACCGTGTTATTTGGGTTGGGGGTTGTTATAAATAGGTTAAACAGGTCATATACAGGGTTAACGAGTTGACAAACATGTTAAATAATTTAACCCAAACACAACCTTTTTTAAACGGGTCAAGTTGCCACTCCTAAAACGACCCATCCGGTGTATCAATCTACTAATCATCCAAACATTCACACAGATCCTTCGTATAAAAGATTGTTAGCTATTGAAGAACTTATCCAGCAACTCATACACATAGTGTCATCAACATTTTAATAGAAGAAAATAAATTTCAATAAAAAAACAGTACCAGACAGAGTGAAACCAATCATCATTTCCTGGTAAAGTTTCCGAGGTGTTTGGTTCGGTTAACAGACCAGAGGAAAACGACGGTTTTCGTAATCACAGTGCTTTAATGAAGATATGTAGTTTGAATCAGAAGACACTAATAGGAGGTAGCACTACCATATAAAAACAAAATCAATTATACAAGAAACCAGAAGACTTAAAAATTGTGTTTCTTATTTCAAAGTAGAAATTTATGTACAAAAAAACCCTAAAACATTACACTGACTAACATGATCTTCATGAAAATGAGCAGAAATGCAGAAACACTAACTGTCTATGTGAGCTACTTAAATTAGTTCTCTTGGTTAGCTTCTAATAATCTTGAGCGTATCAACTCTGGGCTCGATATCTTGTTAACACTGCAAATGAAAAAAAATCGTCAAGAAAATGAATCACACATAATGTATTGAGTTCGATATTATTCAAGAGATTGTGGTCTTACCAAAACAAAAGATCACCACTAGATGCTATTTTCTCATAAACCCATTCAGGGGCTAGCTCGCGCAACAATCTGAGCTGCTCATCAACTTCTCCTGTAAACATTCAAAACAAAGATTAGATTTTGTGGCTTTTACAATAATCAGATTAGTAGGACCTTTGACCATGAACATGATGGCTTACTTGGGTCAACATTTTCAAATTGGTTTGAAATGATCATGTTCACAAGCTCCTGTTTTGTGATAACCATTCGTTTCGTCGATTGAAAGAAAAACAAAAGTGTGTCAAACAGTTTAGGTAATCTTGCAATCATCTGTTTCCTCCATTTAGCCTGTGAAATTTCTGGATTCTTTTCCTGTAATGCTTTCAATTCTGATTCTTTAATCTGCAATAAACCATCAATTAGGAATAATTACTACATTTAGTATAAAGATTCTGCAAATGTATGCAAGAATTGTATAACAAAGTTACCGATGCTAGAAGATCATGCGACAGAATATCAGAAAGATCATCATCTTCATCATCAGTAGATACCCTTTTGCCAACAGGAGTTTTATTCTTCACCGGAGTATCAAACGTTATCGCTCTTTTGCCGCTTGCACGCCTGGTTAATTTGCTATGAGGCATGGTTGGTTCTTCATCCGGGGTCATAAAACACCTAACCGGTGGCCGTGCTGATTGCGCAGGTGTGGCACTGAATGGACTCGATACAAGCTTAACTGGAGTCGCACCAATGCAAGAAACATCTCCTTTCGACGAATCCAAGCCCTTGACTGGAGTTTCAGGTAGCTTTTGAGACCATTTTACTGGTGACAGAACATTTGACACACCAGCTACTTTGGTTGAACCATGATCAACCTCAGTTTCAGAAGTCAACACCATAGATTCTTTCTCAGCTGTTGGTACATTGCGAGTCGAAATTTGCTTTGAGAAACGTCTTTTGAAAGATTGAGGCATATGAGATGCAGCAATTGGCTGTTGTTCATACAGTTGATTTGTTACATCCTCAACTGTAACAATGTCTGGCTTTTGAATTGCAATTGAAGATATCGATCTGCGCGATCGATTAAACGGCTCAGGTAACTCCTCCTCTGGAACTTCATCTCCCTAATCACAAACACCATGAACAAACAACACTATAAGCAACACAAAGACCTCAAAAAACCTTTCAAAACTTCAAACCCTAATTCAAAATCATACAGATCATACCTCAGGGTTGGATTTCCAAAAGCTCACAAGTCTTGATCGAAACAATTTGCTCATCAACACATAAGCACTATCAGAAGTCAGATTCTCATCCTTTTGAACAATACTGACATTCAAAGTGACATGAAGCTCTGGCTTCATACAACTCGTTCGATCATCACGAACAAGGATCTTCTTAATCTCAAAAGCTTCTGGTAAGATGAACTTAAGCTGAGCTAAATGATTATAAGCAAAACTCCTGAAAAATACACACCAACAGATTCAAACAAATCAGTAAAACACGTAAACACACACAGTGGATTATCAATTTCATATGCATTAACAGATTTAAACAAATCATTCAATATACCTATCTGTTAAGATCTCAACCTGTCGACTGATGTTCGTAAACGTCGACATAGATCCTTTCAATCGGAGCAATCGAATCGAAGATCCTAAGCTATGGAAGAACTTACTCAACATCTCATACCTATAAACACCAAATTCACATCAGTATCATCAACATTATGATTCAATCAAACAAGTAAAACTCGATTAACAACAACATCAGAGAGAGTAACAACACGTACTTTTCCGGAAGCGATTCGGAGGTTTTCGCCTTCGTGATTCGGATCTCCGACGAAGCTTCGGATGACGTTAACGGATCGGAGGAAACTGAAGGTTTCAGATCTGATTGCCGGAGCTGTTTCGCCGCTTCTCTGACTTGCTTCACCGACCGGAGCGATTGCCGGCGAGTGACGACTCTTCGCGGCGGATGCGATGGTTTCTCCGGCGTTTTGGAGCTCCACGGGTTGTGATCTGGTGTAACAACTGCTTCGCCGGAGGAATGTTGTTTGTTGACGGATGATCGGAGGACTTTGGTGGATTTGAACGGCGACGATGAAGCTCCGGCGGAATCCATTTGTGCAGATTGTGTGTGGAGTGTAGGGATGAAGATGGTGACTGTGGGGGGAAATGGTGAAATACTAAAGGTTTTGGCGCGAATGCTTGTGTGGAGGATGACGTGTATGGTTGACAGGTCAGCTTTGGCGCCAAATTACACGTGGACGCGGGAGGGGGGTTGTTTGTAACTTTTAGGTTTTGGTTTGGACCCTGATTTTTTAAAAGTTTGTAGTTTTGATCCTTGTAGTTTGAGAATTTGCTTGTTTGGGTTTTTTTTTGGAAATTACGATTTGGACCCAATGTTTTTTAAATTAATGTAGATCTGGTTTATTCGAGTTCTAAATGGTCAAACATATAAACTAAGACGAATCACGAACCAGCCGTTTAGTTATGCTTAATTATGGTTTTTGAGTCTAAACAAATATTATATCAAGTAAAATATGAATCAAACTTTGAAATCATTTTTTTAGCAAAAAGATTATGAAAATTAATTAATATTGACTATAGCTTTGAGACAATTTCAATATCAGTAATGAATCTTAGAGTTCTTTCCCTTTCGATGAATATTTCTTATATTATCATTATTTGTAAAAATGTAAAGCTAACAAATTGCTTTCCAAAACTGAGATCTTTTTTGTTAAAGTTTCAAACAGTCAAACTCGTTTTAGTATATGTTTAAACGAATCATGGTTTTAACCCCTAAATATGGTTCATTTAGGTTTTGAGTCTAAACAAATAACGTATCACTAGATAAATATTAATCAAACTATGATATAATTTTCTCGGTAAAGAAACAAAAACATGTAAATGAATTAATAAAAGCAAATTAAGTAAGTATATATTTGAAATAATTTTTGTGTAACGAATCGTAGAGTACTTTCCCTTTTCCCCAAGAACTCAAAAATACGGGTTTAAAAAATAGTATGTTTCAATAGATAAAATTTAATCAATATTTGACTAATTAGCTTAGTAAAAACCCAAAACTAACTCACGAAAGAATAAAATACCTTTTTCTATCTTTGTGACGATGCTTAACGAACAATAGACTCTTATCCTCTTTCTCCAACGAACTCAAGATTCATTAAACTAAACAACAATCGTCTTACATAAACGAATTTGCTCACATACGTTTACCAAATATTGAGTAACAAAAGATCAAGATTTTTCAAATGTTTTCAAACCATCTATACATATATACGCCTACAATTGTCGACCGTTGGCATTCATATTAGGTATAGGTTTTTATATAGTATAATCTTCAATTACTTAGCCGTTAGCAACCAAAAAACATCATTCAAATTTCACCCATTATCCAAAACCCAGCCCATTTGTAAACAGGCCAACTTCTTCAGCCCATTGGGCCTACACATCGTGAAGCCCATTCACTGCCGTGTGACCGCTGCATAATCAAGATACAAACGATTACGAAATACGAATAACCACAAGTAATTATCATTCTCACGTCTTCTTCATCGTCTTTGTTAAAATCAAGATTCTAGAGAGAGAAACACTAGAGAGAGAAAGTCTTGAATTTATGAATAACAAAATAAAGCTTCTTGCTTTGCAGCATATGAACCAATTCGACCTTCTTCTTCTTCTTCTTCACGCAATCGAACCCAGATTTCCCTTTTGTTAATCGTGTTTCCACTTCAATTTCTCAATCACTTCTGGGGTTTCACTGGTTCGTCGATTTGGTTTCTGGGGTTTACAGTTTGAGTTTCTTGATTTTGATCGGTGTACTGTTGGGTAATCGGTGGTTTGTGTATTGGGTTTCGAACAGGTAAACTGTTTGGGGTTTTGATTTTTGGGGAATTTGGTGAATCTTTTGATGTGGGTTTTGTTTGTTTACAGCTGATTTTGCCCCAAATTTGTTCAAGAATAATAACTTGCTTTTGGGTGATATGATTGTTATAAAGATGCAAACTTTGTGGTTTTTACATGATTTTGTTAACTCTTCTGTTGCTTTTTTGATCTTTGATAGGTGGTGTTGGTTTTCTTGGAGGTTCTGTGGGAGAAGTTTATGCATCTGAATATCTGATATATTTTGGTTGCTTATACCTGATAGAATTGGTTAGTGATGTTATATTCACATTTGCAAATTATGTAAATAGATACTTAGATATTATTAGGCTTGTTAAATTTGGTAGTTTTATTGTGATCTTATATTCTGTTCCCCTGAATTCGAATGTTCAAATACTATCATAGAACTTATTGGTGCCCTATTGCCCTTTGGTTCTTGTTTCTGTGAGAATGTAGCATAAGATTATGTTTTTATGGAATACATTTTGGAACATGGTGATTGATATTTGATACCAGCAGCAAAGAAGTTGGTTTATAGTAAAAAAAATCATTGAGAATGAGAAGAGCTACTATATAAAAACATGGAAAATGTAGGATGATTAAATTACTGGTATATAGTTAGAAAGCATCCATTTTAGAGCCACAGATTATAAATTACTAGAAAGTAAACACGGGAGGTTGATTGCTATATAATAACTCCCAAAGAGGTTTCACTTTGAGATTCTTGATTGATGCATTACTTGATAATTTTCAGTAGATTCCTGTGTGTTTTTTTTGTCTCTTTTCTTGCTTACTATTCTTATAGATTCCTATATTATCTGAACCATGTATTTTAATTACTAAAGGAGAATAGAAATTGCATAGCAATGGAATTGGCACTTGCCTTTTTTATATGACACATTCCTGAAGAAAGCAGTAAGAAATTTCTTGTTTAGGATCAAAATAATCAGATTTAGAGACCACATGAGATATTGATATAAGAAAACTGATTAATGAGATAACTGTAATACCTATCACCTATGTAAATGGATTTAGAAAAGCAGGTAAGATGTTATATGATAACAAATTATCCACATAAGTTTGAAATTACCTAATTATCCTTAACTCTAAACAGCAAGTTGTCTCATGCCCGCTTTCAAAACCATCCAAAAACTTGCGTCTTTTTTTCTCTTTGTTTAGTTTTGAAATGTTGATATTCAATTGTTAGGTTATTCTTATATAGTTTTTTGTCATTTACAGAATATTGTGTAAATATTTATCGTCTTTTGGGGATGGACGACATGCTCCTGCATATTTATAATCTTATATGACAATGTTTGGTGGGCAACAAGGCAACACAGCTCTCCACCATTTGAAACAAAAGTTACTTGGTGAATCACGCTTTACAACATTGAATGACGACGTTACCCCTGAAATAGAGTTATCTGATTACCAACGGGCCCCAAGTGTTGGTAGTGAAAGCCCGTCTGGGCTTCTTAATGGTGAAAGCTTGAAAGTTCAACCAATTGCTGATTTGGATCTATTCTTTGAGAGACTTTATAGCTACTATTGTGAAAAAGGTCTATGGTGCATTATCATTAAGTGGATTGTTGAACTTTTGAGTTTGGCTTTTACCATATGTTTTTCGGGCTTCTTTATATTATTTGTTGATTGGAATGGTCTTCGAAGGGCAAAATGTGGGATGGATGCTGTTGAATCTGGGATAAAACCGTGTGATCTTGCTAAAGAGGCTCTTCATGAGCATCCTTTGACACCTTTAACAACTTTTAAGGTTGTCATCTTTGGTTATTTGGGAATCACCTTCATTTATTGGATTTTTTGCTTTGTAAGGTTCTTTGTACAGTTGAAGGATACACTAGAGATACGCCAGTTCTACATTAACAGGTATTCGTTAACATGTTACATGTAATTAAGTTTAGGGCTTGTTTGGATGTGTTTTCTTTGAGAGTGGAGGCAGCAAAATAGGCAATTTGTAACAGGCCAAAACATACATGTTTATTACAAATTCAAACTTGGTCTTGACCCGACAACACTTTTTCGTCTTCTCTTTAGTTTTGTAATTAAGTTTATGTATTACTTTAGATGTCAATGCTGTATTGTTGAAACTGTAATCTGAATTGTAATAATAGTGATGTGGTTTAGGAGGTTTTAAGCATTTGAAAACACTTTGGATGAGTTCTGACCCGTTTTCATTTTAGCCTACTTTTAAAATTATTACTAATACAACGCATTTTGAGAAAATGGGTTACCCCTACTGCCCTACCTTAAAGTGGTTATATGATGAATGTTACTAGTTTATAGTGTTTGGGTAACTTGATTATGTTTATAAATATTTATTAACCCATTTAATAATTTAGCATCTTGATTATGCTTATGATTGTTTAATGTTTGGGTAACTTGATTCTGCTTATATATCCTTTATTTCATCAACTACTTTTTAGAAAATTAAATTTTCTTAAATAAACATCATCAGAAGTATGTTTTTTTATAGCTGGTTATTGGTTTCTGGTTATACAATATCAGTTGATTGTTCTCAACACCCATCCAAACACTCCCTAAAATGAAAAACTGGAGCCTTTTTTTTTTCTGTTGTTCGAAATAAGCAAAGTTATCTTAATTTTTTTGTTTGCAAGTCTTGGTGTGACTGACAATGAGATACAAACCATGCCATGGGCATCGATTCTTGAAAAAGTTGTTCAAATTCAAGAATCACAACAATTATGCGTGGTCAAGGATCTTTCAGCCCATGATATAGTGATGAGATTGATGAGGAAGGAAAACTACTTGATTGGAATGTTAAACAAAGGGGTGCTAGCCTTCCCAATATCTTCATGGGTCCCGGGTGCGGGTCCCACTGTCAAGAAAGATCCAAATGGTACACGGTATTGCCTGATGCTGCCCAAGACCCTTGAATGGACTTTAAATTGGTGCATATTGCACAGCATGTTCGATAGGTATGTAATCTCTATTTCTCTCTCTTGTAAGGAACTCATAAATTTGATAATGTCAAAAAGTCTAATGGTTGTTTTAAGTGTAAAAAAAGTTATTGCAAAACCTGTTCACTTCTGAATGGTCGATTTAGGATATGTTTATCTTTAATGGGTCAAATGGGCTTAATAAAGGATATTAAGCTATAAAGAAAACAAGTTAAATCAGTTGAAAGTCCCCCACAATGTGTTTTTGATGCATAAGACATACTAAATCATTTATAAAAAAATTGATTTTTATTGAAACAATTTATTTTCTGTAATCACATTTGACCACACTAATTGCTTACAAAAATATGAACCAAAAAGTGTCTCTGGTCAACTGGGCTTGTTTTGACCCGTTAATGACCTGTTTTGATCCGTTACCTACCTTTCCCACCCAACCCATTTTGTCACCTCTATATGTTGTCTGCCACTGGAGCAAGTTGTTAAGTTGTTACTCATTGATCTGATTCATTTGACTTGTGAAAAACAGCACAAAAATATTATTCACATGTACTAACATCATATAAATCTTTTGCAGAAACTTTTGCATTAGAAAGGACTTTGTTAGTGACCGCAATACATTAAAGAAAAGGCTGATGTTTGTTGGGATTGCCATGCTTCTTCTCTCTCCATTTCTTGTGGTTTTTATGCTCGTGTATCTCTTTCTAAGACACGCAGAACAATTTTATAATCATCCTAGTACAGCTTCATCTAGAAGATGGTCAAATCTTTCAAAATGGATATTCAGGGAATTCAATGAGGTGATTTCCTAATTATATTTATTTATCGGAACTATCTTTGCCTTCTACTTAATAAAACATATTTGATATGCTTGTTTATAAAAAATATATTATTTGGACAAAAGCCACCAATCCGCAAAAGTAGCCATTTTGACCCAAACCCATATTAACCTGTTACCCGGCCTTGCCCATTTTGTGATATCTGCTTCTTATGTTTTATCTGTGAAATTTTACGTCTTAGGTGGATCATTTGTTCAAGCACCGTATCAACAGCAGTGTTACACATGCCTCAGATTATTTAAAGCAATTCCCGTCTCCTATTCTTTCAATCATTGCAAAGTTTGTATCTTTTGTTTCTGGTGGCTTTGCTGCAATCTTGATCATCATTGCATTTCTTGAGGAATCCTTACTTGAAGGCCATGTAATGTTTTCTCACATGTTTTTGTCATAACCTGCAAAGTCAAACCGGCTACCTTTTTGACTGAAGTCTTGATCTTTATGATTGCAGATTTTTGGGCGTAATCTGTTCTGGTATGCGGCTGTTTTTGGAGCAATAACAGCCATAAGTCGGGCTCTTGTGTCAGATGAACTTTTAGTACTTGATCCGCACGGGACTATGTCTTTAACAGTTCAACAGACACATTATATGCCTAAGAAATGGCGTGGGAAGGAGAATACCGAATTTGTTCGAGTGGAGTTTGAAACTCTTTTTCAGGTATGCCCTTTTTGCTAAATTTGGCTATTTCGATCAATCTGCCTATGAATACGTTGATTTGGGTGTGTTTTATCTCAAACAAGTCAAAAGACTCAAGGGTTTGAATGAGTTGACAGTCATCCTGAGTTTATTTTAACGCATACAACCTACTAGATCGTGTTTTATAGATTTAGATGCTTGTTATAGTAATTTTGTTTTTGTCTGTTACACATTTTTTATTGTGATGCTTATGTGGCATTGTATTTTGTTTTGTAGTACACCGGAAAGATGCTGCTGGAAGAGATGGCTTCAATCTTTTTAACTCCATTCTTGCTTATCTTCGTAGTACCAAAGGTATTGTTAATTTTTCAGAGTTAACTATCACTTCCTCTGTTCCATGACAATTGCAACATTAGTGGAAAATTCTATTATATGATTATTTTGACTTGAACTTACCCCGGTTGCTTTGAAAATAATTTATTTTACAAGTTTTCCAATAAGTAATATATGGAAATAATGTTCTAGTTTATATAAATAAGTTGTTATATTTTAAAATTTAGATTTTTTAACACTATATATAAATTTGTCAATGGTGCAGAGGGTTGACGAGATATTGCAGTTCATCGAGGACTTCACTGTTGATGTTGAAGGCGTTGGTCATGTTTGCAGGTTCATACGTGCCGCATTTCTTTTTTCATATTTGCTTGTAGTTTCGTTTTTTTCTCATGTGCCTTAGTTTTTATATCTCCAACTAACATGTAGTAAAATCACTTGATAATTATATTTTTGCAGTTTTAGTTTATTCGACTTTCAAAGACACGGGAATATCAAGTATGCATCGCCACATAATTCATCAAGTACTTGCAGAAGTTCCCAAGGGAAAATGGAGAAATCGTTCCTAAGGTATTCTTGAGCCTCACATGATTTTAACTTCACTTTCATTGCGTAAAAGTTGCAATGTTAGTTGCGTTTTACATGGTCTTACGGGTTAGCAGGATATTGTGGGTCCCGTGAGTTTTTCCCTAACAGTTATCATGGTTATCAAAAAGATAGAATCTTGTCAACGTAAACGAAAAGTTTACAAAAATGGAAATATTGCAATTTTATGGGCTTATTGATTTTACATATTCTTGCAGCTTTCAAACTAGCTATCCTTCATGGGAACCAAACACTGATGGAAAGCGGTTTCTTTCAACGCTCAAGGCGTTCAAGGAACGGAAGTTTAAAGAACAGGGTATTCAACCGGGCTACATAAGCCCGAACCAATTGCCACGATGGGCTCCTACATGCCCAGCTCAAGGTGACCCGAACAGCTACTTTTCTAGGGACACGGGCCTGAACATTTCACGAAGTGCTTACCAACGAGATTGTATGTGGTTCATCGATCCCATTCACAAGAACCACCCGTACATTCTTGACTGGTACTACACGTCTTCTCACCATCACGGGCCACGTGACGTAGAAACAGGCCCGGTTGATGTAGAAGACACCATGGCAAACGTGTGGGACCCACCCGTATTAGGTGGGCACCAGGTCCAGTATGACGAGAACTGGGGAAGCTTTTTTGAGGACCGAGCTGGGAGTAATCTAGAAGCTTCCACCTCGGCTCCATTGTTACGTAGAAGTGTTCTACAACATCATGATTCGGGCAATGTGGGTCAGACAGGTAGGAGCCACTGGTGGGACCGTGGTGATGGTGGCTCACGAGGGATGGGCCCAGGACCTCAAACTAGCTTTCTTGAACCACCAAACTTCAATCGAGATGATCACGACTACCATGATAATTTCTCGGACAGGAGCTTTGAAGACCACCGGCAGCCGTTTGATTGGAGGGTTTCAACGTCAAACGGGTTGTCTAAGACTTTTTATATGGATGATATCGAAGGAGGAAAATTCGATCTCCCGTTTGATGATATCTATGAAAGACGTTCTCAAAGCCCGCCAAGAACCCCTTTAGAGGAGCTCGACGTTGATGATATCTATCGTTCTCAAAGCCCGCAAAGAACCCATGTAGAGGAGCGCGTCGTTGATGATATCTACCGTTCTCAAAGCCCGCCAAGAACCCGAATGTAGGAGCTCTTTGTGAAATCTTTGTGTTTGGGGTTTGAATCTTGTTTATATTTGAATGGAAAACTGTTAGAACATTCTTTTATTGTATATAATTCTATTTAGGGAAGTTAAAGTTGTACAGAATCACTTTCAACCAAAATGTTGTAAACTTGAAACCAAGTAACCAATTGATGATTTGTTCATATTCATGCAACTTATGTGTGACCAATATAAATTATTCAGATTTGAAGTAACATGTAAAAGTTGATTATTGAATAAATATAAAACCATTGAACTATTCTTAGATTTTGAAGAAGCAATTCCAATCACTAGAGATTCTGGTCAAAGGAGAAGATAATCTCCATCTCAGACCTACATTGATTGAGTTGCTACCGAACCGAAAAAACCAAACCCGAACAAAACTGACGGTTTTGATTGAAGTTTTTTCAAAAAACAAATTTTAGGTTTTGGTTTTGACGGAAATTTAAACTAGAAAAACTAAACCGAATCATATCACAACCAAATCTAACTTGTAACCGAACCATACAAAACAAAACAAAAGCCGAACCAAAACCGACCAAAGTGTCTATATATGATATTATATTAATAAGGTTTTATAATATTATATATTTTGTTATATTTTA
This sequence comes from Flaveria ramosissima, assembly GCA_025215565.1. Lineage (NCBI taxonomy): Eukaryota > Viridiplantae > Streptophyta > Magnoliopsida > Asterales > Asteraceae > Flaveria > Flaveria ramosissima. The sequence continues at coordinate 63,173,424 of CM046029.1, read as the reverse complement.
TGGATTGTAATTTATTCAAATATCAAGTAATTTGTAAAAATATATAGATTATTTCTTAAAAATTATAAAATATCGATTTAAAAACCGTAACTAAAACTAATGAACTTCTTGTCAAGTGGTTAAGAGAGCATTAAAAGGCATGACATTCACAGTAGAATAGATAAGGTAGTGTGAAATAGAGGTGCACGAACCGGGTATTGGGCCGGACCCGGAACCGGGTTCAAACCGGGTTCGGTCCGGCCGGGTTTTCCAAGAACCGGGTTTGGGTGTACCCGGGTACGAACCCGACCCGGGTTGAATGAGGGGAAAACCCTACCCGGCCTACCCGGTTAGGGTCGGGTCCGGACCGGGTCGGGTCCAGAACCGGGTACAACCGGGTTTTTTATTTTTTTTTATTTTTTTTTTATTTTTTACCAATAATTATTATTCTTATTATTATTATTATTATTATTACTATTATTATTATTATTATTATTATTATTATTATTATTATTATTATTATTGTTCTTATTATTATTACTATTATTATTATTATTATTATTATTATTATTATTATTATTATTATTATTATTATTATTATTATTATTATTATTATAGTTATTATTATTATTATAACAACATTAAAAAACATGTATAACAACATTAAAAAAACATATATAACTCATTAAAAGATTATTTATTATTAAAACAACTTAAAAAATACATTAACTCATTAATCGTCTATTTTCTTCGGGAGGCTTCATCAAATGCTAATTCTTCGTCGGATATACCAGAAGATACTCCTTCTTCTACCTCTTCATCGTGTACTTTAGATTCGATTGCAATTTCGTCTTCAAGATTTGTTTTGTCTTGTATACGATCCATCGCGTCTAAGTGGTCTTTTAAACAAATGCACATCTCCACCGCTTCCGGAGTTAATCTTGTTCTCCGTAATGATATTACCCTGCCACTAAGAGAAAACGCAGACTCCGAAGCTACCGTAGAAGCTTGGACGCTTAGTAAATCACGGGCCATAGCGGAAAGAATTGGAAATTGGGATTCCTTTCCTTTCCACCAAGCCAAAATATCAAATTCATGATAATCTTGAGTACTCATAGTCGAAATAAAATTCGTCGTACTATAAATACCAAGTTCGCTTGTTGGGGCGTTACCCCTTTGACGTTTAGCCGTCACATCCCGAACAACATTCAACATAGTCATAACGGGGTCTTTAAAAGAGGTACTAGCACTTGATGTTGATTCTCTTGGCGTAGGTATATTTACGTTAGGCCCATATTTATTTAAATAAAAATTATAAATAACTTTCAAACTTGCATTAAAATCTTCTTTTGCAGTGGTTGAAAAATTGGGGTTATCGTCATGTATATCCAAATTGTCATTTATCTCGTCTATTAAACATTCTACCCCCGCTACATTTAAAAAAGGATTTAAAGCAGCGGCACACGTAAAAACGGGTGGTAACTCAAGAAAGTATTTTTAAACTTGTCTTTCATTGGTTCTATCATTTCTCTAAACATACCATTTTTATTTTGAAAATTTTTAAAAGTCAAAGCCATGAAATATAATTCTTGAAGCACCGAATAACTAGTGGGATAATAAACTCCCGATAATTTTATAGTTGAGTTTTTAAACACCTCAAGAAATTCGGATAAATGTTCAATATTTTTCCAACCCATATCCGGAAACAGGTCGGCTTCGCAATTATCCGAAAGACTATTATGAAAAGTTTTTAAAGTGCCTTTTTGTTTTAAAGCACAATCAAACATATGACAAGTCGAATTCCATCTAGTAGGTACATCCCAATTAGGCCCTAAAAATCTAGATTGTGTATCTTTACAAAGTTGTTTATAATCTTGATATCTTTTTCTACTTTTTTTAAAAACGTCGTGTAACATAAATCGAAAAGCTTTTATAAAGGTATCAACAAATGGTACGTTAAGACCATCTTGTACTACTAAATTAATAATATGTGCAACACAACGAGTATGAAAAAAATCACCGTTTGCAATCGGAAGATATTTTAATTTTAATTTTTCAACGGCGGTTGTGTTGTTGGAAGCGTTATCAAATGCCATTGAAAATATTTTATTTTGTAAATTAAATGTAGTTATTACATTATCCAAAAAGTAAAATAAAAACTCTCCAGTGTGTGGATACGGAAATAGATCAAATGCAATCGTACGTTTCATCAATTGTCATGAACTGGGATCTACCCAATGAGCAGTGACGCAAAGGTACGATTCGGGCAAACCGTGTGGCGCCGACCAAACGTCACTAGTTAAGTTTACACCGGTATTTAAATTTTCAAATAAAACAATTAAATCATTTTTTGCTTGCTTCCATAATTTTAAACAATAACGTCTAAGTGTAGTACGACTTACGTGAGTGTAACGAGGTTGAAGCGTCTCTCGAATTAAGTTGGTTAACCGAGGGTTGTCGAAGTGGTTGAAAGGCAAAGCTTCTTGAATCACGAACTTTGCCATTCGATCTCGAACCTCATTAACGTTGTAATTAAATATTCCACCGTCTCCACTCAATTGTGTTTGTTGCGAATCCGGATTATTTTTCAACGACTTGCAAAACTTCTTGTTAATGTGCTTGTTCAAAGTCGTGTTAGAATCTTTAGCAAGTAAAGCTCCACAAAACTTGCAACGAGCCTTTACAGATCCGTCACTCAACTCAACCATATCCCAATTGCACCAAACATCCATGTTACGATTGTGTGGAAGAACACGAACGACGGATGGAGAGTTCGATGAACCTTGACCGACGGAAGATTGAGAGTGAGCCATATTGAGATTTGAGAGTAAACGAGACTAAATGAGAGTAAACGAGAGTAAACGAGAGTAAACGAGAGTATTGTTTGCGTTTTTTGCGTATGTTTTTTTGTGTTTGAAGCTTGGGTACCTTACCATATCAACCCACACCTATTTATACTAATTTTAGAGCCAAAAACATCCAAAAAAACGGTCAAAAAAAGTCCCCAACGGCTATATAGCCGTTAAAAACGGCTAGTTTTTAAAAAAAAAAAAAAAAACGGTCGGAACCGGGTTGTACCCGGGTACAACCGGTTCGGGTCCGGTTCCGGTTCGGGTCCGGTTCCTGGCCAACTTCAAAACCCAAAACCGGTTCCAACCCGCCGGTTCCTGGGCGGGTAGGAACCGGGTCCTTTCCAATCGGGTAGTACCCGGACCCGGGTCCGGGTCGGGTCCGCCGGGTCGGGTCCGTACCCGGTTTTTATGCCCATCTCTAGTGTGAAACTGTGAATGCTCTAATAATCAGTTTCAATACGGGCTTAAATCCTTACAGGCTAACTTAAACAGCTAGAAAAAGAGAGGGAAGAGTGGGCTGTGAGTTTTTGGGCCCAAAAATAACAAAAAGGAGGTCTGATGTTTGTTGGGCTGCTTGTTTGAACATGGACTGGGTCTATTAACATAACAACAACAAAAAAGCCTACTGGATCCTAGCTAGAGGTGCACATTTTGGTTTTCCCATGAACTGGTTTGGGTTCGAACCGGCTTAGTTTGGGTCAATAGCGGTAAAATCCGGTTCTGGTTGAAACAAGTTTTTGATGATTGTATTTGCTTTTGCAACCCCTATTAGGTTGTTAAATTAACTGGTGGTTCAAGGTTAATTTGATAAAGACTTTAAAATCAACTTGTTTGTAGACGAGTAGAGCCGGAGCTTAGGTAAGTTTAACTAGTTGGCTATTTCTTCAGCTAGTTTAAACTACAACCTAGATTTTAATATACTAACAAATATACAAATAACTCAAAATTACAAAATAATTTTTATTGTAAATTTCTTTAACCAATATTAAATTTGGCTGTAATCATAACTATTTAGAAAACCCAAATATAAAAGTATAGAGGAGTTAAAAGAATTGAAGAAACTAATCGAGATATGTGTGAAAAGTGGCTTTTTTGTGTGTGTATAAAAAACAACAAATTTTAAAAATTTTAAAACGAAACAAGCCGGCTCGAGCTTTTCGCTTAAAATTTCATCTCATTAAAATGAATGAGTCGAGCGCAAGCTCAACCTAACTCGACTTGTTTACGCCTTACGTGTAGTCCGTTGGATTTTTTTAGGAGACATGTAAGATGATATTAACCGAAGGGTTTTTAACTTAATATTATAAAGGTTTTTTTATTCAATAAACTTGTTTTTAACATTGAAAAATAAAAAAAAAAACAAAAAAGCTACCAACTCCGGTTACATAATTTGACTGCAAACATAACTTTAATCGAATCTAACATGTCAAGTCAATAACTATATTTAACGAAATATACCCACTCACCCACGTTACATTAACGTGTAATTGAGTTATGTAATCAAGCAAGCGTAAGCTTCAACGTCACCGCACTTACATTATCAAATCAAATCCTAATTTATATTATCTTAATTATTAATTAATTAGTCCTCTAACCTCTAGCTAGCTTTATCATGTTAGTAGACAATTAATGATTCTTATTGGTCATAAACGACGTCATTATCATGATGTCACTTTGTTTAAAGTTTATTACATCCAATCACACTCAACCTTAAGTCTACGATTTGTCATCGAAAAGTTTTCCCCAAATCGTGTCTTGTTAGCATATTGGAATCAATATATTTATTATTGGTGTTAAAAATATCAACTCTAACATAAGTAGGTTTTAAGATCGTTTATATTCTTAACATAATCGGTTTAATTCTTTTATTTAAACATGTCAATTGAGGACAGATAGTAATCAAGATATAAATATGTTAATCAGGTTAAATAAATGTCTCAAAAGGAGGGTTGTAAATGAGTTGACGGATTGATTTGTTTATAAACATTAGTTAAACATACCCAACCAAACATGACATGTTTATTAAACAGGTTAAGCATGACAGTCTAAAACCGGATACTACATGACGTTACCAACCAGAGTCCAAACTTTATGACTAGAGTTCATAAAAATTCATTAAGTTTCGTTCATGTTAATTTGCAAAACTAACTCACTGAACGTCTCTGCTAGTTTAAAAATTGGGTTTGTTTGAGTGTTAAAGAACAACAAAACACTTTTCAATTTTAGCGATGACATACGTCGATTTAAAGCGCACAAAAAACCGATTTGAAAACCGGAAGCAGTTTTAACACAAGGCGAAATTTTCAAACCAGATCGGTTGAAACCGAACTATAGGTTCCAAATCGGTTTGTGACCCACCTGCTGAAACAGATTTGAAACCGGTCACAACCGAACCAAACCACAAAAACGATTCTAAACCGGACCGAACCAAAAAACATTCCAAATTGAACTGATCATTTTTCCACTTAAAAATTGGATTCAAACCGCATCAGTTTCACCAAGATAAGGATGTTCAAATAGTTCAAAGCCCGATGCTCGCTTGGAAAAGTTCGCTCAAAATCAGCTCATTTACAAACCAAACGAGCTCGGCCCAAATCATTTACAAAGCCAAGTCATCACGCCTCGACTTGTTTAATCTCAAGCCAACTCCAATTTTGGCTCGAGTTTATTTATAATTGTTTTTAAGTGGTGAATTTTGGTTCGAGTTTATTTATAATTGTTTTTAAGTGGTGAATGTTTTTCGCAATAACAATCATTATATAAATTCTAGTTTACACCTTCATTTTAGCCAAAAATATCCAATAATATATACTGCCCACTTGCAAAAACTAAGTCTACAAATATTCGAAAAACCTGTAGCTTGAATCTCGCCCAAAAGAAGCTCAAAGAAACTCCTTCGAAATCGGCTCATGGGCCAACACAGATCGAATCGTTTAAACCGAGCCGAGCTAGCTCAGATTGTTTACAAACCAAGCCGACTCAGCTCAACTCATAAACAACCCTGTACAGTTTTAACCGTTGTTAACACAAACCAAACCGGTTTAAGAAAAGAAAAACTTCTATCTTTCTTAAATCAATGAAAATATAAAATATTTAACAAACACAGAAATCAGAAAATAGACGAGGGACTAAAAGTGTTAACCCTCAAATCACTGGCCCCTGTTTTCCTATTGGCCAGAATAACCATTGAATCCAGTCACACTCACATACTCCCCACATCTCTTCTCTTATATATATATATATGTATGTATATAATAACATACATTAATACAACTATATTCTCTAACCCAATATAATTCCCTCAAATTCACACCCAAAATCACCCACTTTTAATCATCTATTCATCTTCTTCAACCCATTTGATTCTTCACCATTTTGGACCACAAAATCGCTTTACAATTTCCACTTTCAGGTACCCTTTACACCTTTTCACTCTTTTCAAATCCATGAAGCCTTTTCTGTCACCTATAAATGCCACAGCAGCTTCAATAATCACCTGCAGATCATCAAACCCCAACGCCATGGACCCCGGTGGCGGCAGCGGCTCCAACCAGCAGCGCCACAAGGGCGCAGACCCCGGCGGAGACGAGGTCAAATACCGAGGCGTTAGACGCCGTCCCTGGGGGAAATACGCCGCCGAGATACGCGATCCCAACAAGCAAGGCGCTCGGGTGTGGCTCGGGACATTCGCCACCGCGGAGGAGGCCGCGAGGGCGTATGACCGGGCCGCGTTTGATATGAGAGGGCATATGGCGGTTTTGAACTTTCCGGCGGAATACCCTCCGACTTTCTCCGCTGCGGCTTACAACGCCGCCTCGGCTGCCGCCTCGGGATCCGCGTCCTCGGCGGCGAACCGGGAGGTGTTTGAGTTTGAGTATTTGGATGATAAGTTGTTAGAGGATCTGCTTGATTATGATGAGGGGAGAAACAAGAAATAAGACACAATGGAAAACTATGGATGAATGTTAATTATTATTATTATTATTATTAGGATTATTATGTAGTGAAATAAGACATATGAGAGATAGTTGCATGAATGTTATTTTCTTGCAAAGGTTATGTGAAATGTGATGTAATAAATTGGTGTAGATAGTTGGGATTATGACGTATTTGTAGAATAAAAATGGCTTCTTTTTGGGAAAAAGTGAAGCGGTTGATTGTGTGTATGAGTGGTTTGTACTTTCTTGTTTGACTAATGGAAGTCAAAACTTAAAGATATGATAAGAAGGTTTGGTTATTTTCTTGGTCTAACTAAGAATTTATTATTAGTGAATGTTTTTTTTCTTTCATTTTTAGAACATCGACAATAAGTCAATAGCATAACAAAAATAATATAGAAGTTATCAAGATTACAATAAAACTTAATAGAAAATTCTTGCTAGCAAGATTATAATAATATTTAATAGAAAATATAGGGATTTTAAAATAAACAAATTGGATAATCTGAGAATCGAGAATAACACCTTCAGATTGAAAGTATTCGGTGGTTCACTTTTATAAATAATTGAATACAACTCAGACGAGATCTAGAACAAGTATGCGATTGTGTGATTTTCGAACAAGAGAACCATTACCAGAAATTGAGATTGTACCTTGCTGATAATGAGAAAGCGTATCTTCCAAGGAATAGGGTCTCAGCCTTCGAAAAAGCTGCCTTTGTGGCTGTTTTCGTTTCAATTTAAAATCCATTAAATTGGAGAGAAATTTTATTTCGAATTTCACATGTGAAACCTTAAAAAATTCAATTTCTAATGAATTTTAATGAATGAAATTAATCAAAATAATTTTTGTTCCAAATTTCATGGCTCTATGCCTCGACCCAGCTAGGGGTTTTGCGCCTTGGACCTGGTCAAGGGGGCTGCCCCCGGACCCACACTAAAGGGGCGTTGTCCCGTTAGAACCCCTACTATTTAGGAGTTTTGCCCCTAATAACCAATGGGTTATAAGAGCGGGGAATATTATATATTCAAATCAGTGTACACTCAGCGCCTCCAAACTAATTTAATGAATATTATGATTACACTTTTCATCTAGTCAATACAATTATATCAAAATATTTAAAATAAAATAAATAAGATTAACAACAATCCTACCAAATTAACCCATGTTTTTTAGCTTTAAAATCAATTCAATGAAGTAAGGAAAGCTTGGAATCCTCCGTCGTCTTTCAAGACGAAGGGGAGCAAGTGTCTTGGTCATCTAAAAACTAAAGTAGTTCTAACTTAAAATATCCACTAAATCATCTTGTAAATAAAAGTTCATCTTAGTTTTAGTATGTTTTTTATAAACCAATGAATCATTAAGAAGCGACATATGATCCATTATATTCCCTAGAGTAATGGTAAAGAGACCGCTCCGTGAATAGAACTACTCCTAATTTGCAACCGAGAACTCACAACTGAAGAAAGTCTAATCAGCTTCTCTGTCAACCGACTAACAATAAAAACAAATAATAAATGGTACGTGAACATTATCATTGGTGGTACTAATAAAAATTCTATCTTTTTGTTGATATCAACAATTAATAATTAGATAACCATTAATAGCTTGTTTAGATTGATTTTGATGATGTGACATATGACTTGATAATTAATTTTTTATTTTACTTTGAGATGTTTGCCTAGTTTTCTTTTTTATTTCTTTTTTTTATAACTTTACTTTCTTATTTCATCATATGTTTTGATCTCTTTTAGGATTTAAAAGAATGTTATCCAACTAGATTTGATCTTTTCAACTACAATTTTTACCCGTAATCTAACCAATTCCATACACACAAACACAATAAAAAAAATGAGCGTACCATTACAACTAGTTTTGAACACACACAACCCTGAAGTTGCTTTGAAACCCTAAAGGAGAATTCAATACTCGGAAACCTAAGGCTGCGTTTGGTTGGAATGAATGGAATGGAATGAAATAGAATTGAGAAACTAGTATAATTTTCAAGTAAAATTGTGTTT
>CM046029.1:63057133-63162133 GCA_025215565.1 Flaveria ramosissima | reverse complement strand
TCTTCTGAAGCTTAAATGGTTTCGGAAGAGTAAGTTCTTCCGAAGCCATTTATACTTCGAAAGAATCAATTTTTTTCGAGACTTCTGCAAGTCTTCATGACTTTATTCTTCGGAAGATTTTGCCTTGGATCCTCTAAGTGTTTATGTTTCGGAAGGAGAACTACTTAGTCTCGAAAGACTGAGTTCTACCTTCGAAAGTTCTTTATACTTGAGCTTAGAAAGATCTTTAACTTGTCTTCGTAAGAGCAGCTTTGTCTTCGGAAGACCTCTTCAATTGTACTCCAAAATATTCTAAGTGTTGTTTAGGCTGCACCAGCCTCATATGATCCAACAACTTTACGCGCTTCCCTTAGGAGACCTGCCAGCCAGCGCCTCAAAGTTTCGTACCTTAGTAATAGAGATGATCGGATGGCCCGGTGACCCTTCAGTGATCCAATTAGCTACTATAAAAAGATAAAATTTAAATATAGTCAACCTTGTCTCATATAAACTAGTAACAAATTAAATATCAATATTCATCTTGCTAAAGTTGTTCGTTCTCTTATGTCTTTTTATTATTAATTAATCATTTATGTAACCACCTTAGGTGACGTATTGGTTGGCGACCTGAATTCTCCAAAGATGATCATCAAGCTTCAAATCTCACTTGGGTAACATCTTGAGATGTCCAACTCACAATGAAGATAAGGGGCCCAAACTATGGTTTAAAGCAAACGCGACATTGAGATAAATATAATAGTTCGAACCCTAACCTTGTATCTGGTTAAACCCGTGAGTCACATTGTCGCGTATAACTTCTTGAAGCGAAGGTGCCACAGGCTGGTTTGTGAGTCCGGTAATACTTATTTATTTTAATATAATCATTTATGTTGACTAATTCGATTAATATTATATAAATAAAATATATTTTTATTCCATTTAGATATACACTAGAAATTTTATTTACAAGACTAAAAAACCCAAAATCTTTTATTTATCATGACATCAACCATAACTCGAAAGCCCAAACCAGGGTTTATTTAAAAATTAATGGTACTTTATCACTTATATACGTCTATTAAGCATGAAGTAGTTTTATATGGCCATGAATTCAAATTCACTTGAAGAAACTAAATTTTCAAAAAATATATTGCTTAGTTAACTATGGTACATGCTTAACTCATGAATCAATTTCGTATTACAATTAGTGTAATTAGTAAAGACATCTGTGTTAAAACTACGTGTTTAACTCATGAATCAATTTTGTATTACAATTAGTGTAAATAGTAAAGACATATGTGTTAAAACTTTAGTATTTTCATCTTTGGTTATATTGGTTCACCGGTCAAACCCGTCACTAGACTCGATCGTTTTCTTTCATTTCAAATAGGTAACCATGGCTTCCGTAAAATATGAAGAGGATGTTGTATAGAAGGTTCACGAACAAAAGTAGATCATGAACAACTATAAAACTTGAAGGCTTAAACTTTATATTAAGTTAACTTTAAATCATGGAACATTATGATACAAATTAATTTAACATTTATCGTCATCAATTATGTAATAGTAACATGTCAGATTGAAAACACACATTTTGGCATCTCTAGCATCTACAATTAAAATTATCATATTAAACTAGACACTAGACTAGTTATATTATATTTATAGAAGAAAAAAGAACTTAATTATTAAACTATCATTAGTTTATTAATTAATAATTAGAAACACTTATTATAGATGTGGTCCTAGCCTTGGTCCCCATAATCCCATAAAAGATTAAAAGGCCTGCTTTCAGGGATTCTTTTAATCCACGACATAAAATAAATTTAGATATTCTTCCATTAGATTAGGTGTACGAAATACAATAAATTAATGAATGATATTATATTAAATTTTTTTAACCTATTGTAATATATAATAAAAAGCCAATCACGTGTCATCATTGTCACCTTGCAAGTTGCAACATTTATAATTACCATTCCCAGGATCCATTGCAACTGGTCTAAATCTTTGCCAATTGTCCTAATTCATATGTATTAATAATATATTATTATAATAATAATAACAGTAACAACAATAATAACTATTATGATTACTATTGTCATTGAAACCAAATGTTACAAAAGCCGGCACTGCAAATTTATGCACGTTTGATGCATTGAATGTTTCTATTTCTTATACATTTTGGCATGACTTATTTTTATATTATACACATTTAAGTTGAGCTAGGATATATGCATTCACTTACTTTTTTATTATATATAAAAGATTTCAAATTTAAACACTATAAATACAAAGATCTGCATACGTCATCCATCGAAAATCATATGTTGTCAGCATGTTGATGACATCATTTAGAGTCGTCTGTTTTGCATCATAAAGGTTCATACGACTTCTTCACCTTTTAATATACACTCATTTACTAAACCAATTATTTGTTTATTTAATTTCAAATTTGTAATCATACTTATATATTATGATATAAAGTAGCTGATATATGTAAATAAATTAAAAAAGTATTAAGCCAAGCTGGTGTAACAAATGACACTACCAGAAAATATACCTTTAATGACATGCAATGCGTGTCATAAAAGGGTATAGATGACACATAAAAACGTATCAAGGAAACCCTGTCATAGATGACACGCAATGCATGTCAAGTATTTTTCTGTCATAAATGAAAATGAAATGCATTTGTGTGTCGTAAATGCATGTCATTGTTTTGAAATTTTCACATGCTATTCGAGTGGCTGTCATAACTGTTTTATAACATCATACAAAATAAACTACATATATTGCAATACAACATTGTTCTATAAAATATTTTATAACAAATAAGTAACATCCCTAGTTTACAACATTCAATTCTAAGATTAATACAAATGTCAACGAAAATAAAGTTTGCAACAAAAGATGACCATTTTTTACGGATTTTATCAATATCAGCATCACTGTACTCATCTTTCTTTCCCCAACCTGAAAATTAGAAAAAATAAAATCATATAAAATTAGAGATTCAAATATCATTTAATATATGCATCAAATTGAGATAAAAACAATTTGAGATTCAAAATGTGCATAAAAGTACCAATTTATGTAATCAAGAACTAATGTTAAGTATAAGATTAAAGGGGTCGACCCATTTTGACCCGTTTGGCCTTTTACGAATATAGCCCAACCCAAATCAACTCCTTAGTTCATATTTAATGACCGAACCAACCCAAACTTACACACTTGGGTCAAAGTTACCATTATTATTCATTCACCCTAATAGCTTTAAAAATACTTAATATGTGAAACCAAGAAAAAGATCAGCTTAAAAACAGTACAGAATATAAATTGGCAATACAAGAATTCTCAATCCATCATTCTTCTTTTGTTTGACAGCTTTAGCTGCGCCTAAATATGAAGCTGTAATACATTTGATCAAAATTAACTGATTATCACAAATTTTAACAAAAGAAGCACATACAAACATGCAGCCTTTGTTACCACCAACTACGTAACATGGGTTGCTAAACGTTATGTACCTATGCAACAATGATTTGGATTGTGAGAGTACCGAGACCAAATAAACTTAGCGCTCGAATTTATATAAGTAGCATACTCAAAAGCAGGATTTCCTAGCTGCATATTGCATCAACATGGAAAAGTATTAACATATAGACTTACAAAGTAAGTTCGAGTAATTTATGGACGCATAATCAACATGACTATTATAATTAATGTTGGTAAATCTAATTCCCAACAACTAATTAATTATCAACCTAAGAACACTAAAATGAAATTATTGAATTAAAATAAAAATTAAACAGGTGTTGAGAAGAAATCAGACCTTTTCAAGGTGTTTCGTCATGGAATGCTAGCATAAAACCATGCGTTGAAAACCATCATGGCTCAATAGAACACTGTTAAAAACACAAGAATCCTTGGTTTAAAGGATGCGCGGTCTTAAGAGCATCATACATGAACTCAAGTAAAAAATATTTGGACTTCATTATAAGCTCCTTTAGATAGTCAAAAACCACCCAACATCAGAAAGCCCTCGAGGTCAGATAGAGAAAGAAGCTGAGATGAAGTTTCTTAAAACACAACTCGCAGATCTCGAGAGATCGCACAAACAACAGAGGATCGCAACTCTCGACGAAAATCCATGGAGAGTACCAACAACGCCATTCGTCGGAACAACTTTTGACCCACAACCATTTCCAGTAAAGTCATTCTCGCAAGTGTCTCCGTCGATGGCACTCTGGTCAAGAAAGCATGCTCCTACTAAAACGAGAGCCAAAAAGACGGTTTCTCCAACAAGGGCATAACCTAAGATGGTATGAATCTAAGGCCATCCTCAAGTAGATCAGCAAACCCACCTCCATTGAAACAAACAACAGATGACAGCTTCATGCTAGCCTCCTCAAAAGGCCCGGAGGAAATACCCGTAATTGAAAGGGAAAATCCTATTTCCTCTTTCTTAGCTCCTTGAACTGAGATCAAGAAGCAAAGCTACCGTTTGTTACCCCAATCATCATCATTTATCCTGATAGGATACGATGGATTGTTCAAGTGAAAGCGCTACTTCTTAGACTTATGCGGAATTGCCCCAACAGATGCTTTTAAACATTTATTAATGACCGAGCCTTAACCTTATAAAAGAAACGATTATTACTCAGAAGTTGATGATGCTGCTTCCTAAAATGCAACCCAACCAAAAGAAAAGATAACAAGTATGTCTTCGAAGATACAATTTACCTAGTGTTGAAATGCTTAGTTAGTTTTCTATTGAACTTCAATACTTTAATATCGATATCGTCATTAAACGATTTATGACAAGATGTCAAGAGATGTAAAGCCCTGATCCCAGAAAAGCTCACAGTTTGTCATTCACAGCAAAAACATAGATTTAAAACATTCATTTAGATAAATATTACAGTGGAAAAGTACATTAAGTTTCGCTAGATGAGGTTTCAACTCGTTTTTCATCAAAAATCTTCATTTTTCAACCAAAATCTATATTTTTTACTTCCAAATCTTTGGTTTATCATTTTTAAGGCTAGATCTAAGCTTTTTACACCATTTCATACGTAATAATGTGATCTTTATGAAATCTTTCTCAAAACCCAAAAAAACCCAAAACTCAAGAATCAAACCCAGATCTATAGAGATGTTTAGATGGTGATTCTTACCCAAATTTCTTGCTCTTTTCTTGTTGTTTTGATGCTCAAACACCAGATCTTCAATCATTCAATCAACAAAACTCCAAATCTTCAAGTTTACTTCATTTTCTCTCACTACTTTCTCTCTCTAAGTTGTTAGTGGCTTGGGTTGCAAGAATCGAAGGAGGTGGTTGATTATGGGTGTTTAATGGGTGGTTAGGCCCTTAAACCCATCAAAACCTAAGCCCATAAGGTAATTTGGGCCATAATCTTTTTCTCTCTCTTTTTTTTACATAACCCGAACTCAACCATTATTACTAAGTTGCTCGCTTCGACATTCCGGGGCGTTACAAGAGAGACTTAGAGATTGGTATCTAAGTCTTGGAGAATACATGCAACTACATCTCCTTGTCTGCAAGTAACCGAAAGAATTCATAAACATCATCTATACAATGGAACACACAGTCCGAGCCCCAGAAGAGTTCCTTAAAATGAAACGTTGTTTGTTTCATCCAAAAGATCTTGAGAAACATTATATCAGAATGTCAGAAAGGTTTTACTACCTTCACATAGTTAATGATGTAAATCTCAAGCAGGAGTTCTTGAATTCATTCCCAGAATCACTCACAAATAAAGCATATAGAGCCCTGAAAAAAACAAGATGATTGCCCAAGCTTCACTAGGAGAGCTCTATCAACTGATAGTCAATGATTTGACAAAGCTATGAAATCAACAAAGGTTTATAGTCGAATTCGATAAAACTAGGAAACGATTTAAATGCGCTTGTAATGACAGACACATGAAGATTAAATGTAAAAAAAGAATCTTCATGCAACTGTTTTCGAAAATCCAAGCTCCTTAAGATCCAAAAACCCAGTCGTCACAATTCCTCACGGAGTAGAGATAAGAGAAAACCCAACAAAGCTGGAAGTTTTTGAACAAAAAATTAGAAAGAGGTCGAGATACTAACAGATGCTATGTATGCAACAAAAGAGGCCACTTCGCAAAAGACTGTAAGGACAGAAAGAAGACACAAGCAATTATTGAAGCAATCAACAAGATAGAACCAGTTGATGTTTCAGATATTTAGTCCTTGTATTCCTTAGATGATGAACCATGTGACGCAACAATCTGTTCCATCTTCTATGGTTCAAGTTCAAGTGATGATGAATCAATAGCAAGTGAATCGTCCGACTCTCTTATCAGAAAAACAAAATACGAGAACCACATAAACTCCCGGAAGAGATGATGACGAAAAAGATGATTTCACTACTACAAATAAAACAGTCTCCTGGACTCACAAATCACATGGGAAACCCTCTGCTACAAACGCCAAAACATGTTGCACCAAAAGAAGAAAAGAATATTGTTATAAGAAAAAAGTATGATGAGATATGTACTTTAAAGGTTCCCATTCCAGACAAAAGAACCCTCCAGTCAACTGCCATCATTGCATGCTAGAACAGTGAGGCCAACAACATGAGTGGATCTGGGCATGGCGAGTCCCAGACCGATCAGCTAAGATAAAGTATGAAGATAAGGGTTGAATACTCACCTCTCTCATCTGTCCTCCATAGACTGCAAATTATTACAAGAAAGAACATGACCCTCAAGATGCTTCTCTCAATGGAACCTTACTGATAAAGAAGATTGCATAAACCCCTAGTCCAAAACAATTGTTTATATAAAACAGGCAAACACCAACGAGCTCCTTGCAAGAAACTCACATCCTCATAGTAAAGCACTCATCATGAGTACCTCAAATCCTTCATATACAAACCCACTCAGCTAAAAGTCAAAGGTAGATGGAGTCCCAAAGGAAATAGTTGAGGTGGTAATGGAACAAAGTATTAAAGATAAGTCTCTCCTGAACTATAGAACCTTCCTCTCTGCTTTAAAACCGATGACTCCTTCATGAAAGGTTTTAAATTTAACCCAAATTATCCCTACCTGAGTGTACTTCACATAGGTAATCTGATAAATTCACCAAAGGAAGCATTATGTTTTCTCTGGTACCTCTTAGAAGCCTACACCATAGCCATGTCCTTTAGTTGTGCCAAACTAGTTTACTACCATTCTTAAACCCAGTGGGACGAAATGTCTAAAGAAGAGAAAAATACCCTAAAGGTTTTTTAATGGGTCCTCCCAGCTTAGAAATGGATCAACACCTTAAGGCTCGCCCCCAAGCTACACTGTATAATCATTCTAAAGAAGCCTTGCTGGAATATAAAAACAAAACGATACAAGGCCCACACACCTATATTCATGGGAGGACTGATATGAGCCCAACAAGTTATTCCTACAAGATTGACTGTCATGGGGAATTGATGTCACTCCGAAAATCCCTCGCGATAAGAATCATACGAACATACATCATATACCCTTAAACATTTTGAATGATGAAAATGTTTGGGATGAAAATGATACCCATGCAAAAGAATAGGAAAAGGCTATCATCGATCACTATAACAAACTCCCATTCTTTAATTAAGTTCATGAATTTAAGATCCCCTACGTAAAACCAGAACTTGAACAAGAATCAGAAGGACAATATCTCATGAAACTCAATAGCTCAAATACTGTTGATTTTTGGAAACCTCCAAAAGATGGATATGAACGATTGCATGAATGAGTAAAGGCAGAAGGTTTGTTGGTCAAAAAAGATGATCCATATTAAGGCATACCAGGACGCTCAGGTTCCCGTTGGAAGAGAAGCTGGAATAGTGAAGAAGATGAATAAGGTTCTAGTATTAAGATTTTAGTATGTTTAATTATGTGTGTGTTTAAGTTAAGTGTTATATAAATTAAGAAGTGTAATGTTAGAATAATATAAGCATAAAGTCATCCTCAGGTGACGTAAGTGCTTGCCTCTTAGGCTAGATGTTATTTAGCGTGTAATGTCATTGATTATGTCATGTTTTGTATGGATGCACCTTTCCTTGCATATAAAGGAAGACATCCCCTAATTTGTAATCCATCATTGGAAAGAAATAAAAATCTTCTTCTTATACTCCAGCTTTTCTCTCTAAACTTTCAAGCTTTTGAGTCCTATATGGTTTTTAGATATCTAGTAGTCTTATAGTATCATTCAAGTCTTTTCTATTTTATGTCCTTTGAGTCTTTTGTAGTTTATATACTTTGAGACTTCCATGAGTCTCACTTGTTTTCTATAAATCAGTCATACCCCCCCCCCCTCTAGTATCAGAGCCAGGTTGATGATTAATATACTATAAAGTGGATGAAAAGTAAAAGATCGCAACTCTAAAAAAGAAATACACTTAATATTCTGATAAAAGAAAAAGGCTGAGAGTACCAGCACTCTAACCAAAAACAACTTATATAACTTAGATATATCACATTATAACCACTATCTTTGTAACATCTTCGTAGTTTTTATTTCTTTTTTTTTTTTTCCTTTTATAATTTTTGTTCTATAAAACTGATTGTCTGATAATATTATATCTTTTGTTAACACAATACTTTATTTCGAGACACTCATATTACTTTTAGTCAGAATCTGAGTGATTTTTGTAAGTCTTGGAATACTCTTGCTATTATGCTATCAATACAAACAACTTATAGTCCCATATCTCAATTATCAATCTAATTTTAATATAATTCAAAAAATTAACCTTACTAGATCAATTGGTTTGAGACGAGACAACTCATATGGTTTTTTGATGATTAGACTATGAGTTCGAGTCTTATTTTGTACAATATGCTTTAGGTGGGCCACATGTTTTACGATAGTGGGTCTTCATGCAATGGGTTTCCCCTGAAATGGTAGGCGGGTCTGGTAATAAGAATTGTCTGTGTTCGCAAGGCATGGTTGTTTTTCGCCAATAGATTTACTTTGATAACCGCGCTTATAGTAGTTGTTGATCGTTAAAAAGAACTTATATGATCCGGTGATTAAAATTTAATTTTGTCATGTGACATGGGAGAATGGCGTAACAGTTTGTGATATCATGTTTCATACGTCAGACATATGGAAACAATGCAGTTGTCATCCAACTCACGTATCCAATTATTAATTTAATTATCCCAACATATTGTCGTAATTTGATTAAAACAAGAAAGGACGATGAAATTTTTAAAAATATTTTAATTTAAGAATAAAATATAATATAGATCATTTTCGGTAAAGACTAACCGAATATTGTATTGCCACCAATTACCCTATAGAGGCTATAACCTATTATTATATGAAGAATGCGTGTGATAATTAAGAAGGATAGTGGCTATTATTCTAAGAAGGGCTTGTAGTGTTTGGTGTCAAATTCAGAAAAAAAAAATTGTTATCGTTAAAAGGTAAACACTTAAAGTTATAGAACTAGTATTAGAGATTAATTAGCAATTTGATCTTTTAAATTATTTTCTTAATTTTATTCTTATAATTAAACTAAAAATCACTATCTTTTTCTATCCTTTTAATTAAATAATATTATTTTAACTTTTATTATTATATTTTCTCTCTCATTCACTCACAACTATTTTTAAAAATATTAACAAAATTATAAGAATTAAATAGTGTATTATTAAATATACAGGCGAACAATATTAATTTATTTTTCCTTCACTCACAACCGTCCCGTATAATATAAGGAATACACATAAAATTATAAAAAAACAAGATGTGAATGCTCTTACTTCTTAGTTTTTATTAAGAGCTTAAGATTGAACTTCATTTAAATGCCTAATGACATTCCAACAAGTTATTTTAATAAACAAGACCTTAAACACATATACTCAAGAGTAAACTATAAACAAGAATGACATCAAGTAACGGTACAAGACAATTTCTTAACTGGGTATGCGACTGAGATCATTAATACTCGTCCCATGCTTGGCTCACAGCCATTGTTAGTGACCAAGTTCTAGCATTAGAGCAAATTGTAGAACTGAATGTTTATCTTCCTATCATAAAAGAGTACTTAGCTTTGGATCATTTTATGTAAAACTAAATTATGATAAGTGTCATCCCTTTAAACAAGATTAAGAACAATAATGATAAACTAAAAAGTTTAAAGTTAATGAAATTTAATCTATAAATTTAACCGAGGTTATATATTTATTTACATGCATATTTATTACAACCCACATAAATGACTTAGATGTAGATATGATGAATGTGATTCAAGCCATGTTTTGTTACTCATAAATAGGGAGTTGAATGATTTTGGGTTGGTGTGCTGAACGTGTGAACTTGAACCCACAGCTCATATTTGTTTGTGTTAAAAAGAATTTACACAGACCATGTGTAATGGGGCGTTAAACCCATACATAAGGTCACATAATGTCCCCATCACCATTACGGTAGGGCGTTATGTTTAAAGGGGCATTATTATCATAACGCCATAAATCACTAAATACATAATGATGAAGGGACGTTATAGGAGCATCAATCATTACTTATGTTTTTAACAAAAAAGTAATGATGACTTGGTCCTGATGTGACAAAAAATACCCCTTAATGGGCATTAACCATTACACATGGTCTAACCCGTATACAGTTACACCCTTATACTATGTTGATTTATTGAAAGAATGAATGACTATAACTTAAATGAAGATTTTCTTTTCTTTTTTATTTTTGTAATTGATGTCATTTTAGTTGTTTTTGTTCCTTATCTCCAATTTCCAAATAACAATTATAATTAGGTCGAAATATGTATCCTATGATTAAAGCAGCCAGATGGAAAGGATAGAGAAATGAAGAACTAAGCGTTTGGTATCAATGAATGGGAGACGAAATGGAATGCACGATTAAGGGTGAATAAGAAATAACATGTTTGGTTGGCAAAAGAAATAGAATAGATCATTACAAAAGTAATCACATTCCCTCTAATCATATCAAATCCATTCCATCCACCCCCTTCCCCCTTCTTTTTTTCATTCCATTCCATTTCAAGAGGGAGTTGTTTCGAGGAGGCGACACCCGCTAGTTTTGTCCAGATCAAACTCTCCCCAAAGCAGGTTGGTGAGAAAGGCTTGGCTCCATGTAGGTCTTTCACAAACTGCTGGCACTAAATTAGCGCGATGCGAAAGAGTCACCGCCACCACCACCCACTCACCATCACTAACCACCATCAACCACCGACCACTACCACCGGCCACCACCAACACCGGCCACCACCACCACCACCGGCCACTACTATCAACCACCACGATCACCATCGATCACCAAGATTGAGAGGCGCCAACCACCATTACCACTACCAATCACCACCGACCACCACCACAATCGGCCACCACCACCACCAACACCACTACCACCGGCCGCCACCATCGCCACCATGCACCACCGGCACTGGCCACACCACCAGTTACCACCGCCCACCACCAACACCACAGCCACCTCCATCGGTCGTAGCCACCACCGCCACCGAGAACCACCACTGGCCACCAGCCATCACTTTTACATTCTTTTTCTTCATCTTTTCCTACTTAACAATCAACACAAATTAATGATTTCTATTCTTAAAGGGTAATTCGACAAGACAATGGAATGTAATGATTTATTTTAGGGTCCTAATAAAGAGACACCCCACTTTATAAATCGACACCCACCTATACGCCGCGTATGGGTCCATACGCGGCGTATAGGGTCGAATACACTAAAAACGAGGAAAATTCAGGGGGGCTGTCAGAGAGCTATACGCCCCATATAGCCCTATACGATCCCCTATACGACACATATAGCCCTATACGACGCGTATAGCGAATTTCGACACTAACTACGAGGAAAAATTCAGGGTGACTGTCAGAGAGCTATACGCCCCATATAGCCCTATACGACCCCCCTATACGACACATATAGCCCTATACGACACATACAACCTTATACGACCCCCCTCTATACGACGCGTGTGGGGCTATATGACACGTATAGAAATTTTGGGGTGTTAATTTAAAATATTGGGGTGTCTATTTAAAGAGCCCTTATTTTATTCTCTAATCCATTCTATTTATTCATCCATTTTATACCAAACGGACCAAGTAGTTGAAAGTAAGGAATAAATTTAACTACTAAATGATAATTTAAAGGGAAAAAACTAAATTCATTTATCAGAAAATGAAAGAGAGGGAAATTGTAAAATCTGATGTTTATACTTGTTAGATAAACACCTTAAGGATCTAAATATTTATATATGAGTAGATTATTGATTATGTCCTTTGGCTATACAGTTTATTGCAAATTGTGTTCTCTAACTTCGGTAATTACAATGTATGTCTTTTATTTAAAAAAATTTCACGCTTTCTATTATTTTAGTTAACTGATGTTAACTTTTCTACTAACTCAAAGATAAAAGGATTGTTTTTCTAAAAAAGTAAAATGTGAAATAGTAGTAAAAGGACATGATTTGTCATTTACACAAAGTTTTTATTTTGTCATTTTTATCACTTTCGTTCTATATATTTCTTTAGAAATATCTTAGTTACTTAACCAACTTATTTATTTTGTAATAAATATATATTTTTATAACAGTTTCCGTATTATTTTTTATTTTTGTATGTATGGTTTAAAAAAAAGACCTCTAAAATGTCAATAAAATTTATTTTTCGTAATCTAATAACACCATCTATATCAGACCACCTTCAAGAACACTAAGGGTCGCCAACTAGGGTTTTATAATTCAAGAATACCAATCCGATCGGAAATACTCAAACCAACTCAATAACTGATATTTAGTAAATTCCTTTCTGATAACAATCCTGAACTATTTATCCGGTAATCAATTTATTTTTATAGCAAGGTAATCAATCATCAACAATAGATCAAAAATAGTTAATGAGATGTGACTATAACACATGCAAATTTTTATGCATTTTGTTGCGTATTCAACAAGGATGTGTTTGTAAATCATCATGTGTCATATAAGTATAAATGGATGAATATTTAAATAAAAATGATCATTTTAATATACCAAAATTTGTTCTATGCATTACAATGTAATTTTTTTAAAAACAACAAGTTTATATAAAAAAAAGACTGATTAGAAAACCCTAACCAAAACTCAATAAACAAACAAGTGTTACATTTACAGTATTGTAAGGTTTAATGAAAGGCTGATGCACCTAAAACAACCCAAGTCTTACCTGCATGCATGCACTTAATGCAAAGTAGAAGTTGCTTCGGAAGTTTTACACACTGCCTTAGACATATTCTAAGTGTAAAATCTTTCGAAGCCAATTCCAATATCTTTTGAAGCCAAAAGTGAAGTCTTCCGAAGCTTCAAATACAAAGTCTTCCGAAGCCAAAGAAGTGAAGACAGATTTTTTTCAAAGACTTTGAAGAACATGCTTTTTCTAGATGTACTTTTCATAAAGCTGACCAACTTTCCGCTGCAACTCTGAAGACTCACAAACTTATACAAGTTGGTGAAAGGTCCATGCTTTATGTAACTGTACATTGAGGTCTTGTGTATGCAACTTTCTACTTTATGTACTTTTATCGTTTTTGTAATATTTTAGGATGTGAGCTATGGCATGTCATAGTCACTAGTCAAAAGGCAATATGCCTTTTGCCTCTACATTGATCTTATGTTGTCTAGATTGATGTTACCAGCTGGCCTTCTAAGTATGGCCAGCTGTAGGATGTAGTATAAAGTATCTCAGGTCCTTGTTTCTTTCTTTTATGCTTTGTAACACTTGTAAAAGAACTTGAGAAGCAATATACAACATTCTTGAAAACCATATCCATGTGTTGTTGTTCTTAGTTCTGTCTCTTGTTTGCTTGTGTTCTAAGTATCAAACTTCAAAGTCCAATTCCCCATTTGATATGTTAAGTGTTCTAACATTCTCCTCATTGTATGAGTGTTGTATTGACCATCCCTTAAACGGTCCTGCAAGTATCAAAAAAGAATATTTAAAACAATAACAATTTAAACCATAAATATCATTACCCCCCACCCCGGCAAAACACGAGTTCCCCAATATTATTCAAAATATATATTTGTTTTCAGGGTTATTGGATTTTAATAATCATAACTTTTATTTATTGGCCGAGATTAATCCCAACTCAGGAAACGTTTACAGACACTCCTAACTTTGAGCTTATTTTCCTTCAACGATCCCTTACTAACTGAGAGTTAACACCTGTTAATTTTTTTAATGAAATTGGGCTAACTTTGAGCCATTTTTCAACTCTGCCGCCGCCCAACCTCTATTAGGTTCTTTTTTCAGTGTCTAGCATCCATCGTCACTTGAAATCTACCTTTAACGAGTCAAGTTGTTCAGATCAGAAGGTGAAAATTGACGGGTTGCAAAAGTTTCAGATTGACGGACCTGACAGTTGATTTCAACTTTCTGCTTAGTGTTTTGGCCATATAAGTAGTTCAACTCATCAAACTCAGTTAGTAATGGATCGTTGCAGAAAAATAAACTTAAAGTTCCGTAAACATTTACTGAGTTGGGATTAATCCCGACCAATATATAAAAGTTGGGATTATTAAAATCTAATAACCCTTGTTTTCATGATTGAGTTTTTGCTGCATTTATATAAATTGGATTTATATTGAAATTAATTTTTTTTCTTAATTCAAACCGTTAAACATATCTTTTGAATTTATTTAAGTTAAATAAAATGAATATATTTGATGGTTATGTGGATTTTTTTGGGCAGTTTTGAAATTGCCAAAAAAATTAGTTTTTATGGCAATATATGATTGGGAAGCCCCAAAACGGCTCAGAATAACTATTTTCACGGCCAAAACAAATATTCCTCTACTACTCTACTCATGAGCTTTAACGTTCCACACCACCGACTCCGACTCCGCCTTATTGGTCCCCACCACCAACGTTCCACACCACCGACTCCGCCGCATCACCGGCGACCACCGCCGGCGACCACCGCACCACCACCTCACGCCTGCACATTCCACCGTCGACCACCACCGTCGTCCCTCACTAACCACCTCTCCACTTATCTCAAAAGTTTTGACGGATTTTGATATTGACTGTCGATCGAAGATTTAGTTGCAGGAGTTCAACCTTGGTGTTTCTGATCAACTGCTATTGTGAGTTTGTTCATCGCACCGCCGCTGTTCAAAACCCTAATTAGCAGCCGCTAGCGGTGGACCAGGTTCATGCTTAAGCAGATTAAGCATAATTAGTAATCACTAGCGGTGGAAGTTATCGTCACAGCCACCGTTGCTCCGCCATCGCACCACAAACCCCCATCGCCTGTGCCATCGTTGCCTGTGCCACCGTTGCTCCGCCGCCGCCGCCACCACCACCTCCACCGCCACCGACTTCCTTCACACACACACTCTCTCTCTATCAGGGTTGGAAGTTATCGTTGTTCTGGGCTGTGCAAGGAGCGTGCTCGCAATTCAAGAAGGAAGATCAAGATTAAACCAATCTGGTATAGTGGTTAAGAAGGTTTCTAGGGTTTGGGTTCTTCAAATCTCACTGTAAGATCTTTCTTTACTTCATCTTGTTGTTTGGAGGTTTGTAAGTCTTCGGATCCCCTTCTGTTTTCTCACTTCATTCTGAATCACGAATCTCTACTATTAGGCATTATTTGTGCCGGGTTAGGAGGACCGGCATCTGACTATTTGTGTGCATTGTACATGTTGCATCATTAGTTTGTTATTTGTGTTACTTGTGTTTAATTGATATAAGTGACTATTTGTTTTTATCTCGGTCTCTTGTGTTTAATTTATGTTGCATTAAATATTTGTGCATCACTGTGTCTAAGTCTATTGTGTGCTTGCATCCAATAGCCTTGATTAATCCTTGATCTGCCAACTTGATTGGTGTGAAAAGCTGGCTTTGATCTTAGTTGTGCTTATTTCGTGTTTTTGTGCTGGTTTTTGATCGCGAAGGGTTAGTGAGGTACAATAGATAACAGGAGTCATTACAATGCTCTGAGATCATGTTCGGGGAGGAGAGGTGCTTCTTCAGAGAGAAATGGATATAGACTGCGAGTAGCATCGTGGAATGTAGGCACCCTTACTAGTAAGTTATTAGAGTTAATTGATGTGCTGAATAGACGTAGGGTGCAAATAGCATGCCTTCAGGAGACTAGATGGCGGGGTGGGAGAGCAAAAGAGTGCAATGGTTATAAACTGTGGTATTCAGGGTCAGATGGTACAAAAAATAGAGTAGGTTTTCTAGTTGCTAAAGAACTTCAGGATAATGTAGTGGAGGTGAGAAGATACGATGATAGACTTATGCTGTTAAGAATAGTAATAGGGGATGTGGTAGTGACAGTAGTTAGTGCGTATGCACCACAAGTTGGATTAGGGGAAACATAAAGAAATAGGTTCTAGGAGACTTTAGATCATGTTATGGGGGAAATACCTAGAGAAGAAAAAATATGCATAGGAGGTGATTTTAATGGGCATATCGGTAAGGGTAACGATCAACTCCCATCGGTTCATGGAGGCTTTGGGTTTGGTCTGAGGAATGAAGGCGGAAGGGAGCTCCTTGACTTTGCTTTAGCGCATGACCTAGGCATCATAAACTCGTTTTTTAAGAAAAGAGACTCGCATCTAATCACGTTTAGCAATGGCGGGAGACACACGCAGATAGATTATCTACTGATGAGGGGTGAAGACCGTAACTCGTGGAAGGACTGTAAGACAATCCCGGGAGAGTCTGTAGTGACTCAACATCATATGTTGGTGGCTGATCTACGCGTGAAGAGAGCAATTGTCCGGCCAATTAAGAGATTTAGACCTACGATCAGATGGGGCCAGCTCAAAGACGAAAAGATTACCACCTTTAGAGATAAGGTCATACCAATGATCCAAACTAGGCCACAGAAAGACGCAAATCAAATGTGGGAAGAAATGGCAACTACAGTTATGCAAGCAGCTAAAGAAACTCTTGGACTTGCAACAAATAGGACAGTAGGTCAGAAGGAATCCTGGTGGTGGAACGAAAATGTACAGGAGAAGGTAAAAATTAAACAACAAAGTTTTAGAGACCTTTTACAATGTAATAATGACGAAGAACGAGCAGAGCTAAAACATAAATATAAGGAGGCTAAGCGAGAGGCGAAAAAATCTGTGTCAGAGGCAAAGAACACAGCGTACGAGAAAATGTATAAGCGATTAGAGACGAAAGAAGGAGAATATGACATGTTTAAGATTTCCAGGGCAAGAGAAAGGGGAAGACAAGACCTCAGAATGGTAAAGTTTATAAAGGCTGCAGATGGAAAGGTCTTGGTGAAGGAGAACGACATCAAGGCGAGATGGAAAACTTACTTCGATAACCTTTTCAACATAACGAACCCTAATCAACAATCTGCCATCGATAAAACAACCCAACCAAACCAACAAAACAAGTGTTATTGTAGAAGTATCACTGTCGACGAAGTTATGAGGGCGCTGAAGAAAATGGGAAGGGCTAAGGAAGTAGGGTTAGACAACATACCGATTGAAGTGTGGAAGTGCCTAGGAGACGAGGGCCTGGAATGGTTAACAGACTTATTCAACACTATCGTCAAAACCGGGAGGATGCCAGAGCAATGGAGAAGCAGTGCCATAGTCCCCATATATAAGAATAAAGGAGATGTACAATGTTGCACAAATTACAGGGGAATTAAGCTATTGAGTCACACGATGAAACCATGGGAAAGAGTTATTGACACGAGAATTAGACGAGAAACCCAGATAACGGTAAACCAATTTGGATTTATGCCAGGACGCTCCACAACAGAAGCCATACACGTCATAAGAAGGATAATGGAGAAATATAGAGAAAAGAAAAGGGACCTACATATGGTTTTCATTGACCTAGAAAAAGCATATGACAGTGTGCCGCGTCAACTCATTTGGGAAAGTCTACGACTTAGAAGGGTACCAGAGAGATATATCAAAATAATAATGGATATGTATGAAGGGGCAAAAACGTGTGTGCGAGCACCAGTCGGAGACACAGACTTTTTCCCGGTGGAAGTGGGACTACACCAAGGATCGGCATTGAGTCCATTTCTCTTCACAATAGTGTTGGATGAGATGACGAAGTCTATACAAGAACCAGTCCCGTGGTGCATGCTGTTTGCGGATGATATTGTCTTAATATCAGAATCTAAAAAGGTGCTTAACGAGAGGCTAGAACAGTGGAGAGCCACACTAGAGAGCAGAGGCTTAAGGATAAGTCGCTCTAAGACGGAATACATGCATTGTAACTTTAGTGGGGGGGATGAAGAGGACACCCAAATAAGTATCCAGGGTATGACAGTACCACAGACATCTAGGTTTAAATACTTGGGCTCGTACGTACAGGAGGACGGAGAGATACACAACGATGTAGCTCACCGTGTGCAGTCAGGATGGTGCAAATGGAGAGCAGCATCTGGGATCCTGTGTGATAAGAGGTTCCCAGCAAAACTAAAGGGAAAAATATACAGAGCGGCAGTTCGTCCAGCTATGTTATACGGAACAGAATGTTGGGCCATAAAGAAATCGCACCAGAGACAAATCGAGGTCGCGGAAATGCGAATGCTGAGGTGGATGTGTGGCCACACAAGATTGGACCAAATAAGAAACGACGTGTTTCGACAGAGGCTAGAGGTGGCTGGTATCACAGATAAAATACGAGAGGGAAGATTAAGATGGTTTGGGCACGTAAAGCGGAGGCTGTTGGTAGCACCACTTAGAGCAGTAAAGAACATCAACGTAGAGGGTAGGAGGAGTAGAAGTAGACCTAGGTTGACTTGGGACGAGGTAATTAGGCGAGATATAGTAGACTTGCACCCTCTGAGCACATGATCGAGGATAGGAGTGCGTGGAGGTATAGAATTAAAATTAAGGACTTTTAGCGGGATCTGTGGGTAGGAAGGGTAGTCGTAGACTTAGTTGCGGGACCCCTGTTTTCTTTAATCTGCCCTTTCGCGCGTTTCTTGAAGAGTATCTGTTGTACTCAATTTCTCAGCTTTTATGTGATCTTTACCTGTGTGTTGTATGCTGTATACCATAATTGTTACGATTATTGTTTTTCTTACTGAGTCGGGGGTCTATTCGGAAGCGGTCTCTCTATTTCCCAAGATAGAGGAAAGACTCGCCACCAACCACCCCTCCCAGACCCTGCTCTTGAGTGGGATTTACTGGATATGTTTGTTTGTTTGTTTGTTTGTTTACTCTACTCGTGTGTCATTTTTATATTTCTGGTTCCTCTTACCCATTTTGGTAGGCAGTACAAACTAGGGATGTTGAAAATTAGATACTTGAATTTCGGATATCCAAAAATTTTGGATAGTGGATTTTATTATTCAGATCCTAATATGAAATTTCAGATATCCAAAGTTATAGATCCAAACGGATATCGAATTCTAAAAAATGTATTTTTTTATAATTTTCATAAAAATATAATATCTTTTTGTTAAAAAGATTTGGATATCCGACTTTTAAATAAAAATATACTATATACCCGAAAATATCATGAATTCCTAATTAATATTTATTAATTAATAATATTTATAAAAATATTTTGAATAATTTGGATATCCAAATATCCTAAAATCCTCAAAAACGCTATCTGAATCCGAAATTTCGGATTTCCGATATTTCAAATTTTAGATTAAGATTTTTGAATATTTTGAGTTCGGTTTTGGATACAAATATTTTTTGAACAATACATACAATATGGTATAAGCAGGAAGACCAATCACTTCAAAATCCTCACATGACTCGAATGGGAAATTATTAGTATATTTTAGGAAAAAAAACAAAGAGTTTTACGATTCATATTATCAAACTAAAAGGTATAAATGTTTTATAAAAATCAAATAGTAGTAAGAACAAAAAAAACGTGCATGATAACCAACTTGGCATATTGATATATATCATGTACCGGGATCCATTGCATCTAATATAAAACTATTCACATGTTAGTCTACTTTTTATTTTATCTAAAAAATCCACAATATATATTATTATTATTATTATTTATAGTTTATAAAAAAGCCATCGCTTTATAGTTTTGTACAAATACAATGCACCTAAACCTTCAATCAGTTTTTTTTTGGATTTGGATTTGGCACGTGTGTTTTTAGTTTTTGCTGTTTGCTTGCGTCTCTTGCCTCTTGAAATGACGAGATTATGTGCTTTAGGTGAACGAGATTATTTAGTCAAAGTTAGTCAAACGTCACATTTAAAAAAAAATATAGGGTAAATTACACAGACAGATGATCATTGAAGTTTACTCACATTTCATCTTCGTCCCAAAATTTTAAAAAGTTATAAGTATTGTCCCAAGTTAAAAAAAAGTGAAACTGTTAATCATTCGGTTGGATGGACGTTAAATAGTTACGTTAAGTTATTGTAAAATTACTTTTCTGCTCTTTTAAATATAAAAATTATGTTTAGTTAGTGTAAAATACTAGAATTACTTATTTAGTCATTAGATTCAGACTATAAATTTCCTTATCTTGATATTTGGGACTTTGATGTGTAGTGAATTAATCTCAACTAGTTTTTTCCTTCGCGCTACGCGGCGAAAGTTTAGTTATTTTTCTAACATGCAACTTTAGTTATTTTGGTTGTTGTCGGCCGGCTCGTCAGAAATTATAAAAGTGAAGTCTTGTGACAAAACTCTAAAATAGTAAACTTTAGTGGTCAAACTTGAAAAATACGTAGTGGGGGCCGGTCATTTTTCCCACACACAATAGTGTGTTATTTTAGTCATTATCGTTCCGGATCGTCAGAAACTAAAAAGAAAAGTTTGACAGCAAAACTCTAAGATACTAAACTTTAGTGGCTAAAGTCGGAAAAACAAAACTTCACTATAAATAGTTTGGTGGCAGTACTCTAAGATCGTAAACTTTAGTGGCCAAAGTGTAAAAAACAAATCGGTAGCCAAATCGTAAAATACTAAAATTCAATTGACAAAAAACGTGATTGAAGCAAGCACTTGACTTAACTACCTATAACTAGTATGGGTAAGTAAGGTCTTCTCCACAGGGAATTGGTGGAAAGTGTAAAGCTTTATACCTAAGAACTTGAAACACAATCTAAAAAGCAAATATTTTTGGATTTTTATTTAAGCGGAAAGGTAAATTGAATGAAAATAATTAAGAAAGCAACAAACTTGATAATGGGTTTTGAAACTTATGAGAAAAAGGCAATCACTTTCAAGATTCAAGTTCAAAGATTCACACTTGGTTTCATTAGAATTGATTGGGAATCACATAGACATGATTTTGTAAAATCATTTGATTAAAGTGATAGTTATGAAACAAACTTTTAAGACTCGCTCGTTCAAACAATTACCAACTCATTTATGCAAAGAATTCACATACATGACAAACTGCTCACGATGCAAGGAAACCGAATGCGAATGAAAGCACACAAATACTTAAACATAAACAAATCTTTTAACTTTAAACAAACGTACGATTATATTCTTGTGTCAAGAGAACATAACCCAAAACATCGATTCAAATTAAACCTAGTGCTTCACTTACAAGAACTCTCCTCCCGAAAGTGATTACGAACGAATTAACCGCTCATTGACATGATTGGATCTTCAATGCTTGATTGGATGTGGTTAATGCTTGATTTGGGTGAAACTGTGATGAAAAGAACTCTCAAAAACACCTTGAAAACGTCCAAAATTCGCCTGGGATAAGTCTCTTTCGAAACCCTAATGATTGGGGTTAAATAGGATTTAAAATTTGAAATAATCCTCCAAATATCGCGTTAGACCATAACTTACGGCCCATAGACCGTAGGTTACGGCCTACCTTCAACCAGACGGCCAAACCTTCTTTCTTACGGGCCCATAGACCGTAACCCTGCAGTTTTTCATAATTTTCTTCGTTTTCAGCACCTTTCAAGCCATAGTCTTGCTATCCTTTGTATCCTTCTCAAATAATGTTCTTTAAGCTTCATTTAATCTATATTTCAAACACATAACAAAGTGATTATATTGGATATCAAAATTAGGTTAAAAAGAATGTTTTAAACATATAAAACTCATACCTAACACCAACACATCACATTCCTCAACTTAACCTTTTTTCATCCCGAAAAAGATATGCAAGGAAATCATAATTGATAAGCCAATATTACATATTTTTATTTCACATAGGATTGTACTAACAAAGTAATTATGATTGCTAATATATCGATCCACTTTAAACTCATACCCGTTAAATCTCAACCAAATGTATTATGCTTATTAATATATAAAGTTACCATTATGGTTTAACCACCCCACACCCGAATGTACATAGCAAAACCTACCCAACCTCATGGTTTCTTGAGCATTCACTAGCCCACACTTAAGACAACCATGTACCATAATTATGACACAATAACTATTAAGTTTTTTCATTTTCCTTCTACGTGATATGCGGGACTTTTCTCCCATTATTTTCTCATATATATCTCTTCTTTTTTTTTCTTTTTTTTCTGCTTTTCATGCATATATATCAACTAATCCATTTTATTTTGATGGAGGTGTCATAAACAATAGAAACATGGTGTGTGAGAAAGGAATACTAGGTATACATACCACTTGCAACCCGTTTTTGTTGGGACTCAGTTTTTAAATTCATGCATATCGAGATGGGATACTAAACACATATATTTCTGAAGTTATTGCACTCAACATTGGTGTTCTTATGTTTAGGTCGAGCCTATCAACATATCATAAAATATCTTTCTTATTCTCCCCTAGAGATATAATTACATATAAACATCAACCTATCAATTTCCTATCATTTTTCATATATGCAAAAATCTTTTTCAAGGACTTTAATCATTTTTTTAAAGGTTGTTAACACAAATGACCTAAAATTAACATGTAAGATAAAATTAATTAATTTTAAACAATTCATAAAAGGAATGAGTTCACCTGATCGAGTAGTTGTGGCAAGATTATTGTGATTGGTGACGATTCTCAAAATCTTATCTCACTATCCTGCAAAATCTTATAAAAATCGTGTAGAAGTAAACTTCTCACGTCATGATTAACACATAAAATTTAAAAATTTTGCACACTTTTCATTTAAATCAAAAACTACCATTAGATGTTCCCCTTCCCTAACTTAAAACATTGCGTTGTCCCCAATGCAACATTTAAGTTAGAATTATTTTAAAATAATTAATTTTTAAAAAATAAATAAGAAACTAAGAAAAAATAAATCTAAACAAAAAATTCTAAACTCACTTTCGTAGGAATCACGGTTGCATTTAGCATATGCAACAAGCCTTTAAACCACTCGGTAGCCCCGAGTGGACGAGCGTAGTCTTGTGAGGGTTTTTAGTGAACACACCCACAAAGTTCTCAGGGTTGCCTCCCAGCGATCGCTAAGTTTTAGGTCTTCAGCCAGACTGTACTTATTACCACTAAGGTGGTCTTATTAAGTGTTTTTCTCCATAGTGCTCTTCAAATAGTTGCTTCTCATGATTTGATAGATCTTGTTCACTCCAACATTGACCAAAAATCTCTCATTTGTCCTTTAAGTTCACCTGATCCGGTGGTTTACCCATCTTTAGCTTTCGTATCGGGTTATCCTTCCTCATTACTTCCACCTTGGCATTTTCCTCCTTTTTCACATCCTTGACCTAAACGCTATAAGTATCAAAACCAATCTTATTGGTGATATCCTCGCTTACATATGAAATGTAAGGGGAATCACACCCGTTACTAGCATCTGTTGTATAATGTCACACCCCAACCTTGACGGCGGAAACGTCGAGGAGTGAGAGTTAAGATCGTTCACAGCCACATAACGCTATTAATATTCCATATATAATTTAAACATAAGTTTCAATTGTAACATTACAACATATGTCTCAAAGGAATTAAAAGCATAACATAGAATGTATCAAATCATTCTTATTTCATTTATTTATCTATGTCCTTTCCTAGATGTGCAAGCTTCAAAGAGTAGATCACATACTTGAGGTATTCCTGAAACATGTTAAAAATAAAAGGTCAACATAAAAATGTTGGTGAGCATTCCATAGTTTTCAATACATAAGTATATAAAAGATGGCAATTCAAGTCATAAGTTAGTGAATAAAGTGATTAGGGATGTTATGAACAATGCAACAATCAAACCTCGACAATGTTTTACAAGTCTCAAACGTTAAAAGTATATATGATCAGCTAAGTGTACTTGGTCAACCAAGCAGGCTTGTCTTACCCATAGATCTATGACTTCGCTGGGCTAGCAATAGTTAATGATTGTACATATAACGCCATAACATGGTAACCACAAAAGTTCAACTAACCACAACTTTGCATGATGAATTGCCATAAAGTTTACAAGTCTCAAATAAGTTTACAAGTGCAATGATATAAGTTAACATGTTTCACCCCAAAGTGTGAAAATAAGCAAAAGGGGTATGGAAATACTCACATGGATATAGGCATTACAAGATGATGTAAAAGATTAAAGTAAGATCCAAAAGATAAATCCAAAGTATCCATTACAAGCACCTAAATATATAATTTACAAGATAAAGGTTAAGGTTAACAATTCGATTAACGTTCACAAGAATTAGGGTGTTAATATTTTTAAGGTTTTTACTAAGCAATAAGTTTATAATGTAGTTATTTACATTTTGATTCCATTAGAAAGAATTATATAAGTTTATATGATTAAATATTTTAGAAATGAAGTTTAATAACAACGGTGTAATTAAATCTTAATAATTTTCTAAGAATAGTTCATAATTTCTCAAATTTTAGAGATTAATAAAGATAATATTATGTCCATTATTATTTTAAATGATTTTTTAAATTATTGTATCAAGTCCATAAGCATATAAATAGTTATTATTTTAAAAGAAAATCATTTAAATATATGAACTTAAATACACATAATAGGATATTTAAATTTTAAAAAGTACATTTTGACCAATGTTTATAATGTACTTAATTATATGACTTGCAAAATAATATAAAATTATTTAAAGTCATTTAGCATGGTCAAAAATAAATAAATAACAACTAATTATTTAAATGATATTTAAATGTCTTTTTACAAAATTAATCATTTATCATATTAATTTATAATGTTAGAAATAATCTAAATTGAACCATAATAGCTTTATAGTACATAAAAGAATTAATAATGTTTTTTTATATAACATTTATTATTGTTTAAAACAAATAAATAAATTTAAAAATTTATAAGTTTTGAAATCTTTTGAAAATCAATTTAATAACTTCTGAAATATTTTTATAAATAAAAATAATTTTTATTTTAACTAAACAATATATTAATATTGTATGCAAATTGAAATAATAAAATAAAGAATCAATAGTTAATAAAAAATAAGGTTTGAGGGACCCCGGGTTCGAACCCGGGTCCCTTGTGTGGGAGATGGACGTGGTTACCAGTCGGGCTAAAGCCCATATTTGTATAAAATTCAAAATAATTTTATAAGTCTATTAGTTAAAGAAAACCCCAAATCACTCAAGAACCCTAGAACGAAATTGGATCAAATTGAAGCACCAAACGATCTAGTGAATGTGAACAATCATGGGGCTTTTATTCCCCAACCAAAACCGAGTGTATTACAACGTTTAATTACCTGATTTGAGATGGAATTGGTGATGAACATGTACAAGAACAGATCGCGACCATGTAGCACTAATTTGATGCTCAAACGACGATTATAAACAAATTCGTTGTACAGGTAGTTTCAAATGATGTTAAGGATGAAAAACCCTCTGTAAATTTGTAGTTTTGAAGCCTTGATCGTGGTGTTCGAACTGTGGCAGTCGCGGTTAAAGGAAAGAATCAAAAGAGATGTTTGAGTTAGTTTCAAGTAGAATTATGAGTTTCATTCGATTAGTTCTTAACAGATGATCGTTCAGATTGCTTTAATTTGATTATTATTAGGTGTAAATGCTCAAACGGATATATGATTTTAAGGTTTCGGTTATACATTTGTTTGATGTTAATAATCAGTGTTTAAACGAATTTAAGGTGGCTATTAAAGTTCGAAACGTGTGAACGAACCGATTGGGATGATTTGGTACCAAAATTTAAGGGTTTCGAGTGGGTTTTCGGGGTTACCGGAGTTGGCCGGCCGGCGGCCGGATTTACGGGGGAAAGAGAGAAAGTAATTTGGGTTTTAATTGCTACACAAATGGTCCCTGCAATTTTAGTTCTTATTATTTCATGTCTTAAACTTCCATTTAAAGTTTATAAAATGATAGTACAACCCCTGAACTTAATGAACTTTAAGTTTTAACATTTTTCAAAGATTAATAATTTTATAAGTTAATATTATTATTAGTGTTATGACTATTATTTTAGTTAGTAACATTGGTATTGTTATTAATATTAATATTATTATTATTCTTATTATTAATATCATTATTATAATAATAGTAATAGTTATTATTTTATTTAAGATTATTAACACCTTAATTTTTATAATAATAAGCAAACATTATAACACTTATAATGTTATTATTATTATTATATTAATTTGTTAATCACCAAATTAATTATTAAGTATAACAACCTCAAAGTTTCAAAATGGCATAAAAGGCCCTTTTAAGACTTAACAAAGTTTACTTTTAATTTAACGAAAATATGAGATGTCACATATAACAATCATCATTAACAACATAGGTAATTGATTTTGATAACACATTAAAAGATAACTTACGGTTTTTAAAGGTCATGTCGATTACTCCATCTTGGTAGTTGATTTGAGTTTTGGCTATTGCCAAAAATGGTCGACCCAAAATTACCTTTGGTTGCTCGCTCGTTCTAACTGGTGCATAATCAAGCACTATAAAGTCCTCTGGGTAATAGAACTCTCCTAACTCAATTATCACATCCTTAACCATCCCCCGGGGGTGTTTCCATGTCGAATCAGCGAGAACCACCATGTTGTCAGTTTTATGTAATGGACCAAAATCATATTGGTCATACAAACTCCTAGGAAGGATGTTCATCCCAGCTCCATAATCTAAAAGTGCCCGTTTGATTTTAAATTTTCCAACTCGAATGGGAATGAATGGTGCTCCTGGGTCACTTTCTTCTACTTTATCACATTTCTCATTGTTACCTGAAACTACTTGAGAAAGAGAGATAAAATCATCATCAATACATTTAGAGTTAGGAAGAAAACTAACCGAGTTTATGTGCACATTTTTATTTGACCCGGAAGCTTGATATTGTGGATTGACTTGGGTGTTACTTGGTAATTTGCCCGGATCTCTTCTAGATGATTCTTCCACCAATTGCCCCACTTGTTTGGTCAATGCTGCTATTGATTTGTCTCTTATCTCATTATCCTTTTTCATCTCTTTAAGAACTTCCAGAATAGTCTTAAATTGAGAGTTTGTGGAATTATCACTTGAGGATCCAGTTTGTTGATTTTGACCTTGTTGTTGATAATTCTTCTGTTGGTATCCACCTTGATTGTATTGGCCCTTTTGTTGATACCCATTTTGGTTGTAATCTTGTTGGTAGTTCCATTGGTTGTAATTTTGTTGACGGCCTTGATATTGATTGTTTCCTTGAAAGTTGGGGTTCAATTGAGTATTTGGGTTGTCATACATGAAGTTTGGATGATTACGGAGGCCCGGATGATATGTGTTTGAGTTCATATCTTATGGTTTCCTTGACTCTCCATGAATTTGATTAACTTCTTCATTTGCACCAAGGTGTGCCTGACATGTTAGTGCAATATGACCAATATCATTACAAAGTTTGCATACCTCATATTCTGGTGACACATTTGTAACTCCAGCTTGAACCTTCATAAATGCCTCCATTTGTCTTTCTAGCACTTCAACTCTATCATCTGAGGTAGAACTATGGACCGCTATTACTATTGGGTGTTTAGCTCTTCGACTCTTTTGAGCTTGTTTTTTGGAATTCACGGCCACCCTTTCCAAAATATCCCAATCCACATCCTCATGATTTCGTGCAAATGATCCTCCACTTGTTGCTTGCACATCTCTAGCATCATCAGCTAATAAGCCTTCATAGAAAACTGATATGAGCTCCTATTTTTCAATTCCATGGTGTGGGCATGTTCTTAATAGTTCCTTGAATCTCGTGAATGCCTCATATAGAGTTTCTCCCGATTGTTGTTGGAAAGTTCTAATTGCTTTACGAGCATCACTTGTCTTTTGTTGAGTATAATGTTCTTCCAAAAATTGTTCTTGCATTTGTCGCCAATTATAAATGCTTGCTGAAGGTAATGCCAAGAACTATTGCTTTGCTCTGTCTTTCAAGGTAAATTGGAAGAGAACTAATTTGATCTCATCTTGAGAAAAACCTTGACCACCATCGATTGTTGTACACACTGCTTCAAATTCTGCTATATGCAAATAGGGTTCCTCGGTAGCTCTTCCATGAAAACAAGGGAGGTATTGTAGTGCATGAGGTCCCACCTCGAATTGCCTTCCTCTTGCAAGAGGTTGTACGATTGGATAAGCAATCAAAGCAATGGCTGGACGTAAGTGACTATCCATGCCTTGAACACTACGAGAAAACCAAGAGTAGTACTAAAAGAATAAAAAGTAAAACTAAATTAAACTAAACTAAACTAAAGCTTAACGATTTACGCACGTATTCCCCGGAAACGGTGCCATTTTGATCGTGTTGTCGTGGTTGGATAAAAAACAAGTTAATATTAAAGACTTAACTACCTATAACTAGTATGGGTAAGTAAGGTTGTCTCCATAGGGCATTGGTGCAAAGTGTAAATCTTTATACCTAAAAACTTGAAACACGAAACGAAAATACTAAAAAGCAAATATTTTTGGATTTTTATTCAAGCGGAAAGGTAAATTGAATGAAAGTAATTAAGAAAGCAACAAAGTTAATAATGGGTTTTGAAACTTATGAGAAAAAGGCAATCACTTTCAAGATTCAAGTTCAAAGATTTACACTTGGTTTCATTAAAATTGTTTGGGAATCACATAGACATGATTTTGTAAAATCGTTTGATTAAAGTGATAGTTATGAAATAAACTTTTAAGACTCGCTCGTTCACACAATTACCAACTCATTTATGTAAATAATTAACATAAATGATAAACTGCTCACGATGCAAGGAAACCGAATGCGAATGAAAGCACAAAAATACTTAAACATAAACAAATCTTTTAACTTTGAACAAACGTACGATTATATTCTTGTGTCAAGAGAACATAACCCAAAACATCAATTCAAATTAAACCTAGTGCTTCACTTACAAGAACTCTCCTCCCGAATGTGATTACGAACGAATTAGCCGCTCATTGACATGATTGGATCTTCAATGATTAATTGGATGTTGTTAATGCTTGATTCGGGTGAACCCGTGATGAAAAGAACTCTAAAAAACGCCTTGAAAACGTCCAAAATTCGCCTGGGAGAAGTCTCTTTCGAAACCCTAATGATTGGGGTTAAATAGGATTTAAATATGTAAGGCCCCGTTCTCGGGACGCTTACAGTTGGTAAATCATTGCACATAAAACACATAATTTCATTAACTTGAAGAAACATCGCAGCGGAAACATTAAAACAACATTCCATTTCATCATAAAAGCTTTTGCAAAATAATACATCGTTATCACATTACAAAATACTTGTTGCATTACATCACAAAAGCATTATAAAAATGGATGCCATCCAAAAGAAGCTGAGTAGTCGCCCCGTGCCATCCTCAGCAACCTCACCTGCCAACTGGAAACACAAAAAAGTCAGCGTTGCTGAGTGAGTTCTAGTTTTATAATATAAAACATACTTTATCTTTCGTTAAAACCATTCATTACTTTCTTTCAAATTATGTCAGGCTTTAGAATGTGATTACACATCGTACGTACACATAGATAATATTTATTATCTTCATCATCGTTCATTTCATACATTTCGCACGTTTCGCACGTTTCGCACATTTCGTACTTATCGCACTTTTCATACATTTATTATCTTTCACTTCTATCTAGGTCCTGTCATGTACTTAACCCCCCTCTAGAGCACCAAGCAATTTCATCTAGGGTTAAGTGACAAGGACCCCATATCGCACGTATGGAGTGGTCACTAGGACAGACTCCTCCACTCCCCCTGTGTGTATGAACTCTTATGGGTTCGCCAAGATCACACGCTGTATAGCACACAGTAATTAGAAAATCGCACGTGTTGGAGCAGTCACCGAGACTGAACTCTTACTGTGTGTATGAACCCTTATGAGTTAGCCAAAATCGCACGCTGTAAATACACACATAGTTGAGCTAACAACTCTCAATGAGTTGTGAACCTCCTTTCATTTGCTTGCAAGCCTTTCATACTTTCATTCGTTCATTAATGCATGCATTCATTATTTCGTTCCTCTTTTCATTATCTTCCACTTTACGTTACATCATACTTAATCATTTCATTCATTATCATTCAACGCAAAGCCACGGGAAGATAAACATACATATACAGGGACATCAACAGGATCATGCAAATCTTCATCATATCAGCATGCATACATAACATATATCACACGCACCATCATGCATAACATCATACATAACATCATCATCATACATCATCATCATCTTATATCATTCATGCCCATCACATCATCTTTGACTTCAAAAGTCAACTTACATAAACCCCCGGGAATCTTCCAAGTCAAAGCCTACTTTTACCCTTTCCTCCCGAGAATCAAATAATAAACTAAGTTCTTTCGGGCGCTTGAGCCCTATTTGGGCGTATGAACACCCTTCAGTCGCATGGCCTCCCAGGCGACTGAACACTTAGGCGAATGGACATCAGGCGAATGAACCCTATGCGGATGGACCTATGCGGATGAATACTATGGGCGAATGGACACCTATGCGTATGGGCTCTCAGTCGCATAGCTTCCATGCGTATGGCCTTCAGTCGCATGACTTCAGGCGCATGGGCTTCAGTCGCATAACCTTCAATCGCATACCTTACAAGCGCATGAAC
Source organism: Flaveria ramosissima (assembly GCA_025215565.1). Lineage (NCBI taxonomy): Eukaryota > Viridiplantae > Streptophyta > Magnoliopsida > Asterales > Asteraceae > Flaveria > Flaveria ramosissima. Next base: position 63,131,134 of record CM046029.1, on the reverse strand, counting down.
TTCAGTCGTATGACCTCCATGCGTATGGACCTCAGTCGCATGGCACCCATGCACATGGACCTCAGTCGCATGCCTTTCGGCCGTATGGCCTCCAGTCGCATGCCATTCGGTCGCATAGCCCTAACTGATGCAGAATGCAGTTCTTCCCGAACCCAAACTGCAATTTTCGGCCTCCAAGCCCTCCCAAACCTGTTCTAAGCTCAAATCAACCATCCTAAACCTTAGAAACACCTACCACAACACCATTCAAGCACACACAAGCCCGAAATCAAACCCCACTCGAATCACACATAAACACATACACACGGGTTCAACACACACACTTCAAAAACAGGTTTTACTATGTGTTCCAGCCCCAAATCAGTTGAAAACATGTAAAAGAGGGGTCCTAGAACTCACACAAACAACCCCGTCGAGTAGAGCTTCAATCCAACCTGCTACACCTCAACTTTTGCGCTCGAAACCAAGAAAATCGAAGCTTGAACCCTCTTTTCTCCTTCTCTTCTCTCTATGGCTGAAATTTCTAAGTGTGGGGGAGGAGAGTGGGCTGCCCTCCCCTCTTAATCCCCCACTCTTCCAACCTTCTCTCGTTTTGGCAAGTTTGGTCCCCCCGACTTTGGGCTTTATTTATTTTCTCTCTTTTTCTCCTTTCTTTGGCTTCAAAGGAAAATAACCGGGTGTTACAAGTCCACCCCCCTTAAATAGGTTTCGTCCCCGAAACCCGTTATTCCTCGAACAGACGTGGGTAATGTTGTCTCATCTCTTCTTCAGTCTCCCATGTAGACTCGGATCCCTTTCTGTGCTTCCACTGTACACACACAACTGCATAAGTGGGACCACTTTATTCCTCAGCCTCTTCTCTTTACGATCAATGATTGCCACTGGTTGCTCCACATAATTGAGCCGTTCGTCTACTTCGATATCCTCCAGTGGAACAATCATATCTTCGTCTGCCAAACATTTCCTCAGATGAGATACGTGGAATGTCGGATGAATTCCACTTAACTCATCTGGTAACTCCAATCTATAGGCCACCTCTCCTACTCTAGCAATGATTCGGAAAGGCCCTATGTATCTCGGGCTCAACTTGCCCCGCTTTCTGAACCGAATGATACCCTTCCAAGGTGAGACTTTCAACATAACTCTATCCCCCACCTGGAACTCAATCGGTCTACGTCGTTTATCAGCATACGACTTCTGTCTATCTTTGGCTGCCTTCATGAAGGCTTTAATTCTTTCCAGTTTCTCAGTCGTAGCCTCGACCACTTTGACGCTCCCTAACTCTTTATGGCCGATATCACCCCAACACACGGGTGTTCTACACCTCCTAGCGTATAGCATCTCATAAGGAGGCATACCAATACTGGCATGATAACTGTTGTTATATGAGAACTCAGCTAACGGTAAGTTGTCATCCCAACTTCCACCAAAATCAATAACGCATGCCCGAAGCATATCTTCAAGCGTCTGAATCGTCCTTTCTGATTGACCATCAGTCTGAGGATGATAAGCCGTGCTAATATGTAACCTCGTCCCCATAGAGTCGTGGAATTTCTTCCAGAATTTGGATGTAAACCGGGTGTCACGGTCAGACACAATAGACATCGGCACACCATGACGAGTCACAATCTCTTTAATGAACAGATCCGCCAACCTCTCAGATAAATATGTCTCGCGGATCGGTAGGAAGTGAGCACTCTTTGTCAAACGATCAACAATCACCCATATAGCATCATACCCTCGCGCGGTACGCGACAGCTTCGTAATAAAATCCATGGTGATGTGCTCCCACTTCCACTCCGGTATATCCAAAGGTTGGATCTTCCCATACGGCTTTTGGTGCTCGACCTTCACTTGTAAGCAAGTAAGGCATTTACTCACATACTCCACCACATCACGCTTCATACCCGGCCACCAATAATCCTTCTTCATGTCTTGATACATCTTTTTAGCTCCGGGATGAATAGAGTACCGAGTCTTGTGAGCTTCATCCATGATCTTCACCCGTAGATCCCCAAAACGAGAAATCCACATTCGCCCGAATCAAGTTCTAACACAGAGTGTGTTTTCAACCAATTCCGCAACCAGACCTCTCATTCTTTCAGAGTTAAGGTGATCTTCTTTCAATGCCTCATCTTGAAACTCCTTAACTTGCTTCATCACATTCGAGGTCATGATCAACTGGTAGGCTTTCACTCGAATCGGCTCGGATCTCTGCTTTTGGCTAAGGGAATCCGCCACCACGTTGGCTTTGCCTAGATGGTAATGGATTTCACAATCATAGTGTTTTATGAGCTCCAACCATCTCCTTTGCCTCATGTTCAAATCCTTCTGCTCGAAGAAGTACTTCAAGCTCTTGTGGTCAGTGAATATGGTGCACTTCGTCCCATACAGGTAGTGCCTCCAAATCTTTAACGCAAAGACCACGGCTGCTAGCTCCAAGTCATGAGTAGGATAGTTAACCTCATGAACCTTCAACTGTCGGGATGCATAGGCTATAACCTTTCCTCTCTGCATTAACACACACCCCAACCCCGAGTAGGAAGCATCTGAATAAACCACCAAATCTTCACTTACATCGGGTAACGACAAAACAGGAGCTTAAGTCAATCTCATCTTTAATTTCTCGAACGACTTCTCCTGAGCTTGACCCCATATAAACTTTACATCCTTACTAGTCAACTTGGTCAACGGAGAAGCTATCTTGGAGAAGTCTTGGATGAATCTTCGGTAATATCCCGTCAAACCCAAGAAACTACGAATCTCGGATGGCGTTTTTGGAGACTTCCATTGCATCACCGCCTCCACCTTCGCTGGGTCCACCATAATACCCTCCGGATTCACCACGTGGCCCTAGAATTGAACCTCGCGCAACCAAAACGAGCACTTGGAGAATTTAGCATACAACTTCTCCATTCTCAACGTCTCCAACATCTCTCGAATATGACCGACATGCTCATTCTCGCTCTTCGAGTAAATCAGGATATCATCAATGAACACAATCACTGATTTATCCAATATCAGCCGACACACACGATTCATCAAGTCCATAAAAGCAGCTGGCGCGTTGGTCAAACCAAATAACATAACGAGAAACTCGTAGTGACCATAACGTGTACGAAAAAAGATGTTTTAGGAATATCCTGCTCTTTCACCTTCAGCTGATGGTAGCCCGATCGAAGATCTATCGTTGAGAACCAACTGGCACCTTGAAGCTGATCAAACAAGTCATCAATCCTTGGTAACGGGTGTCGGTTCTTCACTCGAATCACACATAAACACATACACACGGGTTCAAAACACACACTTCAAAAATGGGTTTTACTATGTGTTCCAGCCCCAAATCAGTTGAAATCATGTAAAAGAGGGGTCCTAAAACTCACATAAACAACCCCGTCGAGTAGAGCTTTAATCCAACCCGCTACACCTCAACTTTTGCGTTCGAAACCAAGAAAACCGAAGCTTGAATCCTCTTTTCTTCCTCTCTTCTCTCTATGGCTGAAATTCTAAGTGTGGGGGAGGAGAGTGGGCTGCCCTCCCCTCTTAATCCCCCACTCTTCCAACCTTCTCCCGTTTTGGCAAGTTTGATCCCTCGACTTTGGGCTTTATTTCTTTTCTTTCTCTTTTTCTCCTTTCTTTGGCTTCAAAGAAAAATAACCGGGTGTTACAAAATAATCCTCCAAATATCGCGTTAAACGGTAACTTACGGCCCATAGACCATAGGTTACGACCTACCTTCAACCAGAGGCCCAAACCTTCTGTCTTAGGAGGTTCACAGATGGACTTAATACAGGGCCGTAAGTTACAACCTCAGCCTGTAGTTTACCGCCTCCCTACAGTTTTTCACAATTTTCTTCGTTTTCAGCACCTTTCAAACCATAGTCTTGCTATCCTTTGTATCCTTCTCAAATAATGTTCTTTAAGCTTCATTTAATCTATATTTCAAACACGTAACAAAGTGATTATATTGGATATCAAAATTAGGTTAAAAACAATGTTTTAAACATATAAAACTCATACCTAACACCAACACATCAAAAACTTTTGTCTTCAAAGTCAATGAACCTTGAATAAGTTAATATAGTGTTTAGTATAATGAGGATAAATCAAATTATACTCTATATAATAAAACACTTATAACTACAGTAAACTTTTGATATTTTCTTTTTGACCATCAAAGTTTTTTATACTTATGTTTTTGCCACCAAAGTTTAACTCCCTTTATAAAATGCACATCAAATTGTGTGTGAACACGTGGTGGTTGCTAATAATTGTGCGGCTCCTTTTTTTCTTACAATTGCTAGCAGTAATATTTTTTAATGATTTTGAGTGTTTAAATTTTTTTATTATTTAATATTCATATCTAATTTTACAAAGATTTATTTTTTCTCTTATAAGTTTTTAAGGATCATGTATTGTATAAAAGCGGAATACTCTACTGAGTCATGCTTATTTTATCTACTTCTCGTTGTAATTTTGTTCATACGGATTTGATTGAAGCCCAGATGTACAAAGGTTAACGTTGTTAAGGTATCGATTTTTTTATAGTTTTTTATGTATTCATGTTGCAACTTTTAATATATGATTTTTATAAAATTATGAAGAACGTGCGTTACAATGAGCTTATTTATATCAATGTTACGACATGCTTATTTGAAACCGAGTTGTTGATGTAAAATTTATTCGAAACCGATATAAGTAGGCAAAACCGAGTCTTGAAACTTTTAACATCCTCGCCGCAAGGCGCAGGTTAATCAACCAGATTACGTTAAATAACTAAAATATAATTAGAGTGGATCGGACATAACATAAAGTAAAAACACTAAGTGGTCAAAATAGAAACATCATAAACTTAACAGTAGCATTTGAGTTCAACTTTAATATATACTAGTTTTATCACCCGTGCTTCGTGGCGGGAGTGCTATTGTCTTTTCCCCACGCTACGCAACGTGAGTTTGGTCCTTATTGGTTAAACTTGTTAAAGCTATAAAAGTGAATACTAAATATTGGTTCCGATAATACCAAGGTATCTGGGACGATGTTGTTAGCTCATAAACGGTTAGGTTCATCATGGGATTGCAATGGTAACATCACTCGCTATATCCTACTCTTCGGAAAAAAATATTTGATATTGTTTCAACTTATTGAACTTACATTATATATATTTTAATAATTTAATAATCAATTAATAAAAATAAAGAGATATTTTCATCAATATCGTGCGTCACCGGACCATCCCAACCACTGTCTTCCTCCTGCTCGGCTCATCATCACCATTTCCCCAACCCCCACAAGCCAACAACAAACAAAGCACTCCTTCGTCGTCGACCACCACCCTTTGCCGTCGACCACCACCCCATCAACGTCGACGACCTCCCCTATGCCACCGACCTCTGTGTAACATCCGCCATTTTTCAAGTTATAAACCCGAACTCAATTTTTTTTAGTTCTAATATTAAACAATTATAATAATTTTAATGTATCAAGTGCATTAAAGATGCAATTTATATTGTGAATTATTCATTTATTAATCATCTAAATAACTTGTAATTATTTATGGATTTATGAATAATTCTTTTCATAAAGTTATAAAGATTAATAATTATTTTACAATAATAACTAAATGGAAAACACTTATTAAAACTTATAAAGTTATAAAGTGAATTTTAATAAACTTATAAAGTTTTATTATATTATAAAGTTTAATCAAATTATAAAGTAACAAGTTTTATAAAAGTAAAAAAAATTAATAAATAATTAACTTGATTTATTATTAAAATTAGTGTTACAAACCTAGGGTTTAATTTGTAAATTTTTGAAACTTAATATAAAAGTTCATGCATAAAATAACAAAACAGAATACTTCAGGGACCAAATTGTAAAATATCCAAACCAACCCCCCATCCTCGTTTTCACGGCCAAACCTCCGGCCGCAAGTCCGGCAAACTCCGGTGAGATTTAAAACCTCAAAATTTCATCGTTTCAAGTCAAATTAATTGGTCCTGTTCAATCGTGTGTCAGTTTCGAACTCAATGACGGTTTCCAGTTGAGTTAAATCCGTTATTAAGGTGGAGTACTAGAAACCGAAACATGGATTTAAAACTTTAACTCGATCGTATTGAAACAGTTACAACCGGAACTGGTTAATCAAGAGTAAAGCTCCTAAACAACCCATTTGAACTAACTACAATTTCAATTTCACTTACCAAACATACACAATCAACCTTTGATTGTCACCTTCATCGCCACCTGCAACGCTAACGAAGTCCATCTTGCGCACCATATAAATCAAAATTGATTAAGGGCTTCTACTCATCATTGATCCCTAAAGCTTCATCTATCATCAATTGAACCAACAGAATCATCACACTCTTGACCAAATTCTGTTCTTAGTCGCGACCTGTTCTACCATCAAAGATCATCAAATTGACCTTAAACAAGTAAGTTAATCACACCATCATATTCGGTTTTATACAAAGAATCAAAGCCCTAAGTTTGATTTCGTTAACTACATCATTTGAATGTTCAATTTGATACAAACCGAAACTAGGGTTCTTGAGATTTGAGGGTTTTCATATTCAAAACTCTTAAACAATAAACGGGGATTACAATCAGATCTAGGCTAATAGCCCACCGGTTAACATCATGTGCATATGCAGAAGGGACCCGTGTTCGAACCCGGGTTATAATCTTTCTTTTATAAATTAAATCACAAAAAATTACTATTATTCCATTATAAAAATTATGTTAATACTTGAATTTAATTTAGAAATTATTAATCTAATTTTTGAAAAATTGTAACAATATAATCTACTATTTTATAACAAATAGTTTAATACTATAAAACATTTAAGATTTTACATTTTATAAAAAATACATAATTTATTTAAAAATTTAACTATTTATAAATACTATTTTTTTATCTTTATTTAATTCCTAAAACTTGTAAATCATATAATATCTTAGTTCTTTATTTTTGAAAGGCTTTAATATTATAAAAACTTTATAATAACTACTCAAAAGTTTAAGAAAAATATTATAAATCAAACTTAAATACTTTTAAGTTATTTTGCAAGTCAATTAAATAATTAATTATCCAATTAATTATTTTTGATTAAGTTTTAAACAATTAGGTTTTAGATTAATTATTTATCTTATACTCAACCATTACTTAATCAATTATTATTAATATTTAAACGATATTTATTATTCAATTTTACTAATGATTCATTATTGTTATAAAATCATAATTATTAATCAGCTTATTCCATCTTTCTGGAATTAAAATATAATTGGTTATATTATTTTATTTACACCTAATTATCAAAACCCAAAAATCCAATTGAAACCCTAGTTCACGTCTAATTTTTAATCTTATTAATAAACTTAATCTTGAAATCAATACGTTTAGATAACTTGTAAAAGAAATCGTTAGAGCCTTGTTTAAATTCTTATCATCATCTTATATATATCTTGTGAGTTCTTCATGCCTCCTTTTTACTTTATTTCACACCTTTTGGGGTGAAATATGTTAACCTTATGAACTTACACTTGTAAACATCTTGATACTTGTAAATGCACATGCAATTCATCTTTACTTTTTTGTCATGGTTATTTATGTTATTGTAAGTCTTATATGAGATACAAATTTTGTTTACAATCATTAACTATTGCTAGCCTGGCGACGTCTTAGATCTTTGGGCCTGACAAGTCTATTTGGTGCTAAAGCCGATGTATGACCGGCTTCTGATAACGTAAGCTTGTTCATCATGAGAACCAAGTAAACTTAGCCAATCTTATAAACTTGTAATCAAGTCGAGGTTTGATTTAACTGTATGTGTTCTATAAACTTGCTAACTCATAACCATTGACATGAATTGCTACTTGTAAACCTTTTTTTATATATACATATATATATATATATATATATGCGTGTGTTTAACCCATAGGAACTCACCAACTTTCAAATTTGACCCTTTATTTTTAACATGTTTTAGGTTTACTACTTGAAGATCTCTTCGTGCTCATATAGGACTTGGACTTAGATAAATTAAACATCTTATGTTGTTGTTTATATTTTTGTGTTTTGTAATGACTTAATTGACTTGTATTGTTCAATGAATAATTGTATTAAATATTATTTCAACTTATTAGTTCCATGTGCTATGAACAATCTTTTCACATTTGTCCGCCCGGATGATTCCGCCGTCGGTCGGGGTGTGACAGATTGGTATCAGAGCCATGGTTATAAGGAATTAGGTTATTAGAATTGGAATGACCTAGACTATAACTAAGTACCCTTACACATGAGTCATCTCATGTATTTTATATGCTTAGATAGGATTTTATATGCCTTATGTGTTTATACTTGATTATGTGATTATATGCCTTATGTGCTTATTCTTATACTTTGAATCTTATCAATGCACACACGAACCTTAAATCATATTCTAAGGCATTATGTGCCTAAATCAAATGGTTTTCAAAATGAGCTTGAATCGTTATTCATGGTTTTCAAGTCTCGTCAAAGTCTATGTCCTATAACTTGAAACATGTAATGTTGGAAGAGTGTGATGCCTGTATCTCGAGGTGTTCTGTCTAGGTAAGGTATTCATATAAATCCAAATCAACCGATGGATCCGTTTACCTTACCTGAGAACCCTTGGGGTGAGTGTCCGCTTATAGGTATGCATGTCTTCATTAAGGTTGTAGTTGACCTAATACTTTGATAAGTCAACGTAATGTCTTGGTTTGTAAACCGAACGTTACACTCGAAACATCTTGTTATTTTGAATCGTCTTACCATTGATCTTGTCTTCTTGAATCTTAAAACTCATTATCCAATTCTCTTAATGACCCTTAATAATCTTTCTAAACGTTTTTCCCTCAAACCCGCACTTATTCTGAAATCTATTACAATAATAATCTTTCTGAACTAAACCATTAATCTTAACAAACACGATTCTTGTATCAACTTTAAACTAATGAAACTTTGAAACCTCAACGAAATAGAAAACAAGAATTGATCATCTAAGAACCTTGTTAAAATTTATTTGCTTGAGAAGTTCTTATGAAATTTATAACCCATATAAAAGTGTCTTGAACTTATTTCTCACGTTTGTTAAGTCGAGTCTCGAATCGATTTTAATGATTGGTGCTTCACTCATGGTAAAACATTCCTAATCGTCTTGAATCATCTGAAATGTAAAAGTCTATCAATTGAAATTTTAATTTAATACCCTTTGCCAATAACAAACTTAAGCATAGTAAAACCCTTTGCCAATAAACACATAAAATCATAAATTATGAAATTTAACAAACTTAAGCATAGTAAAACATCATAACTAAACTTATTGAATTCAAATGTTCCAAGAGTTCACTTGTAAATATAAAATGAAACCCAAGTCTCCTCATATCTTTGAAATTAGTCTACTCGTGAATAAATTTCGGGGCGAAATTTCTTAAAGTAGGGGACACTGTAACATCCGCCATTTTTAAATTATAAATCCGAACTCAATTTTTTTAGTTCTAATATTAAACAATTATAATAATTATAATGGACCAAATGCATTAAATTTGCAATTTATATTGTGAATTATACATTTGTTAATCATCTAAATCAACTTGTAATAATTTATGGATTTATAAATAATTCTTTTCATAAAGTTATAAAGATTAATAATCATTTTACAATAATAACTAAATGGAAAACACTTATTAAAACTTATAAAGTTATAAAGTGAATTTTAATAAACTTATAAAGTTTTATTAGTAATTATAAAGTTTAATCAAATTATAAAGTTACAAGTTTTATAAAAGTTTAAAAAAATTAATAAATAATTAACTTGATTTATTATTTAAATTAGTGTTACAAGCCTAGGGTTTAACTTGTAAATTTCTGAAACTTAATATAAAAGTTCATGCATAAAATAACAAAATAGAATACTTCAGGGACCAAATTGTAAAATATCCAAACCAACCCCCCATCCTCGTTTTCACGGCCAAACCTCCGGCCGCAAGTCCGGCAAACTCCGGCGAGATTTAAAACCTCAAAATTTCATCGTTTCAAGTCAAATTAATTGGTCCTATTCAATCGTGTGTCAGTTTCGAACTCAATGACGGTTTCCAATTGAGTTAAATCCGTTATTAAGGTGGAGTACTTGAAACCGAAACATGGATTTAAAACTTTAACTCGATCATATTGAAACAGTTACAATCGGAACTGGTTAATCAAGAGTAAAGCTCCTAAACAACCCATTTGAACTAACTACAATTTCAATTTCACTTACCAAACACACACAATCAACCTTCGATCATCACCTTCATCGCCACCTGCAACGCTAACGAAGTCCATCTTGCGCACCATATAAATCAAAATTGACTGAGGGCTTCTACTCATCATTGATCCCTAAAGCTTCGTCTATCATCAATTGAACCAACATAATCATCACACTCTCGACCAAATTCTGTTCTTAGTCGCAACCTGTTCTACCATCGAAGATCATCAAATTGACCTTAAACAAGTAAGTTAATAACACCATCATATTTGGTTTCATACAAAGAATCAAAGCCCTAAAATTGATTTCTTTAACTACATCATTTGAATGTTCAATTTGATACAAACCGAAACTAGGGTTCTTGAGATTTGCGGGTTTTCATATTCAACACTCTTGATTAAAATCAGATTCGGGCTAATAGCCCACCGGTTAACATCTTGTGCACATGCAGAAGGGACCCGTGTTCGAACCCGGGCACCCTCAAGTCATTTTTTTAATCTTTCTTTTATAAATTAAATCACAAAAAATTACTATTATTCCATTATAAAAATTATGTTAATACTTAAATTTAATTTAGAAATTATTAATCTAATTTTTGAAAAATTGTAACAATATAATCTACTATTTTATAACAAATAGTTTAATACTATAAAACATTTAAGATTTTACATTTTATAAAAAATACATAATTTATTTAAAAATTTAACTATTTATAAATACTATTTTTTTATCTTTATTTAATTCCTAAAACTTGTAAATCATATAATATCTTAGTTCTTTATTTTTGAAAGACTTTAATATTATGAAACCTTTATAATAACTACTCAAAATTTTAAGAAAAACATTATAAATCAAACTTAAATACTTTTAAGTTATTTTGCAAGTCAATTAAATAATTAATTATCCAATTAATTATTTTTGATCAAGTTTTAAATAATTAGTTTTTAGATTAATTATTTATCTTATACTCAACCATTACTTAATCAATTATTATTAATATTTAAACGATATTTATTATTCAATTTTACTAATGATTCATTATTGTTATAAAATCATAATTATTAATCAGCTTATTTCATCTTTATGGAATTAAAATATAATTGGTTATATTATTTTATTTACACCTAATTATCAACCCCAAATTTCAATTGAAACCCTAGTTCACGTCTAATTGTTAATCTTATTATTAAAACTTAATCTTGGAAACAATACGTTTAGATAACTTGTAAAAGAAATCGTTGGAGCCTCGTTTAAATTCTTATCATCACCTTATATATATCTTGTGAGTTCTTCATGCCCCCTTTTTACTTTATTTCACACCTTTTGGGGTGAAACATGTTAACCTTATAAACTTACACTTGTAAACATCTTGATACTTGTAAATGCACATGCAATTCATCTTTACTTTTTTGTCATGGTTATTTGTGTTATTGTAAGTCTTATATAAGATACATATTTTGTTTACAATCATTAACTATTGCTAGCCTGGCGACGTCTTAGATCTTTGGGCCTGACAAGCCTATTTGGTGCTAAAGCCGATGTATTGCCGGCTCCTGATGACGTATGCTTGTTCATCATGGGAACCAAGTACACTTAGCCAATCTTATAAACTTGTAATCAAGTCAAGGTTTGGTTGTAACTGTATGTGTTCTATAAACTTGCTAACTCATAACCATTGACATGAATTGCTACTTGTAAACCTTTTTATATATATATATATATGCGTGTGTTTAACCCATGGGAACTCACCAACTTTCAAAGTTGACCCTTTATTTTTAACATGTTTCAGGTTTACTACTTGAACTTCTCTTTGTACTCATATAGGACTTGGACTTAGATAAATTAAACATCTTATGTTGTTGTTTATATTTTTATGTATTGTAATGACTTAATTGACTTGTATTGTTCAATGAATAATGGTATTTAATATTATTTCAACTTATTAGTTCTATGTGCTATGAACAATCTTTTCACATTCGTCCGCCCCGATGATTCCGTCGTCGGTCGGGGTGTGACACTCTGCTCCTACACCAACAACCACGGCCTCGGCCCCAAAACCCACAACCTATCCCTATAAGGTTAATAGAAAGGCTGATGCAACCAAAGCAACCATAGTGCTTCTTGCATGCATGGACTATGTACAAGGTAGAAGTTGTTTTCGAAGTTTTACACTCTACACAGAAAATATTCTAAGTGTAAAATCTTTCGAAGCCAAAGATGAAGTCTTTCGAAGCTTCAAAGACAAATTCTTCCAAAGCCAATGAAGTGAAGACTGATTTCTTCCGAAGACAGAGGAGAATATGCTTTCCTCGGATGTACTTTTTCATAAAGCTTACCCACTTTATGTTGCAAATCTGAAGACTCACCAACTTGCGTAAGTTGGTGAAAAGGTCCATGCTTTTTCAACTGTACATTGAGGTCTAGAGTTTGTAACTTTTTACTTTATGTACATTTATCCTTTTTGTAATATATTAGGATGTAAGCTATGGCATGTCATAGTCACTAGTCAAAAGACAATCTGCCTTTTGACTTTACGCTGATCTTATTGTCTAGATTAGTGTTTCCTGCTGGCTTTCAACATATGGTCAGCTGTAGGATGTAGTATAAAATATTTCTTTTTATGCTTTGTAACACTTGTAAAAGAACTTGAGAACAATATACTTCATTTTTTAAATCCATATTCATCTGTTGTTGTTCTTAGTTATGTCTCCTTGTTTGCTTGTGTTCTTAGTATCATAAATATTGTCTCGGTTTCCTATTTGATTAGTTAAGTGTTCTAACACTCTCCTCATTGTAAGATTGATTGTATTGACCTCCCTTAACCGGTCCAACAATCCCACTCATATTTCCGCACCGATATCTCCCTCCTCCGCCGCAAGCTGATTCCTCCGCCGCTGACGACATCTCCCCCACTACGCGGCACTAGACTCCCTCCCCTACCTCTTCGATGACAATTACAACCAAAATTTAAAACCCTAGAAACTTATGTGGCTGAACTACAAATTTTTAAAAAGTTACTATAGCAACCAAGTTGCTATTTAACATATAGTATCTATACTTATTAATAAAGGAATAACTTTAGTGCCACATGGCATTCTCTTAAGCCTCTATTTTTTTCAATTCCCGCCTAAATATGTATCTGTTCTTAGTGTTAGTCTAGGTTCATTTGACTAAAAGTTAACTTATATACAAGAGATATTTAAGAAAAATTTGAAAACTAACCCTAAATTAAAGCACATCTTTTTTTGGAAATCAAATCATACCCGATATTTTTTCTTTTTTCAAATAATGCATCAATAAAAACTGTACAAATCATCTATGGTTTTCTTCATCTATGAAATTGGTTTCTTGATTGTGTTTTTCCATTATATACTCGATTTATATTCAAATCTTGACAAAAGTTACGGAATTTTTTAATCGACTCATCTTCAGTTTGAAGGAATTCATATGTATTTTTTTTTGATATGAAATAATACTCGATTTTAAAATATTTCTCAACTATCCCAAGATTACGACCCTCGCGATTTGTCTTTATAAAGTCTGATGATATCGTATTCAACAGACTTCATTTACGTTCTCATTTTGGCTTTGGTTTTATCAAGTTTTTCTTCAACAAAAGGTATTTATTTTTTGTTATATTTGAACTTTCATCATCTGCGATTATGATTTAACCTATCATTGTCTAAAATTGTGTTTTTAGATTAATATTATTTTACTTTAATTTTTTAAAGGTGATCTACTTCAACAGTCAATCTATAAAGATGTATTACATCTTTTACTTTTTAAACTTTTTTATTTTCTTTTTATGTGTACTGCCATATTATTATTATTATTATGTTTGATAGGAGTTCGTTTGATATGTACAAATAGTTTTGATGTATCTGGAAGTAATATTAAAAATCATATTTTTATTCAACGGTTGGCTTTGACACCTTAAGACAAAAGAATTTCTTTTAAATTTCAAAGAAGACAGTTGTTGTTATCTGTGTGTTATGCAATAACAATAAAACAAAAGCCAATGATAATCGCTATCCAAAGTTGGTTTGTTTTTAAACATGGATAATGATCAGCTCTATGTTGTATTATCTCGAGTTAGAAGTAGATAGAGGTTAAATTATTAATATTATATAATGATAGAAAAATAACCAACAAAACACCAAATGTTGTATACAAATAAATTTTTTGATGTTTATGAATTTGAAATATTGTTTTTCATGTTCAATTTAATTTGTTTATTAGTTAAAGTTCTTATTTATTAATTTATTCATTCCATATTATACACTATTTAGATGTATAAATATTAATAGAGAAAACCTACTAATGTTAGATATAGCTAATGTTAAAAATTATACATAAAAGTCGATATACAAAATATTATCAACAACATTATAACTTACGCACTTTTTTAAACAACAATAATATTTTTTTATTACACCCGTGTGTTACAGGGACTTTAGCCTAGTTATAATATATAACAAGTATTTTTACCACGCTACGCGGCAATAGTTTGATTGTCTTTCCCTCAAGTTACGCGGAATGAGTTTGGTTGTTATCTTCTTGACTCGTCGAAAACCATAAAATGAATATCAAAACCAGTTAACGTCAACCATGTTTTTCGTTCATAATCGATTTAATTTGTCACGATAATAATGCTTAAAAAACATTTCAACTAAAATGACTAAAAATAGTGGATTTATAAAAATCATATAAAATAAATCATTGGTTATATATTATAGAAATAAATGATCAAAAGATAACATTTCATTAGACAAAAATCTTAGGTGGCCAAAACTAAAACTCCCAAAAAGCATTATAGCACTAAGGTTGCTTTTTAATTATATAGTGATGCTGGAGATACATGTGCTATTTGTGGTAACCAATATTCATCAACATTTCTATATATTTTTGTTATTGTAAGCTTGTAATCGGATCAAGGGACAAGAATATTAAACAAGGTAAGAAATATAATCATAAAAATAAGGAAAAGGGAGTCACCGGTGGCTCTTATGAATGTCGCTATTCTGGTTGCTAGAGATGTGAACCAAAGTCGTCGAAAAAAAGTGTAGCTTGTTAGAGAAGGTGGGTTGTGGATTTGTACAGTTACATATTTGAAGAAATGAGTTTTTATTTGTATGGCTTGAACAATTAAAATGATTGGGATAAATGTTGCAACTCTTCATAAAATAGTATATTAGTTGGTTGTAGTAATTAACGACAAATGTTAGTTAAATCAATGGGAAAATCTCAATGAATACCCATCAATAGTAGCCATGGTTGATTGATTGCATAAAACTTTTCATCAATCCAACATTCATCATTCATGATTGAACTAAACAACGTTGGTAGTATGTAACACCCGGTTATTTATTATTTTGAAGCCGACGAAGGAATAAAAAGAGATAAAGTCCAAAGTCGACGGACCAAACTCGCCAATGAAAGAAAGTCGCGTGAGTGGGAGTATATAAGGGAGAGGGCAGCCCTTACCCTCTCCCCTACACTCACAAATCAGCCAAAGAAAGAGGGGAAGGGAGAAAGAAGAGAAAAAGGGGAGAAAAAAATCGGTTCAGGTTAGTTTGGGTGGCCAAAATCGTTGAGGAGCGAGTCAAATCGAAGCCCTTGTCGTTGTGCTCGTTTGTGTGAGTTCTAGGACCCCACTTTTACTTGTTTTCAACCGATTTTGGGGCTGGAAAGCATCAAAAACCCGTTTTTGTATGTGTGTGTTTATGACCCATTTGGGTGTGTTGCGTGTGATGCGTTTAAAGTTTGTTTCCGGGCTTGTGTGTGCTTGTATGGTTGTGGTATGCATTCCTAAGGTCTAAGATGGTTGATTTAGGCTTAAAATGGGTTTGGATGAGCTTGGAGGCCGAAAATGGCAGATTGGGTTCGGGATGAACTCCTTTCTGCATCAGCTAGGGCTAGGCGACCGACTGGAGGCCATACGGCCGATTGAGAGGCGATTGAGGTTCATTCGCACGATTGAGGGTTCATTCGCACGATTAAGGTTCCATTCGTACGATTGGGAGTCCAATCGCATGGGGAGTCATACGACTGAGGGTCCAGTCGCATAGGTGCTTAGTCGCATGAGTCCATTCGCATGAGGTCAGTCGCATAGGTGCTCATTCGCATTAGTTCCATCCGCATGAGGTCCATACGCACGACTGGGTGTCCATTCGCATAGATGTTCATCCGCATGAGTCCAATCGCATGATGTTCAGTCGCATGGAGGCCATGCGACTGAAGGGTGTCCATATGCCCGAATAGGGCTGTTGCACTCGAAGGAAAGTGTAGTTCGACTTCTGACTTTCGGGGGAAAGTGTAGATGTAAGTTTTGACGTAAAGGTTCCCGTAAGAGCATGTAAGACGACTGTTATGACCTTAGAGAGCATGTTGGGCATGATGATGATGATGATGTTGCATGTTTATGCATGTTATGTATGTATGATGTTGCCCTGTATGATGACGATGACTGTGTATGATATGTTCCTTATTATGATGTATGTTTATCTTTCTTGTGGCTTTACGTGTCATGTCAATGAATAAAATGAAGTATTATGTAACGTAAAGTGAAAGATAAAGAAAAGAGGAACATGAAGTAAGAATGCATGCATTAATGAGTAATGAAAGTAAAGAAAGTCTTGCAAGCATGGTATGCATATCGGGTCTTTCTTTGTGATTGACCATTTGTATAGAACTATTGCTGCATACCTTAGGTACTGTGACCACGAGGTGCGACGCACCGTTATAGAAGGTCTAGGATAGGCCTAGGTCCAGAACCATGAACAGAAAGGTATTGCATATGGCAATGGTACACACATCTTCATACCTTAGGTACTGTGACCACGAGGTGCGACGCACCGTTATAGAAGGTCTACGATAGGCCTAGGTCCAGCTCCATGAACAGAAAGGTATTGCATAGTACACCTAAACTTTATCCTAGGTGTTGTGGCCATGAGGTGCGGTGCACCGTTATAGAAGGTCTATGATAGGCCTAGGTCCAGTACCATGAACAGAAGGGTAAGGTTTATGGTTGATGAAAAGGGAAAAGTTGTAATGATTAAAGAATCTAAAAGTTACAGTATGAATGGATGATGAAGATAATAATGATAATATCCGTGCATACGTATGATGTATGATCGCATGAGGAAACAAAAGGTTTTAATAAAAGTAAAGTATGTTTTATTATAAAACTAGAACTCACTCAGCAACGCTGATTTTTTATGTGTTTCCAGTTGGCAGGTAATGATTGCTGAGGATGGCACTGCGAGGCTACTCGGCTCTTTTGGGATGGCATCCATTTATGATGCTTTTGTGATGTAATGCAAACTTGTATTTTATAACTGGTTAATGATGTATTATTTGGCAAAAGCTATTATATTGAAATGGAAGGAAGTTTTAATTGTTTTCGCTGTAATATTTTATGAAAGTCAAAGGTACTATTTGTTTTATGTGCGATGATGATCCAACTCTAAGCGTCTCGGGAACGGGGTCTTACAAGTTGGTATCAGAGCCAAAATTTAAGTGAAATGGGTAAATTTTCAAATAAACCTTAACTTAAACTGAAAATGGGACGGAAAGAGAATGGGATGCCAATCTGAGTAGCTGCGTGCCATCAGGTATTTTCTTAATAATAACCGGTATTATGTGCGCATGTTATGTGGTTTATATGTTGTATGTAGATTTAGATACTGATCTTGTCATGATAGGTAATTCTCGGAGTATGAAGAGTAAAGTAAGTGGCTAATCATAACTGGCCACTGTAATTAGGGACTTACTGTACTTGACATAAACTGAGTTGTTTCCTTGAACGACCGTGTTGGTGTTTGAATCTTTCAGTGTGATAGATGGCTGGTGGTAGATCTTCTAAAGCTTCTAGGGGTGGAGGCCATGGTGGGCCTGATGCTGAACCGCGACCTAAAAGAGGAAGGCCTAGAGTTGAGAAGGTGGTTCCTGAAGAACCTGAGACCCCTCATCCGGAGGCTGGAGATGAGAGTGCAAACTTGAGGGCCTCGGTAAAGGAGGCTGGTGTTGAAGAAGTGCACCAGGTCATGCAGACAATCTTACCATCTGTAGTGACCAAAGTAATCAAGGCTGTGAAAGAAGGAGAAAGAAAAAGAGAAATAGGTCTTCAGGGGGACAAGAGCAACCGGAGCCTGAAATGATTTTCTCTGATAATGAAGACGAGGAAGAGGAAGATGAGCCTGTGCAAGAGGTGGCACGAGGCTGTAACTATGGGGCGTTTATGAGATGCAAGCCCCCTACTTTCGACGGTAATGGCACTGCTGCTGCTGCTCACCGATGGGTGAGGGAAATGGAGGCTGTTCTCGACATCAGCGAGTACCGGGAAGATAAAAAAGTGAAGTTTTCCACTCATTCGTTCGAGGACTCAGCTTTATGCTGGTGGTACAATATTGTCCAAGCAGAGGGTAATCGGGCAATCGGGAGAATGAGATGGCCCGAACTAAAGAAGTTGGTGATTGAGGAGTTTTGTCCTCATAGAGAAATGGATAAAGTTGAGAGAGAGTTCCTGCATCTGGAGGCGGGGACCATGACACATCACCAGTATACTACCAAGTTCAATGAGATGGCGCGCCTGGTGCCGGACCAAGTGACACCTTTGTCACAAAAGATTAAAAGATACATTCAGGGTTTGCCAGCGGATATTCGCAGGCACATGATCGCTGCCCGACCGAGCACGTTTAGGTCGGCGGTGGATTTGGCAGGGAGACTGTATGATGAGAGAACGGTGGTGGTGACTGGAGGTAGCAAGAAGGGTGGTGGTGATCGGAACTGGCATGGGAAGAGGTTTCGTCGGGGTGATGCCTCGACGGGTAACAAGAAGGCACGGGTGGAAGACCGCCGTGTGGTCGCATCGGGTGCTGGTATAAGGAAGTGTGGTAGGTGTGGGAGAGAACATAGCGGGGAATGTAGGCTGGGGTTGAATGTGTGCTTCAAATGTGGGAAGCCGGGGCATATAGCCAAGGACTGTCGTACGGTCCGATGCTTTAACTGTGGCATGGAGGGCCACGTGAGTAAGGATTGTAAGAAGCCGAGGGCTAAGAGTTCCGGGTGAAGAAGACGGGGAATGAAGGATCGAGGGCGAGTGCCAGGGCATTCACCATGACGCAGGAGGAGGCTAGGACGAACCCTGACGTCTTGTCCGGTACTTTTACTAGTGAACCAAACTTTAGCTTCTGTGTTATTTGATTCTGGTGCTAGTAAAAGTTTTATTTCTGCTACCTTCTGTGCTAAGCTGCTTGTTAGTAGTAGACGGGTCGATGCGCCCTTTGATGTAGAAACTGCCATAGGTAAGTCTACCCGGATTTCTGAAATGATAGAGGGCTGTGATGTGGAACTTGAGGGTCACAAGTTTCCTGTTAGACCGTTTGTGATGACCTTAGGTGGTTTCGATTTGGTTCTTGGGATGGATTGGTTGGCGGACTTCGAGGCGAACATTGTGTGTCGCAAGAAGATGATTCGTTTGACAGCGCCAGACGGTAGTTCAGTGACAGTTTATGGTGATCGGGTTACTACGATTCCGAAAGTGATCTCGATGGCAGTGGCGGGAAAGTGTATGAGGCGTGGATGTAGCGCTTACTTGGCCTATGTAAAGGATGTGGATACGCCAACCCCACAACTAGCCGATGTACCGGTTGTGTGTGACTTTCCAGACGTGTTCCAGAAGACTTATCAGGAGTGCCACCTGATCGAGAGATCGAGTTTCAGATTGATCTGATACCGAGGGCCCAACCTGTTGCCAAGGCACCGTATCGGCTGGCTTCGACAGTGATGAAAGAGTTGATGGAGCAGTTGCAAGAGCTGCTTGATAAAGGGTTCATTAGACCGAGTATCTCTCCTTGGGATGCTCCGGTATTGTTTGTGAAGAAGAAAGACAGTAGCATGAGAATGTGTATTGACTACCGTGAGCTGAACAAGTTGACGGTAAAGAACCGATACCCCTTACCGAGGATAGATGATTTGTTCGATCAGCTTCAAGGTGCCAGTTGGTTTTCAAGGATATATCTTCGATCTGGTTATCATCAGTTGAAGGTGAAAGAGCAAGATACTCCTAAAACAACTTTTCGCACGCGCTATGGTCACTACGAGTTTCTGGTCATGTCTTTTGGTTTGACCAATGCGCCAGCTGCTTTTATGGATCTGATGAACCGTGTGGTTCGGCCTATGTTGGATAAATCAGTGATTGTGTTTATTGATGATATCCTGATTTATTTGAAGAGTGAGATTGAGCATGCCGGTCATATTCGGGAGGTTCTGGAGACGTTGAGGAGGGAGAAGTTGTATGCAAAATTCTCCAAGTGCGCATTTTGGCTGCGTGAAGTTCAGTTCTTGGGTCATGTGGTGAATCCTGATGGGATCATGGTGGACCCGGCAAAGGTGGAGGCGGTTATGCAATGGAAGTCACCGAAGACGCCATCCGAGATTCGTAGCTTCTTGGGTTTGGCCGGCTACTATAGAAGATTCATTCAAGACTTTTACAAGATCGCTTCTCCACTGACTAAGTTGACCCGGAAACATGTAAAGTTTGTATGAGGTCAAGCTCAAGAGAAGGCGTTTGAAGAATTGAAGGCGAGATTGACTCAAGCTTCTGTACTGTCATTACCCGATGGAAGCGAAGATATGATGGTTTATTTTGATGCTTCCTACTCGGGTTGGGGTGTGTGTTAATGCAGAGAGGAAAGGTTATAGCCTATGCATCCCGACAGTTGAAGGTTCATGAGGTCAATTATCCTACTCATGACTTGGAGCTAGCAGCCGTGGTCTTTGCACTAAAGATTTGGAGGCACTATCTGTACGGGACGAAGTGCACCATTTTCACTGACCACAAGAGCTTGAAGTACTTCTTCGAGCAGAAGGATCTGAACATGAGGCAGAGACGGTGGTTGGAACTTATAAAGGATTATGATTGTGAGATCCACTACCACCCAGGCAAGGCCAATGTGGTGGCTGATGCCCTTAGCCGAAAAGAGAGGCCCGAGCCGATTCGGGTGAAAGCATACCAACTGATCATGACCTCTGATGTAATGAAGCAAGTCAAAGAGTTTCAAGATGAGGCGCTGAAAGAAGATCATCTTAACTCTGAAAGGATGAGAGGTCTGGTTGGGGAACTAGGTGAGAACACACTCGGTGTTAAAACCCGATTTGGACGTGTGTGGATTCCTCGTTTTGGGGATCTACGCGTGAAGATCATGGATGAAGCTCACAAGACTCGATACTCCATTCATCCAGGTGCCACGAAAATGTATCAAGACATGAAGAAGGATTACTGGTGGCCGGGTATGAAGCGCGACGTGGTGGAGTATGTGAGTAAGTGCCTTACTTGCTTACAGGTGAAGGCCGAGCATCAAAAGCCGTATAGGAAGATCCAACCTTTGGATATACCGGAATGGAAGTGGGAGCACATCACCATTGATTTCATTACGAAGCTTCCGCGTACCCCGAAAGGGTACGATGCCATTTGGGTAATAGTTGACCATTTGACGAAGAGTGCTCACTTTCTACAGATCCGCGAGACATGTTCATTTGAGAGGTTGGCTGATCTGTTCACAAAGGAAATTGTAACTCATCATGGTGTGCCGGTGTCTATTGTGTCTGATCGCGACACCCGGTTTACATCTAAATTCTGGATGAAATTCCACGACGCCATGGGGACGAGGTTACATATTAGCACGGCTTATCATCCCCAAACTGATGGTCAGTCAGAGAGGACCATTCAGACACTGGAAGACATGCTTTGGGCATGTGTGATTGATTTTTGGGGAAGTTGGAATGACCACCTACCGTTAGCCGAATTCTCGTACAACAACAGCTACCATGCCATCATTAGTATGCCACCATATGAGATGCTATACGGTAGGAGATGCAGAACACCCGTTTGTTGGGGTGATATTGGTCAGAAGGAATTGGGGAGCGTCAAGGTAATCGAGGCTACGACTGAGAAGCTTGAGAAGATTAAAGCCTTCATGAAGGCGGCCAAAGAAAGACAGAATTCGTATGCTGATAAACGACGCAGACCGATTGAGTTCCAGGTGGGTGACCGGGTTATGTTGAAGGTCTCACTTTGGAAGGATATTATCCGATTCAGGAAGCGGGGCAAGTTGAGCCCAAGGTATATAGGCCCTTTTCTGAATCATCGCCCGAGTAGGAGAGGTGGCCTATAGACTTGAGTTACCCGATGAGTTAAGTGGATTTCACCCGACATTTCATGTATCTCATCTGAGAAAGTGCCTAACTGATGAAGACATGATTGTTCCACTGGACGATATCGAAGTAGACGAAAGGCTCAATTACGTGGAGCAACCAGTGGCAATCATCGATAGATAAGAGAAAAGACTGAGAAATAAAGTGGTTCCTCTTGTGCGTGTACAGTGGAAGCACAGGAAGGGATCCGAGTCAACGTGGAGACTGAGGAAGAAATGAGACAGCATTATCCACGTTTATTTGAAGAATAACAGGTTTCGAGGACGAAACCTATTTAAGGGGGTGGACTTGTAACACCTGATTATTTATTATTTTGAAGCCGACGAAAGAAGAAAAAGAAATAAAGTCCAAAGTCGAGGGACCAAACTCGCCAACGAAAGAAAGTCGGGTGAGTGGGAGTATATAAGGGAGAGGGCAGCCCTTACCCTCTCCCCCACACTCACAAATCAGCCAAAGAAAGAGGGGAAGGGAGAAAGAAGAGAAAAAGGTGAGAAAAAAATCGGTTCAGGTTAGTTCGGGTGGCCAAAATCGTTGAGAGCGAGTCAAATCGAAGCCCTTGTCGTTGTGCTCGTTTGTGTGAGTTCTAGGACCCCACTTTTACTTGTTTTCAATCAATTTTGGGGCTGGAAAGCATCAAAAACCCGTTTTTGTATGTATGTGTTTATGACCCATTTGGGTGTGTTGCGTGTGATGCGTTTAGAGTTTGTTTCCGGACTTGTGTATGCTTGTATGGTGTTGTGGTATGTATTCCTAAGGTCTAAGATGGTTGATTTAGGCTTAGAATGGGTTTGGATGAGCTTGGAGGCCGAAAATGGCAGATTGGGTTCGGGATGAACTCCTTTCTGCATCAGCTAGGGCTAGGCGACCGACTGGAGGCCATACGGCCGATTGAGAGGCGATTGAGGTTCATTCGCACGATTGAGGGTTCATTCGCACGATTGAGGGTTCATTCGCATGATTGAGGGTTCATTCGCATGATTAAGGTTCCATTCGTACGATTGGGAGTCCAATCGCATGGGGAGTCATACGACTGAGGGTCCAGTCGCATAGGTGCTTAGTCGCATGAGTCCATTCATATGAGGTCAGTCGCATAGGTGCTCATTCGCATTAGTTCCATCCGCATGAGGTCCATACGCACGACTGGGTGTCCATTCTCATAGATGTTCATCCGCATGAGTCCAATCGCATGATGTTCAGTCGCATGGAGGCCATGCGACTGAAGGGTGTCCATACGCCCGAATAGGGCTGTTGCACTCGAAGAAAAGTGTAGTTCGACTTCTGACTTTCGGGGGAAAGTGTAGATGTAAGTTTTGACGTAAAGGTTCCCGTAAGAGCATTTAAGACGACTGTTATGACCTTAGAGAGCATGTTGGGCATGATGATGATGATGATGTTGCATGTTTATGCATGTTATGTATGTATGATGTTGCCCTGTATGATGACGATGACTGTGTATGATATGTTCCTTATTATGATGTATGTTTATCTTTCTTGTGGCTTTACGTGTCATGTCAATGAATAAAATGAAGTATTATGTAATGTAAAGTGAAAGATAAAGAAAAGAGGAACATGAAGTAAGAATGCATGCATTAATGAGTAATGAAAGTAAAGAAAGTCTTGCAAGCATGGTATGCACATCGGGTCTTTCTTTGTGATTGACCATTTGTATAGAACTATTGCTGCATACCTTAGGTACTGTGACCACGAGGTGCGACGCACCGTTATAGAAGGTCTAGGATAGGCCTAGGTCCAGAACCATGAACAGAAAGGTATTGCATATGGCAATGGTACACACATCTTCATACCTTAGGTACTGTGACCACGAGGTGCGACGCACCGTTATAGAAGGTCTACGATAGGCCTAGGTCCAGAGCCATGAACAGAAAGGTATTGCATAGTACACCTAAACTTTATCCTAGGTGATGTGGCCATGAGGTGCGGTGCACCGTTATAAAAGGTCTATGATAGGCCTAGGTCCAGTACCATGAACAGAAGGGTAAGGTTTATGGTTGATGGAAAAGGGAAAAGTTGTAATGATTAAAGAATCTAAAAGTTACAGTATGAATGAATGATGAAGATAATAATGATATTATCTGTGTATACGTATGATGTATGATCGCATGAGGAAACAAAAGGTTTTAATGAAAGTAAAGTATGTTTTATTATAAAACTAGAACTCACTCAGCAACGCTGACTTTTTATGTGTTTCCAGTTGGCAGGTAATGATTGCTGAGGATGGCACTGCGAGGCTAGTCGGCTCTTTTGGGATGGCATCCATTTATAATGCTTTTGTGATGTAACGCAAACTTGTCTTTTATAACTGGTTAATGATGTATTATTTGGCAAAAGCTATTATTTGAAATGGAAGGAAGTTTTAATTGTTTCCGCTGCAATATTTTATGAAAGTCAAAAGGTATTATTTGTTTTATGTGCGATGATGATCCAACTGTAAGCGTCCCGGGAACGGGGTCTTACATAGTATAAACAACGATTAACATTCAACAACAATCACCGTCCCTCGATCAACATTTAACGGTCAATTCGAGGATGTTTTAGGCATGTTTGTATTCAACCTTCGTCCCAAAGTTATTTGCTAATTCCAACCATCACCGATAAACCATGTGAACTAAAGGTTTGTATAGGTTTGTATTCAACCAAGGTATTGTGTCAATTATGCGTGATAATTAGAACTTGAATTAGGAACCAATTAATTGATATCGCTATTTAGAAAACAACATTTCCTCTTGACAACTAAGGGGTTGTTTGGAAATTTTTGAATAACTAAGTGTTGAACTAATAAGAGGTCTGAACCATTAAGTGCTGAACAATTAAGAGGTTCGAACCATTAATACCTAGTATGTGACACCCTACATAAATCCCACATCGGTCGTGGACAGTAGAGATTCCTGGTTCATAAGGAATGTTTGGTCTCTAATATCATCAACACGTTTTAGGCGTATTGGTTGTGGATGAGAGGAGAACTCTACAGTTAAGCATGCTTAGGTGGGAGCAATCCAGGGATGGGTGACCTCCCTGGGAAGTTTTCACCCGGGCAACCAAAAGCAAATCCGTGAGCTCCTCATGGGCAAAGCGGACAATATTGGTGGTATGAGGGGCCGGGTGTTGCAAAATGGTATCAAAGCCACTTCTGTGCCGTTCGGGATGTGGGACAAACCTCACCGGGGATGGTGACTTCTCAGGCTCATCGAGGACGATGAGTCCAAAGGGGGGTGATTGTGACACCCAACATAAATCCTATATCGGTCACTGGGGATGGTGACATCTCAGAAATCCTGGTAGACTTACCTATGGCAGTTTCTACATCGAAGGGCGCATCAACACATCTACTACTAACGGGCAGCTTAGCACAGAAAGCAGCAGAAATAAAACTCTTACTCGCACCAGAATCAAATAACACAGAAGCTAAAGTTTGGTTCACCAGAAACGTACCGGACACGACGTCAGGGTCCGTTCTAGCTTCCTCCTGTGTCATGGTGAACGCCCTGGCGCTTGCCCTCGGTCCATCACCTCCCGTCCTCTTTGCCCCTGAACTCTCAGCCCTCGGCTTCTTACAATCTTTGAGCATGTGACCCTCTTCGCCACAGTTAAAGCATCGGACCGCACGACAGTCCTTTGCCATGTGCCCCGCCTTTCCACACCTGAAGCACAAGTTCGATCCAAACCTGCACTCCCCGCTGTGCTCCCGTCCACACTTGCCACACCTTCTCGACCCCGCACCTGACGTGACCACACGACGATCATCCACCCGTGCCTTCTTATTACCCGTCGAGGCATTACCCCGACCAAACCTCTTCCCCTGCCAGTTCCGGTCACCACCGCTCTTCCTGCCACCATCAGTCACCACCACCGCTCTTTCGTCATACAATCTTCCCGCCAAATCACCGCCGACCTAAACGTGCTCGGCCGGGCGGCGATCATGTGCCTGCGAATATCTGCCGGCAAACCCTGTATATACCTCTTGATCTTTCGGGACAGAGGCGTCACTTGATCTGGCACCAGACGTGCCATCTCGTTGAACTTCGTGGTGTACTGTTGGTGTGTCATGATTCCCGCCTCCAGTTGCAGAAACTCTCTTTCAACCTTATCCATTTCCCGGTGAGGACAAAACTCCTCGATCACCATCTTCTTCAGTTCGGGCCACCTCATTCGTCCGATCGCCCGATTACCCTCTGCTTGGACAATGTTGTCCCACCAGCATAGTGCCGAGTCCACGAAGGAGTGGGTGGCAAACTTTACTTTCTGATCTTCTCGGCACTCGCTGATGTCGAGTACAGCCTCCATTTCTCTCACCCATCGGTGAGCAGCAGCCGCATTACCATTTCCGTCAAAAGTAGGGGGCTTGCATCTCATAAACACCCCGTAGTTACAGCCTCGTGCCACCTCCCGCACAGGCTCCTCTTCCTCTTCCTCCTCATTGTCGGAGAAAATCGTTTCAGGCTCCGGTTGCTCTCCCGAGGCCCGGTTTCTCTCCTTCCTTTCCCCTTCCTTCACAGCCTTGATGACTTCGGTCACCACAGACGGTAAGATTGTCTGCATGACCTGGTGTACTTCCTCAACAACAGCCTCCTTTACCGAGGCCCTCAAGTTCGCACTCTCATCCCCAGCTTCTGGATGAGGAGTCTCAGGTTCTGCAGGAACCTCTTTCTCAGCTCTAGGCCTTCCTCTTTTAGGGCGTGGTTCAGCAACAGGGCCATCACGGCCTTCACCCCTAGAAGCTCTAGAAGATCTACCACCAGCCATTCTCTAACACACTGAAAGATTCAAACACCAACACGGTCATTCAAGGAAACAACTCAGTTTATGTCAAGTATAGTAAGTCCCTAATTACAGTGGCCAGTTGTGATTAGCCACTTACTGTACTCTTCATACCCCAAGTATTACCTGTCCTGACTACATCAGTATTCAAATCTACATACAACACATAACATATACCATGCGCACATAAACCGGTTAACTTTAAGAAATACCTGGTGGCACGCAGCTACTCAGTTTGGCATCCCATTCCCTTTCCGTCCCATTCTCAGTTTAAGTTAAGGTTTATTTTGAAAATTTACCCATTTCACTTAAACTTTGGCTCTGATACCAACTTGTAAGGCCCCGTTCCCAGGACGCTTACAGTTGGTCATTCATCGCACATAAAATATAAAATTTACATTACATTAAGAAATCATTGCAGCGGAAACATTCAAAAATGACATCACGTTTCATTATAATTACTTTTGCCAAATAATACATCATTATCCGGTTACAAAATTCATGTTTGCATTACATCACAAAAGCTATATAATTGGATGCCATCCCAAAAGAGCCGAGTAGCCTTGCCGTGCCATCCTCAGCAATCATTTACCTGCCAACTGGAAAATGTAATAAAAGTCAGCGTTGCTGAGTGAGTTCTAGTTTTAATAATAAAACATACTTTACTTTCATTAAAAACCATTCCTTATCATGCGATCATGCAACATACGTATATACAGATAATTTCATTATTATCTTTCATCTCATTCATTATCTTCCATTCTTTTCGTTCATTCTGTCTTCCGAGTCTTTTGCGACAACATGGTCGCTCACCTCAATGGCAATCTCAATGATTGCACGCTATCCGAGTCTTTTGCACCCCTAAGGTTGCTCACCCCAATTGCCCATCACGATAGCAAGCTATCCGAGTCTTTTGCAACAACATGGTTGCTCACCCCAAGGCAACGTCACGATAGCACCTTATCCGAGTCTTTTGCAACGACAAGGTTGCTCACCTCATAGGCAATCTAAATGATTGCACTTCATCCGAGTCTTTTGCAACACAAAGTCGCTCACCCCAATATATATGCTTGCAAGCCTTTCATTCGTTCATTCATCGTTCATTAATGCATGCATTCTTACTTCATGTTCCTCTTTCATTATCTTTCGCTTTACATTACATAATACTTCATTCATTCATTCATTCATTCATTAGCATGACATGTAAAGCCATAAGAAAGATAAGCGTACATCATAATAAGGAACATATCATACACATTCATCATATCATCATATAAGGCAATATCATACATTCATAATATGCATAAACATGCAACATCATCATCAACATCATCATCATGCCCTACATGCTCTCTAAGGCCATAATCATCCTCTTACATGCTCTTACGGGTCACTTTCTGTCAACACTTACATCTGCACCTTTCCCCCGAAGGCCAGAAGTCAAACTACACATTCCTTCGAGTGTAACAGCCCTATTCGGGCGTATGGACACTCTTCAGTCGTATGGCCTCCATGCGACTGAACATCATGCGACTGGACCCATGCGGATGGTCATCTATGCGAATGAACATCCAATCGTGCGTATGGACCTTGTGCGAATGGGATTACTGCGAATGGGCACCTATGCGACTAACCTCATGCGTATGAACTCATGCGACTAAGCATCTATGCGACTGAACCCTCAGTCGCACATCCCTCATGCGACTGGACTCCCAGTCGTGCGACTGAGTCCCAATCGTGCGAATGAACCTTCAATCGCCCTCATTCGGCCGTATGGCCTTCATTCGGTCGCCTAGCCCTAGCTGATGCAGAATGGAGTTCATCCCGAACCCAATCTGCCATTTTCGGCCTCCAAGCTCATCCAAACCCATTCTAAGCCTAAATCAACCCTCCTGGACCTTAGGAACGTATACCTTAACACCATACAAGCATACCCAAGCCCGAAATCATACTCTAAACACATCATACACATCATACCCAAATGGGTCACACACACACACACATAAAAACGGGTTTTTGACATCTTCCAGCCCCAAAATCAGTTGAAAACAAGTAAAGGTGGGGTCCTAGAACTCACACAATCGAGCACAAAGTCAAGAGCTTCGATTTGGCTTGCTACTCGACGGATTTGGACACCCGAATCACCCGAAACACCACTTTTCTCCCTTTTTCTCCTCTTTCTCTCTTCTCTCTTCTTGTGAGCTGAAAATTTGGAGTGTGTGGGGAGAGTGGGCTGCCCTCTCCCTACACATACCACCACATCTCCCAACCTTTCTTCGTTGGCGAGTTTGGTCCCTCGACTTTGGACTTTATTTCTTTTCTTTCTTCGCCGGCTTCAAAATACTAAATTTCCGGGTGTTACAAGTCCACCCCCCTTAAATAGGTTTCGTCCCCGAAACCTGTCATTACACGAACAAACGTGGATAATGTTGTCTCATTTCTTCCTCAGTCTCCCACGTTGACTCGGATCCCTTCCTGTGCTTCCACTGTACACGCACTAGAGGAACCACTTTATTCCTTAGCCTTTTCTCCTTGCGATCGATGATTGCCACTGGTTGCTCCACATAATTGAGCCGTTCATCTACTTCGATATCCTCCAATGGAACAATCATATCTTCATCTGCTAAGCACTTCCTTAGATGAGATACATGGAATGTCGGGTGAATTCCACTTAACTCATCCGGTAACTCCAGTCTATAGGCCACCTCTCCTACTCGAGCAATAATTCGGAAAGGGCCTACATATCTTGGGCTCAACTTGCCCCGCTTTCGGAAGAGAATGATACCCTTCCAAGGTGAGACCTTCAACATAACCCGGTCACCCACCTGGAACTCAATCGGCCTGCGCCTTTTATCAGCATACGACTTCTGTCTGTCCTTGGCTGCCTTCATGAAGGCTTTGATCTTCTCAAGCTTCTCAGTCGTAGCCTCGATTACCTCGACGCTCCCCAATTCCTTCTGACCGATATCACCCCAGCAAACAGGTGTTCTGCATCTCCTACCGTATAGCATCTCATATGGAGGCATGCCAATGCTGGCGTGATAACTGTTGTTATATGAGAATTCGGCTAACGGTAGGTGGTCGTCCCAACTTCCACCAAAATCGATCACACATGCCCGAAGCATGTCTTCCAGCGTCTGAATGGTCCTTTCTGACTGACCATCAGTCTGGGGATGATAAGCCGTGCTGATATGTAACCTCGTCCCCATAGCATCGTGGAACTTCTTCCAGAATTTAGATGTAAAGCGGGTGTCGCGATCCGACACAATAGACACCGGCACACCATGACGAGTCACAATCTCTTTGATGAACAGATCAGCCAACCTTTCAGATGAATACGTCTCGCGGATCGGCAGGAAGTGAGCACTCTTCGTCAAACGATCAACTATCACCCATATGGCATCGTACCCTTTCGGAGTACGCGGCAACTTGGTAATGAAATCCATGGTGATGTGCTCCCACTTCCATTCCGGTATATCCAGAGGTTGTATCTTCCCATACGGCTTTTGATGCTCGGCCTTCACCTGTAAGCAAGTGAGGCACTTACTCACATACTCCACCACATCGCGCTTCATACCCGGCCACCAATAGTCTTTCTTCATATCATGATACATCTTCGTGGCACCAGGATGAATGGAGTACCGAGTCTTGTGAGCTTCATCCATTATCTTCACCCGTAGATCCCCAAAACGAGGAATCCACACACGATCGAATCGGGTTTTAACACCGAGCGTGTTTTCACCTAGTTCTCCAACCAGACCTCTCATTCTTTCAGAGTTAAGATGATCTTCTTTCAATGCCTCATCTTGAAACTCTTTAACCTGCTTCATCACATCGGAGGTCATGATCAACTGATAGGCTTTCACCCGAATCGGCTCGGGCCTCTCTTTCCGGCTAAGGGCATCAGCCACCACGTTGGCCTTGCCCGGATGGTAGTGGATCTCACAATCATAATCCTTTATAAGTTCCAACCACCGCCTCTGCCTCATGTTCAAATCCTTCTGCTCAAAGAAGTACTTCAGACTCTTGTGGTCAGTGAATATGGTGCACTTCGTCCCGTAGAGGTAGTGCCTCCAAATCTTTAATGCAAAGACCACGGCTGCCAGCTCCAAGTCATGAGTAGGATAATTGACCTCATGAACCTTCAACTGTCGGGATGCATAGGCTATAACCTTTCCTCTCTGCATTAACACACACCCCAACCCCGAGTAAGAAGCATCGGAATAAACCACCAAGTCTTCACTCCCATCGGGTAATGACAGAACAGGAGCTTGAGTCAATCTCGTCTTCAATTCTTCAAACGCCTTCTCTTGAGCTTGACCCCATACAAACTTCACATCTTTTCGGGTCAACTTGGTTAGTGGAGAAGCAATCTTGGAGAAGTCTTGGATGAACCTTCTATAGTAACCCGCCAAACCCAAGAAGCTACGAATCTCGGATGGCGTCTTTGGCGACTTCCATTGCATAACCGCCTCCACTTTTGCCGGGTCCACCATAATCCCGTCAGGATTCACCACATGACCCAAGAACTGAACTTCGCGCAACCAGAACGCGCACTTGGAGAATTTTGCATACAACTTCTCCCTTCTCAACGTCTCTATAACCTCCCGAATGTGTCCGCATGCTCTGCTTCGCTCCTCGAGTAAATCAGGATATCATCAATAAACACAATCACTGATTTATCCAACATAGGCCGACACACACGGTTCATCAAATCCATAAAAGCAGCTGGCGCGTTGGTCAAGCCAAAGGACATGACAAGAAACTCGTAGTGACCATAGCGCGTACGGAAAGCTGTTTTAGGAATATCCTGCTCCTTCACCTTCAACTGATGGTAACCAGATCGAAGATCTATCCTTGAAAACCAACTGGCACCCTGGAGCTGATCAAACAAGTCATCTATCCTCGGTAAGGGGTATCGGTTCTTCACTGTCAACTTGTTCAGCTCGCGGTAGTCGATGCACATCCTCATACTACCGTCCTTCTTCTTTACAAACAGGACCGGAGCACCCCAAGGAGAGATACTCGGTCTAATGAACCCCTTATCAAGCAACTCCTGCAACTGCTCCATCAACTCTTTCATCTCGGTCGGAGCCAACCGATACGGTGCCTTGGCGACAGGTTGGGCACCCGATATCAGATCAATCTGAAACTCGATCTCTCTGTCAGGTGGCACTCCTGATAAGTCTTCTGGAAACACATCTGGAAAGTCACACACAACCGGAACATCGGTTAGTTGTGGTGTTGGCGTATCCACATCCTTTACATAGGCCAAGTAGGCACTACATCCACGCCTCATACACTTTCCCGCCACCGCCATCGAGATCACCTTTGGAATCGTGGTAACCCGATCCCCATAAATCGTCACTGAACTACCGTCAGGCGCCGACAACTGAATCATCTTCTTGCGACACACAATGTTCGCCTCGAAGTCCGCTAACCAATCCATCCCAAGAACCAAATCAAAACCACCTAAGGTCATCACAAACGGTCTAACAGGAAACTTATGACCCTCAAGCTCCACGTCACAATTCTCTATCATCTCAGAAATCCTGGTAGACTTACCTATGGCAGTTTCTACATCGAAGGGCGCATCAACACATCTACTACTAACAGGCAGCTTAGCACAGAAAGCAGCAGAAATAAAACTCTTACTCGCACCAGAATCAAATAACACAGAAGCTAAAGTTTGGTTCACCAGAAACGTACCGGACACGACGTCAGGGTCCGTTCTAGCTTCCTCCTGTGTCATGGTGAACGCCCTGGCGCTTGCCCTCGGTCCATCACCTCCCGTCCTCTTTGCCCCTGAACTCTCAGCCCTCGGCTTCTTACAATCTTTGAGCATGTGACCCTCTTCGCCACAGTTAAAGCATCGGACCGCACGACAGTCCTTTGCCATGTGCCCCGCCTTTCCACACCTGAAGCACAAGTTCGATCCAAACCTGCACTCCCCGCTGTGCTCCCGTCCACACTTGCCACACCTTCTCGACCCCGCACCTGACGTGACCACACGACGATCATCCACCCGTGCCTTCTTATTACCCGTCGAGGCATTACCCCGACCAAACCTCTTCCCCTGCCAGTTCCGGTCACCACCGCTCTTCCTGCCACCATCAGTCACCACCACCGCTCTTTCGTCATACAATCTTCCCGCCAAATCCACCGCCGACCTAAACGTGCTCGGCCGGGCGGCGATCATGTGCCTGCGAATATCTGCCGGCAAACCCTGTATATACCTCTTGATCTTTCGGGACAGAGGCGTCACTTGATCTGGCACCAGACGTGCCATCTCGTTGAACTTCGTGGTGTACTGTTGGTGTGTCATGATTCCCGCCTCCAGTTGCAGAAACTCTCTTTCAACCTTATCCATTTCCCGGTGAGGACAAAACTCCTCGATCACCATCTTC
This sequence comes from Flaveria ramosissima, assembly GCA_025215565.1. Lineage (NCBI taxonomy): Eukaryota > Viridiplantae > Streptophyta > Magnoliopsida > Asterales > Asteraceae > Flaveria > Flaveria ramosissima. Next base: position 63,097,458 of record CM046029.1, on the reverse strand, counting down.
TTCAGTTCGGGCCACCTCATTCGTCCGATCGCCCGATTACCCTCTGCTTGGACAATGTTGTCCCACCAGCATAGTGCCGAGTCCACGAAGGAGTGGGTGGCAAACTTTACTTTCTGATCTTCTCGGCACTCGCTGATGTCGAGTAACAGCCTCCATTTCTCTCACCCATCGGTGAGCAGCAGCCGCATTACCATTTCCGTCAAAAGTAGGGGGCTTGCATCTCATAAACACCCCGTAGTTACAGCCTCGTGCCACCTCCCGCACAGGCTCCTCTTCCTCTTCCTCCTCATTGTCGGAGAAAATCGTTTCAGGCTCCGGTTGCTCTCCCGAGGCCCGGTTTCTCTCCTTCCTTTCCCCTTCCTTCACAGCCTTGATGACTTCGGTCACCACAGACGGTAAGATTGTCTGCATGACCTGGTGTACTTCCTCAACAACAGCCTCCTTTACCGAGGCCCTCAAGTTCGCACTCTCATCCCCAGCTTCTGGATGAGGAGTCTCAGGTTCTGCAGGAACCTCTTTCTCAGCTCTAGGCCTTCCTCTTTTAGGGCGTGGTTCAGCAACAGGGCCATCACGGCCTCCACCCCTAGAAGCTCTAGAAGATCTACCACCAGCCATTCTCTAACACACTGAAAGATTCAAACACCAACACGGTCATTCAAGGAAACAACTCAGTTTATGTCAAGTATAGTAAGTCCCTAATTACAGTGGCCAGTTGTGATTAGCCACTTACTGTACTCTTCATACCCCAAGTATTACCTGTCCTGACTACATCAGTATTCAAATCTACATACAACACATAACATATACCATGCGCACATAAACCGGTTAACTTTAAGAAAATACCTGGTGGCACGCAGCTACTCAGTTTGGCATCCCATTCCCTTTCCGTCCCATTCTCAGTTTAAGTTAAGGTTTATTTTGAAAATTTACCCATTTCACTTAAACTTTGGCTCTGATACCAACTTGTAAGGCCCCGTTCCCGGGACGCTTACAGTTGGTCATTCATCGCACATAAAATATAAAATTTACATTACATTAAGAAATCATTGCAGCGGAAACATTCAAAAATGACATCACGTTTCATTATAATTACTTTTGCCAAATAATACATCATTATCCGGTTACAAAATTCATGTTTGCATTACATCACAAAAGCTATATAATTGGATGCCATCCCAAAAGAGCCGAGTAGCCTTGCCGTGCCATCCTCAGCAATCATTTACCTGCCAACTGGAAAATGTAATAAAAGTCAGCGTTGCTGAGTGAGTTCTAGTTTTAATAATAAAACATACTTTACTTTCATTAAAAACCATTCCTTTATCATGCGATCATGCAACATACGTATATACAGATAATTTCATTATTATCTTTCATCTCATTCATTATCTTCCATTCTTTTCGTTCATTCTGTCTTCCGAGTCTTTTGCGACAACGTGGTCGCTCACCTCAATGGCAATCTCAATGATTGCACGCTATCCGAGTCTTTTGCACCCCTAAGGTTGCTCACCCCAATTGCCCATCACGATAGCAAGCTATCCGAGTCTTTTGCAACAACATGGTTGCTCACCCCAAGGCAACGTCACGATAGCACCTTATCCGAGTCTTTTGCAACGACAAGGTTGCTCACCTCATAGGCAATCTAAATGATTGCACTTCATCCGAGTCTTTTGCAACACAAAGTCGCTCACCCCAATATATATGCTTGCAAGCCTTTCATTCGTTCATTCATCGTTCATTAATGCATGCATTCTTACTTCATGTTCCTCTTTCATTATCTTTCGCTTTACATTACATAATACTTCATTCATTCATTCATTCATTCATTAGCATGACATGTAAAGCCATAAGAAAGATAAGCGTACATCATAATAAGGAACATATCATACACATTCATCATATCATCATATAAGGCAATATCATACATTCATAATATGCATAAACATGCAACATCATCATCAACATCATCATCATGCCCTACATGCTCTCTAAGGCCATAATCATCCTCTTACATGCTCTTACGGGTCACTTTCCGTCAACACTTACATCTGCACCTTTCCCCCGAAGGCCAGAAGTCAAACTACACATTCCTTCGAGTGTAACAGCCCTATTCGGGCGTATGGACACTCTTCAGTCGTATGGCCTCCATGCGACTGAACATCATGCGACTGGACCCATGCGGATGGTCATCTATGCGAATGAACATCCAATCGTGCGTATGGACCTTGTGCGAATGGGATTACTGCGAATGGGCACCTATGCGACTAACCTCACCCGTATGAACTCATGCGACTAAGCATCTATGCGACTGAACCCTCAGTCGCACATCCCTCATGCGACTGGACTCCCAGTCGTGCGACTGAGTCCCAATCGTGCGAATGAACCTTCAATCGCCCTCATTCGGCCGTATGGCCTTCATTCGGTCGCCTAGCCCTAGCTGATGCAGAATGGAGTTCATCCCGAACCCAATCTGCCATTTTCGGCCTCCAAGCTCATCCAAACCCATTCTAAGCCTAAATCAACCCTCCTGGACCTTAGGAACGTATACCTTAACACCATACAAGCATACCCAAGCCCGAAATCATACTCTAAACACATCATACACATCATACCCAAATGGGTCACACACACACACACATAAAAACGGGTTTTTGACATCTTCCAGCCCCAAAATCAGTTGAAAACAAGTAAAGGTGGGGTCCTAGAACTCTCACAATCGAGCACAACGTCAAGAGCTTCGATTTGGCTTGCTACTCGACGGATTTGGACACCCGAATCACCCGAAACACCACTTTTCTCCCTTTTTCTCCTCTTTCTCTCTTCTCTCTTCTTGTGAGCTGAAAATTTGGAGTGTGTGGGGAGAGTGGGCTGCCCTCTCCCTACACATACCACCACATCTCCCAACCTTTCTTCGTTGGCGAGTTTGGTCCCTCGACTTTGGACTTTATTTCTTTTCTTTCTTCGCCGGCTTCAAAATACTAAATTTCCGGGTGTTACACATTTAGACATATGAACCATTAAGAGGCTGAAACAAACAACCCCTAAGAGTGGTTTTGTTATGTCCATCTATAACTGTTAAAAAACAAATCAAACACTGAAAAACTGATATTCGATCCAAGATACCCAATAACAGAACAACCCGAATTCAAATAAATGATTCTTACTATGGATCGGTTATTTGATGAAATCCAATTCCAAAAAAATTGAACAAACCGATCCGGACTACCCGATAACCGACTAAAATGTCAGATTAACACTCGTATCAAGTTGTTGCTGGTTTAAGTTACTGATAACGATGAGTAGGAACTTACTATTGATAATCATTTCATAGTGACAATCAGTGTCATGCAAATTTTGCATCAATCAATTATATTTGAAGCAACTTACAATGCTAGTTCAGTAAGGCAAAATAAAAAATAAAAAATCAACTAAGAGGGTTATACCCTTTCGAACTCTTGAACCCATTGGGGTGCTACCTCATCAGGAGGTTGGAGGAGTGGAATCACATTTTTTAAGTCTAAATAAACTGCTCTGATGGCTATAATATAATACTTCAAATAGAAAGAAGCAACATGGGAATTATATTAATATGGTAAAATTTGACCAACTTTTTACTAAAAAGGTCATTGATTTTCAGCCTACAAGTCTTATGGTCATGCACGATCTAGCCAATCTTAGTTTTCCATTTAACAGATTTTCAACCTATGGGTTACAGGCTAAGCCGATGTGTATGGCACTGAAATAAATGAAAATCCCTACACAACGGATTTAAGTTATAGGCTGAGCTAGCTCGTAGCCATCCTATAACACACATTAGCCTCCAGATTTATTCAAATGATAACTTCTCAAAACGTTACAAGCTTAACTAGCACTGAAAGCTAAGCCTTTAACTCTCTACTTGTTGGCTTATAGAGTTATAGGCTTAGCCTTCACGATCATACAGGTCCACTATCAGTTCAACCTAAAAGTTACAAGTCAGTTTAGCCTACAAGTCATAAAGATACGGGCTTAACTTAAAACCTAGATGTCAGCTGAGCTAGATTCCGCCTCAACCTAAAACCTAGATGTCGGCTTAGCCTAAAACCTTAGATGTCGGTTCATAGTTGTGGCTCACGTCGACTTCCTTCATCGCCGGCTAATCCTATAACGTTTTGAAAAGCTATTGGTTCAAAAAGCCTGGAGGCTGATGTGTGATACAAGCTGGGTGCTGACTAGCTTAGTCTATAACTTTACACGTGACATGTCATAGAACCCGCCACATGGGGAATTTCATTTATTTCAGTGTCATACACGTCGGCTTAACATGTAGGTTGAAAATGTGTGAAATGGTCGGATGAGATTGGTGAGAGGGACAATCAACCCTTTTGCTCCCCTTTAATTTTTCTAAAGACAAATCATAACCATGTGCAACATATGTTACTTTATTGTTTCAACTAGTTTTTACCTCTGCGCGCGTTGCGTCGTCGTCGTATGCGGTGTGATAAAGTATAGACATAATCGAATCAACTCGACTCGACTCGTTTCCGAACTAAATTAATGTCAAAATGTAGAGTAATTCGGATTTATACCGTCAAATGAAAACATAGTATATTTGGCACGACTCCAGCATAATTTAAGTCGAAACATAAAACAACTCAAAACCTATCTGACTTAGGCGTAGCGGCCTTTCAAGTGAATTTTGATATTGTAACTAAATTTTAAACGGGATAAGTTTTGTAGTAAATGTGAGTGGCATCATATACTATTTTAACTTTTGCATATGCGGTTTCTCGGTTCTCGTACCTTGATTCTCTCTTCTAGCACCCGCTATTTTAACTTTTGCATGCTTTCCCCTAATTTTAATGGGTTTTGATATATAACATCATGAATGTAATGACATGTGAATTATGAAATTATCAAGCATTTATTTATGAATACAATCCACCAAAGGGTTTTGAACTATCGGTACCCATGTGTTTAAAATGATGTCTTTCTCAAAATGATCGATGGTTTGATTCTCACAACGAAAAAGATTCAGAGTAGATTAGATCGTTAAAGAAACTATAAATATAATTTCTAGTCTGAAGGTCAAATTTAATTCTTAATATTTAACCAAAGCTAACAACATTAGAACTTTCCTATAGACAAGGAGAATGTCTTTCCCAAAAGTCTCATGTTTTCTTAGATACTTTAGTGGTTTTGTAAATGAATATAATACTACATAAGAAACGAACATAAAATATATAAGTTTAAAGATACAATGAATTAACCATATTCCTATCATTCACCTAGATAACCAAATGCAACAACGAGAATAGAATGAGATTAATATTAAATTTGTAAGAAGGCAAATGGAATCTTCATTTGACTTATTCCAGTGTGTTGGTGGTCCAAATTTAAATAAAAATTGGAACACTACTATTAAATATTTTATTAAATATGATTAACTACTCCTAATATTTAACTAAAAATGTCCACTTCAATGATACACACATGTTGACTAATTAAATTACCGTCACCTAGTGACGATTAGGTTTTGGTTAAAAAGAAGATACCAATTATGGCTAATGTGGATTAGGAGTAGGGGTCTTTACCGTTAAAATCATAACAATTGGCGGTAAAGTGTTCTTTCAAATAAAAGAAAAAGAAAACGAAATTGACAGTAAAGTGTACACCCCAATTAAAAGTTATTGGTTTAAATACTATAGAGTGTAGTTGATGTGATTTTAAGTAGGTATAAAGTATAGAAAGTGTATGTTTGCTAGTAAACATAATATAATAAAGTTGGAATTAAAAAACCGATTCAATATGATTATTTAAATTATAAAAAATCATATATCATATACATATAATATTTACTTTATTTATGTTTTATTTTTATTTAAGTTATTAACTATTTCAGATTTATTCAAATAAATTCAAATCCAAACCATATTAGTCTATTCAGGTTTTAAAAACTGAATTCACTATAGTAAACTAATGTTCGAATTCAGGCTTAACATTCTCAAATTCTAAAAACGATTATAACTTAATTGTGATTGCATTTCGATAATGGGTTTAGGGGTGGCAATTAGCGACACACCTCTAAATATAACTAGAACATGGCCCGAGAGAAAATAGATTTTGAGTTGGCTGACAAGACTTATACTATTAATTAGGTTAACCTGACACTGTCCATTTAAGAAATAAGTTAACCGGAGCATGATATTTATAATAAGTGGTTGGCTAGTTAACCTAGTTCTTGTCTTTTAAGAATGTTATTTTTAGTTTTTAGATACAGAAAAGGGTTTAAATACAAAGTCTTCTAAAACTAAAATGTAAGGCCCTATTCCCGGAACGCTTACCGTTGGATCCTCGTCGCACATAAAAAATATAATTACATTTCACTTTCATAAAACGTTGCAGCGGAAACATTAAAACAACAGTTTCATTTCATCAAAATGCTTTTGCAAAATAAAACAATCGTTCGTTTCACAATATCAGTTTACATTTCATTACAAAAGCATGATAAATATTGGATGGCATCCAAAATAAGCTGAGTAGCCGCCCCGTGCCATCCTCAGCAACATACCTGCCAACTGGAAACAAATCAAAGTCAGCGTTGCTGAGTGAGTTCTAGTTTTAAATAAAACATACTTTACTTCCTTTATAAAACCATTCGTTACATTTGTAAGCGATCACACAACATACATACACATAGATAATATAATTATTATCTTCATCATTACATTCGTACCTTAACTTTTGTTCGTACATACGTTCTTACTTTCATTCATTCGTTAATCATCTCACGGTACATTATCATTCGCTTCATTTGTTATAACATCTTTTCTTTCCATTAAAACCATGAACTTTACCCTTCAGTTTCCTGGTACTGGGCCTAAGCCTATCATAGACCTTCTATAACGATGCACAACACCTCATGGCCACAGTACCTAAGGTAAAGTTCAGGATCATTACATCTGTTATTTCATCACGTTCTGGATCAGCGTGAACAGCTATGCCCCAAAATATATGGCTACTGGGCTGAAGTTCATAAACGACTTCCACACGGCACATAGCCTAGCACCAGCACCGGGGTAAGCGACAAAGATCCCAACTATATCCTTCACCCCCAACATATGGGTACTATGACATTCTACACCCCCAACGATATGGGTACTACACCCCCATCAATATGGGTAACTACACCCCCAACGATATGGGTACTACACCCCCATCAATATGGGTAACTACACCCCCATCAATATGGGTAACTATGACATACTACACCCCCAACGATATGCATAACTCGGGTAACCGATACATACTACACCCCCAACATTATGCATAGCGCGGGTACCAACTATACACTATGTACCACACCGATGGTCAATCATAAAGACTGGAACCCCTGCGTGCACCCTTAAGGATTAGTTGAACCACACACGGTTGAGCTTAAGGCATTTAGAGCCGTGCACTTCGGTACACCTCGCTTGCAAGCCTTTCACGTTTTCATTCGTTCATTAATGATGCATTCATTCATCATATTCCTCTTTTTATTATCTTCCACTTTACGTTACATAATACTTTCATTACATTCATTAACGCTCAACGCAAAGCCACAGAAAGATACATATACATTACAGGAATATAAATATAAACATACACACATCACCATACAGGGCATCATCATACCTACGCATCAATCATACTCACGCATCAATCATACATCATTTCATCATCAACATCACACAATCACACCACATCAAACATCACACGAATCACGCGCATCGCATCATACATAACTATACGGCATTACACGTCATCATGCATCGCATCATGATCATTATAAATCATCTTACAGCATCCATGCCCATCATATCATCTACAACCCCAAAGGTCCGAGCCTACGTCTGTACTTCCCGAAAGTCAGACAATACTATGGTCATTTGGGCGTATGGACCCTATTCGGTCGCAGGGTCTCTCATGCGTATAGGAACACTCAGGGGAATGGACCTCCAGTCGCATAGCCTCCAATCGCATGCTTCCCATGCGAATGAAGCTCAGTCACATGACCGCTGGGCGTATGGACCCCAGTCGCATGACCTTCTTGCGAATGGCCCTCAGTCGCACACCTTTCATGCATATGAACCTCAATCGCACGACTCACAGGCGTATGAACTCCAGTTGCATGACCTTCAGTCGCGTGACCCCTATTCGCATTTCATTCAGTCGCATGACCCTCATTCGCATTTCCTCCAGTCGCATAGCCCTCATACGTATGACCCTCAGTCGCATTACTCATATACGAATGAACCTCAGTCGCACTCCTGTCGTGCGTATGGACCCAGTCGCATGCCATTCGGTCGCATGGGCCTCCAGTCGCATAGCCCTAGCTGTGCGCAGAATGCAGTTCATCCCGAACTGCAGCGGCGGTTTTCGGCCTCCAACCTCTTCCAAACCTCTTTTAAGCTCAAATCAACCATTCTAAACCTTAGGGAAGCATACCACGACCTCATTCAAGCATAACCAAGCACGAAATCAAGCCCCAAACGAATCATACACATACACATACATACAAAAACGGGTTTACACCCAAAAACTCGAAAAAGGGTTTTCAGATGTGTTCCAGCCCCAAAATCATTCAAAAACGTGTAAAAGAGGGGTCCTAGAACTCACACAAATGATCCCGTCGAGTAGAGCTTCGATTTGACCCGCTACACGACGATTTCCACGCTCGAATCCACCCGAACCAAGCTTTTCTCCTCTTTTTCTCCTTCTCTTCTTCCTCTCTTGGCTGAAAAATGGGAAGAATTGGGTGTCTTCCCTCTTTTATACTCTCATTCATCGAAGTTTCTCTCGTTGGCGAGTTTGGTCCCTCGACTTTGGATTTTATTTCTTTTTCTTCTTTCGTCGGCTTCAAAGAAATTTTTCGGGTGTTACATAAAAAATATAAGAAATAATCTCAACCATCAATCTTATTAATTAATAGTTGAGATCAAAATTATAGGAAAAAGTTTAATAGAGGTATATTTTAATAATAGAAACTTCTATTTACTTTTTGCAAATTTTTCCATTTTTTTAAAACGTTCATAAGTTTTATATACATCATTATTTTTTTATAAAACTTACACAAAAAATCGAGCTTTTATATATTTAAAACAAGTATAGTATTGGTATATAACAAGATTTAAAAAACTTTACGTTATTAAGCTTATATCTCGTCATTTGTGTCTTTATTGCAGTTAATTGTCTTTTTTTATTAGCTATTATGTTTTATGAATACTATTGTGTGTTTCTAAAATTATGAATTTCAAAAAATATAATTATGGAATAACCTTGTTATGTATCCAATATGTAAAACACAATAATAAATTAACAACTAATGAATCTACAACATTAAAAACAATGAACATATAACACAATATATTATTGTCTTTTGATCGTCATTGTATTATCTTGAACATTATGATTTTTAAAAAATAAATGGGTGAAATAACATCATTATGTACTTCTAATGATAAAACATAATGATAGATAACAAGTTTATATAATTTATTAAAAAATAAATAACAAAAATTACACATTATGTTATCTTCAACACTATGAGTATTGAAAAATACATTGGTGAAAGTATGTCATTGTGTATTGTTAATTGTAAAACACAATGGTAGATAATAAGTTTATAATCTATAAAAACCAATAACAAAAATAACACAAAATGATCTATAACGTAAAACACAAATAATTAACACACATAACAAATAATGTAAAATATATGAAACAATGAACGTATAAGACATAATGAGTTGATTTATTTAACACAATTACCAAAATACCATAATCTTTAAAATAATAAAAAAACACATGAAGCTCACAATCATTCTTAGACTTTTTAGATTAAATATCATTTTTAGTATAATCCTACCCTTATAGATAAAAGCGATAAAGTTTAAAGTTAAATATTATGATATTTTGATGTTTCCTCAAGCTGTTAACTACTAAATTATAATTTAGTTTTTTCTTTTGAACTCTTTCATTAACTCTTCACTTACAACAATTTTATTTTATTAGGTTTTAGTATTTATTTTTCATTTTCTTCTTTTGATTTCGAGCTAAATATATGAACTCGTGTTTGTTAACTACATTAGTACATTATGTATTATACGGGGCTGAATAGATAATTTTATTAACTAATTAGTAATAAAAATTTATGAATTATAAAATCATACTTGAAGATAAAATTAAAATTACATATAAATAGCTACTTTAAGTAACTAACAATAATGTATGTTTCTTAAACTTCTGTTTTATAAGAAAATCGTGGTTTTAAAAATATTTCATTTTTTTGGAAAAAGATGAATGAATATTTTTATAAAAGGTTCATTGTATTAGAATATTTTGTAGTTTATAAAACTTTATATTTTTTTAAAAAAAGTGTGTTTTTAATAAAAAAATATGATTTTTAATTTCTTAAATAATATGTTTTTATAATTTGAAAAGGGTATGAATAATATTATTAGTATTTAGTATTATCATTGATAATGTAGAGAAGTAGGAAAGTTAGTATAAGTAGTCTTACAATTGTGTCACGTAGCATCTTAGTTATTATTTATTTATTATATATAGATAGAAAGATAAGTTTAACACCCATGTATTAAATAGATTGAATAAAAAATATTTAATATAAAAAAAGAGTTATAATATGATATTTTAATATATGGTTAAAATTGCACATAGCTAATAGTTCAAAAAATATATCAATTATGCTAATTTTTTTAACTCTTTTATCTAAATAATTTCATTATTAGAAATTTGTTTTAAAAAACAGCTATATAAAAAAATTTATTATTTTATAAAATTCTTGTTATTAACCCATCAACCCGAAACCCATAAATCCATCAACCTAACACAACTAACCCTGTGTTGGAAAGCTCTAATAACATGATTATGTCATTGCTACCTGTTACTAGTTACTTACGAGGGTTGAAGAAAACATCTAGAATAAAGTCTAGAAAGATGAAGACATTAATGTTTGGTCGAATCTAGTTTAATTACTAAGTGGTTGTAGAAAGAAACTAGCAATATTCGCCTAAGCACCACAAACAAATATAACATCAATCCCTTGAACATACTAAATAATCACTAAAATAGTATTTATAACAATAATAATATCTATAATAATCATAAATACATTCGACAAATGCTTATTTACTTAAGGGCTGTTTGGTAGTTTTTTAATGAGATCATTAATAAGCTACCTCTAAACCATTAAAAAGTGTATGTGTTTGTTTCGAAAAAGAAGGACTTCTAAATGGTACCATTCAACACTGAATGCATATGGTTAAGTGATAGGGTAGTGTTGAATGGGAATTATTACCCATCTACCCCTCAAACACATTTCCCACTCATTTCCCACAACCATCACCCCCCCCCCCCCCTCTCTCACGTCACCTACCACTGTCGGCCACCCTTTCGCCGTTCGTGTTCAACCACCGTCGCCTTCAACCCACAACTCTTTCAAGGTTTGATTTCTCTCGTTTTGCTTTGATTTTTCTTGATTTCTTTCAAGATTTGCACTACAACACCTTATTTCTATTTGTTTTTTCATCTATTTGATTACCATCTTTGTTACATATATTATTTCATAGATTTGATTTCTAGGGTTTGATAAGTTTCAAAAAAATGGGGTTTCTATGAAATTGGGTATTGTTTGATTGAATATTATGCAAGTTTGTTGATATTGGTAGTTTGTGCAAGTTGGGTTAACCATGTGATTGAAGATTCTGGTTTGATTCAATAGTTCATAGTTTATAAAATTGGGTTTTGTTTGATTGTTTGAAAATTTTGTGCAAGTTGGGTTAACCATTTCATTAAACACAAAATATTTCAGAGGGGTAAAATAGTCATTCTGCACATGTATTCAGAGATTCAACCACACAGCCACTTATTGGTTCAACACTTAGGGGATGTTTAACAACTTCTGTATGATTAAGTATTGAACCAATAAGAGGTCTGAACCATTAAGTGTTGAACCATTAAGAGGTCTGAACCATTAAGAGCTAGTATATTGTTTAACTATTTAGAGGCAAATGTCTGACCAATTCAGATAATATGTCTTAACCATTAAGCATTAGACCTTTTAACCATTCAGCACCAGTATAGTGCTTAACCATTCAAAGGTAAATGGCTTAACCATTCAGACATGTGTTCGCGAAACAAATAGTCTGAACTATTAAGTGATGAACCATTCAAACATCAGAATCATTAAGGGCTGATTAAGAGGCTGTCAAACAGCCCCTTAATCATTCAGAGCTTTTAATCATTCAAAGCTCTTAATGATTCAGCATTTAGTGGTTCAGATTCAACCAAACAGCCCCTAATACTTAAAAAGAAAGGTTGGTGGTGTTTTTCACTTTACATTTACTTTTTAAAAACTTTATAAAATTTCACTTCAACCCCCTCAAGTTTTGAAAGTTTCGGGTTTACCGTTATACAATATAAATTTGAGTCCATCTACGTTTGGACGTAATCATAAATTACTCAGGTCGAATAAAACGTCAATATGTTTTTTTTACTCTAGGTTTTGACGTAAATCTAATTCATAAAAACAAGTCGAAGCAAATTTAAGTCTATGATTCGTCTTAAATTTTGTTTGGAAAAAAGTCGGGTTTAATATAACACGTTTTCATTCAACTGTATAAATTTGAGTCACCTATGTATTAACGTAAATTTAATTCTAAAACAAATCAAGTTTACTATAATCTATAATTTATCAGATTAAATACGATGTTACGGCAACACACAACGGGTACAAAAACTAGTTTATACAAAATAATATAGTCTCGGTGAAACATTTATAAAGTCATAGAACATTATTAATTACAATAATAAAAATATCTAACTTAGTTTAATATAATATAATATAATAATATCCCACTTGTCATGCTGACATGTCTAGTTACGCCCACGTTGGCACGCCTTCTGAATTTCCAAGTAAGCTGACCAGCCGCCTTGCGTCACCCCCAACGCCACCTCATTTTTTATACTTTCCTTTTTCAGCCGCCCAATAACAACAATCCTCAAAACTCAATTTGTACTTACATAATAATTATAACGTAAATAGTTATAGTATTAGTAATAATAAATAACAATAAGATAATAACAATAATAATAATAATAATAACAACAAGGTAGGTTAACTTCTGTTGTGCGCAGAGTCCGAAAAAGAGTTGGATTACTCACGATTTGATGTATGGATGTATAATTTTTACCCAGGTATCATATCAATAACGTATCGAACCAGTACCGATATGATACCATCAGTACCGGTACCGGTATAACACCATTAGTACCGTTACCAGTATTCGTTTTTTTCATGTTTTCGGTCTCGATACTCTTCAATTTTGGTATTTTTCAACACTTTCAATCGCACATGTACTGATTGATACCGTATCGACATAATTGGTACGGTATTCATTTACACTTCTACTCGTATTCAGTAGCAAAATTTTTCAATATAATACTAGTCTTATCTTAAATCTAACATACGCAGTGTTATCTTACACTTTGTGTAAATATCGTTTTCAACTGATTGAACCAATGACACGAACGCTCCAAAAACCACAACCTTATTAACAAGTGAAAATATCACCCTCAATAATATAATAATATATCCCTATTAATTCAACAGACTTTAACGGTATATAAAAGCACCTACAAACCTCTGTTTTAGTCACCACATGTTTTAGTCACTACATCACTACACCACCGTCATCAATGGCTACTTTTTGCATTCAAACTGAATTCAACACCACCGATTACTCACCGGAAACTTCATACTCATGGGATGAGCTTCTTTACCACTACAACACCCACCCCTTCAATCAATTAACCTCCGACGACGCTTTATTCCCCGATTCTCCGGCAGCAGCAGCAGCAGTACCCACCGTCGAATTTCAAGATTCCAACTCCGGCGACTCAGCCACCGTGAAGAGGGCGGATACCGCCGGTAAACCGAAGAAACAGAAGTCGTATCGCGGCGTGAGGCAGCGGCCGTGGGGGAAGTTCGCGGCGGAGATACGGGATTCCACCAGGAACGGAGTGAGGGTGTGGCTGGGGACGTTTGACAGCGCGGAGGCGGCCGCCATGGCGTACGATCAGGCGGCGTATTCGACGAGAGGGCCGCTGGCGGTGTTGAACTTTCCGGTGGAGAGAGTTAAGGAGTCGTTGAGTGAGATGAAGTATGGGTTGGAAGAAGGGTGTTCGCCTGTTATGGCGTTGAAGAGAAGACACTCTTTGAGAAAGGGGAAAAAGAGATCGCTAGCGGCAGCTGCCGCTGTATCAGAAGATAGCAGCGGCAGCTGCTGCCAGACGGTGGTTTTGGAGGATTTGGGTGTTGATTATATGGAAGCATTGTTACTTCTTGGTGAATCATTGACACCCAATCCTTAAAAGTGTTTTTAGATTTGATCATTGTTTTTGCGTTAGGATGTTAATATTATTATTATTAGTTTTTTTATTAGTGAAATGAGTCAAAACTTAATTGTGTATTATGTAATTTCTTTTGGGCCACATTTTTTAGAATAATAAAGCCCAAAACTTAATTCACTGTGTAGTAGGATTGTGTAAACTAGACTTGCACAAAAAAACCGGGTACGGATCCGACCCGGACCCGGGTCCGGGTACTACCCGTTTGGAGTGGACCCGGTTCCTACCCGCCCAGGAACCGGCGGGTTGGAACCGGTTTGGGGTTTTTATTTTGGCCAGGAACCGGACCCGAACCGGAACCGGACCCGAACCGGACCCGAACCGGTTGTACCCGGGTTGTACCCGGTTCCGACCGTTTTTTTTTTTTAAAAAAACTAGCCGTTTTTAACGGCTATATAGCCATTGGGGACGTTTTTTGACCGTTTTTTGGATGTTTTTGGCTCTAAAATTAGTATAAATAGGTGTGGGTTGATATGGTAAGGTACCCAAGCTTCAAACACAAAAAAACATACGCAAAAAACGCAAACAATACTCTCGTTTACTCTCGTTTACTCTCGTTTACTCTCATTTACTCTCGTTTACTCTCAAATCTCAATATGGCTCACTCTCAATCTTCCGTCGGTCAAGGTTCATCGAACTCTCCATCCGTCGTTCGTGTTCTTCCACACAATCGTAACATGGATGTTTGGTGCAATTGGGATATGGTTGAGTTGAGTGACGTATCTGTAAAGGCTCGTTGCAAGTTTTGTGGAGCTTTACTTGCTAAAGATTCTAACACGACTTTGAACAAGCACATTAACAAGAAGTTTTGCAAGTCGTTGAAAAATAATCCAGATTCGCAACAAACACAATTGAGTGGAGACGGTGGAATATTTAATTACAACGTTAATGAGGTTCGAGATCGAATGGCAAAGTTCGTGATTCAAGAAGCTTTGCCTTTCAACCACTTCGACAACCCTCGGTTAACCAACTTAATTCGAGAGACGCTTCAGCCTCGTTACACTCACGTAAGTCGTACTACACTTAGACGTTATTGTTTAAAATTATGGAAGCAAGCAAAAAATGATTTAATTGTTTTATTTGAAAATTTAAATACCGGTGTAAACTTAACTAGTGACGTTTGGTCGGCGCCACACGGTTTGCCCGAATCGTACCTTTGCGTCACTGCTCATTGGGTAGATCCCAGTTCATGGCAATTGATGAAACGTACGATTGCATTTGATCTATTTCCGTATCCACACACCGGAGAGTTTTTATTTTACTTTTTGGATAATGTAATAACTACATTTAATTTACAAAATAAAATATTTTCAATGGCATTTGATAACGCTTCCAACAACACAACCGCCGTTGAAAAATTAAAATTAAAATATCTTCCGATTGCAAACGGTGATTTTTTTCATACTCGTTGTGTTGCACATATTATTAATTTAGTAGTACAAGATGGTCTTAACGTACCATTTGTTGATACCTTTATAAAAGCTTTTCGATTTATATTACACGACGTTTTTAAAAAAAGTAGAAAAAGATATCAAGATTATAAACAACTTTGTAAAGATACAGAATCTAGATTTTTAGGGCCTAATTGGGATGTACCTACTAGATGGAATTCGACTTGTCATATGTTTGATTGTGCTTTAAAACAAAAAGGCACTTTAAAAACTTTTCATAATAGTCTTTCGGATAATTGCGAAGCCGACCTGTTTCCGGATATGGGTTGGAAAAATATTGAACATTTATCCGAATTTCTTGAGGTGTTTAAAAACTCAACTACAAAATTATCGGGAGTTTATTATCCCACTAGTTATTTGGTGCTTCAAGAATTATATTTCATGGCTTTGAATTTTAAAAATTTTCAAAATAAAAATGGTATGTTTAGAGAAATGATAGAACCAATGAAAGACAAGTTTAAAAAATACTTTCTTGAGTTACCACCCGTTTTTACGTGTGCCGCTGCTTTAAATCCTTTTTTAAATGTAGCGGGGGTAGAATGTTTAATAGACGAGATAAATGACAATTTGGATATACATGACGATAACCCCAATTTTTCAACCACTGCAAAAGAAGATTTTAATGCAAGTTTGAAAATTATTTATAATTTTTATTTAAATAAATATGGGCCTAACGTAAATATACCTACGCCAAGAGAATCAACATCAAGTGCTAGTACCTCGTTTAAAGACCCCGTTATGACTATGTTGAATGTTGTTCGGGATGTGACGGCTAAACGTCAATGGGGTAACGCCCCAACAAGCGAACTTGGTATTTATAGTACGACGAATTTTATTTCGACTATGAGTACTCAAGATTATCATGAATTTGATATTTTGGCTTGGTGGAAAGGAAAGGAATCCCAATTTCCAATTCTTTCCGCTATGGCCCGTGATTTACTAAGCGTCCAAGCTTCTACGGTAGCTTCGGAGTCTGCGTTTTCTCTTAGTGGCAGGGTAATATCATTACGGAGAACAAGATTAACTCCGGAAGCGGTGGAGATGTGCATTTGTTTAAAAGACCACTTAGACGCGATGGATCGTATACAAGACAAAACAAATCTTGAAGACGAAATTGCAATCGAATCTAAAGTACACGATGAAGAGGTAGAAGAAGGAGTATCTTCTGGTATATCCGACGAAGAATTAGCATTTGATGAAGCCTCCCGAAGAAAATAGACGATTAATGAGTTAATGTATTTTTTAAGTTGTTTTAATAATAAATAATCTTTTAATGAGTTATATATGTTTTTTTGATGTTGTTATACATGTTTTTTAATGTTGTTATAATAATAATAATAACAATAATAATAATAACTATAATAATAATAATAATAATAATAATAATAATAATAATAATAATAATAATAATAATAATAATAATAATAATAATAATAATAATAGTAATAATAATAAGAACAATAATAATAATAATAATAATAATAATAATAATAATAATAATAATAATAGTAATAATAATAATAATAATAAGAATAATAATAATAGTAAAAAAAAAAAAAAAAAACCCGGTTGTACCCGGTTCTGGACCCGACCCGGTCCGGACCCGACCCTAACCGGGTAGGCCGGGTAGGGTTTTCCCCTCATTCAACCCGGGTCGGGTTCGTACCCGGGTTCACCAATACCCGGTTCTGGAAAAACCCGGCCGGACCGAACCCGGTTTGAACCCGGTTCCGGGTCCGGCCCAATACCCGGTTCGTGCACCTCTAGTGTAAACCGGTAGCTTATGCATCGGTTCACACACACACACACACACACACACACACACACACACACACACACACACACATATATATATATATATATATATATATATATATATATATATATATATATATATATATATATATATATATATATATATATATATATATATATATATATATCTATATATATATATATATATATATATATATATATATATATATATATATATATATATATATTTACAATGTTTTCAGAACCGGATCGGACGTCGAACCGGACGCCTTACTGGTTTGGTGGTCGGACCGGTTGGACCGGATTTAACTATATTTTAATTATATTTATATATGTAAATATGTAATTAAATATTTGTTGGAAATAAGGGTGTGAAAGGGAGTCTCTCTAACATCCTTGTCCCACATTGGTGTGACAAATGAAACATTATGTGTTTATATGTGATAACAAAGTGAAAGGTATTGAATGTCTTTATGATACCTTTTACACCATGACTTACCCACGCGCAGGGGGGTGCAAATACAATTATTTTGGTCCTTTTTACCTTTGATGGAACTAAATTAAATGACTTTTTCTAACCTATGTCATCTTCTTTTTGTATAGTTAATTACTTATTTTCATCAAATTTATAACGAATATCACAAACATGTAAATACACATAATACCTTCCTCATAACTTATAATTTAAAGACAACATATTATATCATATTTGATATTAGCACGTATTGTGATCAGGTTGTAACTCATATAATTAGCATATGGGAATCTGTTACATTTTTCTATAATTAAACACCTAGTCTCACTATCAACCGAAAGTAGTTGATATTCATCTCTCATATGATACAAAGCATATGCGGGTACGAATATTATTAATCGTTTTAATACATTTCTACAATTGACTCGGTTGTTATGCTAGCGAAATTTGTGAGAATATGCTGCTTAATTATAGTTTCAATACTCTTTTCCATACTATATATACACACATTTGATTTAACATCCATTTGAACAACAACAAACAAACAAACAAACAAACAGAGGAGATCAATGGAGAGATCAGGTAATTTGCACGTTCTAAACGCGCTCGACGGGGCGAAAACGCAATGGTATCACTTCACCGCGATTGTCATCGCGGGCATGGGGTTCTTCACGGACGCGTATGATCTGTTTTGCATCTCGTTGGTCACGAAACTGCTTGGTCGGATTTATTATCATAAAGAAGGATCACCGAAGCCCGGGAGTTTACCCCCGCAAGTCTCTGCGGCCGTGAACGGGGTCGCGCTCGTGGGAACGCTAGCGGGGCAGTTGTTTTTCGGGTGGCTTGGTGATAAACTCGGGCGGAAGAAAGTGTATGGTATTACGCTTATACTTATGTGTGTTTGTTCTATCGCGTCTGGTTTATCATTTGGTAGCCAACCGAAAGGGGTTATGACCACTCTTTGCTTTTTTCGGTTTTGGTTGGGGTTCGGGATCGGGGGTGATTACCCGCTATCCGCGACCATCATGTCCGAATATTCGAATAAGAAAACTCGTGGCGCGTTTATAGCGGCTGTGTTCGCCATGCAAGGATTTGGGATCTTGGGAGGGGGAGTTTTCGCGATTATGATGGCTGCGATTTTCGATAGTAAGTTTAAAGCGCCTCCGTATGAGGTTGATCCGGTAAAGTCTACGGTGCCAGAAGCCGATTATGTTTGGCGGATTGTTCTAATGGCCGGGGCTCTTCCCGCGCTGTTAACTTACTACTGGAGGATGAAGATGCCCGAAACAGCTAGATTCACTGCACTAGTGGCGAAAGACGGTAAAAAAGCAGCTTCGGACATGTCTAAAGTTCTCCAAGTCGACATAGAAGCCGAGCAAGAAAAGCTTGATGAAGTCCTGGTGAATTCGAAATACACTTTCGGGCTTTTAAGCAAAGAGTTCTTGAAACGCCACGGGCTGCATTTGCTCGGAACAACGAGCACTTGGTTCTTGCTGGACATCGCGTTTTACAGTCAAAATCTCTTCCAAAAAGACATTTTCACAGCCATTGGATGGATCCCGCCAGCAAAAACCATGAACGCTGTTCATGAAGTTTACAAGATCGCGAGAGCACAAACGCTTATCGCCCTTTGCAGTACTGTCCCCGGATACTGGTTCACCGTGTTTCTGATAGACAGAATCGGACGGTTCACAATTCAACTAATTGGTTTCATAATGATGACAATATTCATGTTTGTTCTAGCATTCCCTTATAACTACTGGATTAAACCCGAACACAATTTAGGATTCGTGGCGATCTACTCGTTAACTTTCTTCTTCGCGAACTTCGGGCCAAATGCCACTACTTTTGTCGTCCCAGCCGAGATTTTTCCAGCAAGGTTCAGGTCAACTTGCCATGGGATTTCTGCAGCATCAGGGAAAATGGGAGCCATAGTTGGGGCCTTCGGGTTCTTGTATTTGGCTCAAAGTAAAGATCCCGCGAAGGCGGATGCAGGGTATCCACCAGGTATCGGAGTGAAGAACTCGTTGATCTGTTTGGGTGTGATTAATCTTTTGGGAACACTGTGCACTTTTCTAGTGCCTGAATCAAAGGGAAAATCTCTCGAGGAAATGTCTGGTGAGCATGAAGAGGACACCAATGCGACACGAGCCTAAATGATGTCCGGTGAGCGCGAAGAGGACATCGGTGAGACACGAGCCTAAACGCTGCTGGAGCAACATGAGTGCCTGCTTTTCTCTTTTCTTTTTGAACTGTGTTATTGAGTCCTTAATTGCTATTTTAGAAAGTATGCAGCATTAGAGAAAGAAACATTCAGTCTCAGTAAATTGCTATTTTAGCCCCTTTTAACTTGTTTAACCCGTTCAACCCATTTGACGCGTTTTCTTTTAAGCTAGTTTTTATTTATATGCTGCCTGTTTAACCATGTAAAACAGGACGTGGTCCGAATTGAACAAACGAACAATTTATAATTAAAGGGATTACGGGTCAAAGTTGACACCTCTATAACAAAATAACAGCATACTGCATACAGAAGATGATAGAATCAGAAGCCAACTATATTGATGTATACAACTGGTCACTGAATACATAATAATTTCTAAGTAAACATTAGGGTAGACTTCATATTGTAGGCTTGTAGCGCGTTGCCATTTATTTGAAACATAACTTTCTTCTGCTAGAAGGAAGTGGAGAAACGGTTTGCACGTACAGGAAGCTGGAAGAAATGAACAATGGTTCGAGAAAGCTAACCGATTAGTACACGCGTTCCTTGAGCACATCGAGCTCCATTTCTGTAGGGTCAGTAGCTTGAATCTCATAGTGGACCCCATCGAGCTCGTGTCTGAGCCTATCTTTTGATGTTGCATATAACATTTTGGCTCGAATCCTAGACGTTGAAGGAGACCTAGACAACATCACAATCACGCAATAAATAGTTTAGGAATCAAACTAGTACCAGAGCCCAGATTTCCAATCAGGGTATGCACTATCATAACAAGTTTTAATCCCCAAATAACAATTTTGTGCTCTCTTTACACTAAAAAAGATACAATCTTTATAACGAACACACGTGGATCACGTAGAAAGATAAAGAACTACCAAGCAACAAAGAAGGAAAATCTTGAAAATCGGTACCAAATCCAAGATTTTCAATCAGGGTATGAACTATCATAACAGGTAAATAACATTTTTTTCTAACTTTTATTGTTTTGACACTGCAAAACAATATAATCTTTACAAAGAAGGCACGTGGATTACATAAGAAAATAAAGAACTAATTTAGCAATGAAGAAGAAGATCTTGAAAATCAGTAACAAATTCAAGATTTCCAATGAGGGAATGCAACATATTCCAATAAAGGATGCAATTTAATACCAATTATGGTTAATTTAGTTTCTACACTAGAAAATGAAACACTTTTTTAAGGGTATGCTTGTGTATCATATAGGAAATTAAAGAAAGCTAACCATGCAATAAAGAAAATCTTGCTCTTTTGACAGTTCTCAGACGTGACAAAGTCGAAGTCAAAGATGGCATATCTGCAATCATTTTCGGGCAAAGCCAATGTAAAATCTTCATAACTTTCAGCAGGATTACCAGTCTTCTCTACAACAACTTCGTTTTTCTTCTCGTCGATTTTAAAAATCACATACCGGTGTGCCTTCTTTCTTTGCAGCTCCAAGAAAGTGTCTTTACAGTGATCAGCAACACCCATTCCAGATAAAGCATTCTTCTGTGAATCAATAGTGTTATGTGTAATAATTCATAACAAAAGTAGTTCTAGAAATCAAACTATATGCAAAAAGATGGAACTTTCAAATTCTAAGCGAACACCAAGCTGATATTGGCATGATTTAAAACTTGGATAATAACATAACCCAAATCACACCATGCTCTAGATATTGGATGTGTTTGGATTGTGTTTTAAAAGTTGATTATATCATGGAACAATCAAAACTAGCTTTCGTTTGATGTTATAGTAATCCACTTGTCTGATTGTCCAGCAAATTTTAATCATATAAAGATTTGCATGTAAATGAGTCAAATGACCCCTCAAATCAACATATAATCAAAATCAGTTTTGTTGCAGCTACTAATCACATAACATGAATCAGTTCCACTATATCCAAACACTCACAATTATTTGACACGTGATACCGCGATAATCAAGTAATCCATTTGTATTAGGAGCTCAATTCGATGAAAACAAACAGGTTTTAGTCAAATTCAATATTGATTTGTGAAATTATGAGTTTCATTCATGCAGTTCTCAAAACTAAACACCTTTAAACATGATCCCCTTTAAGATCAGAACATAACTTATCAATGGCTAATGGATTACACCAATTGCATACCCCAGATAGCAAATACCCAAATCAACCAAATTTCCCCAATTATGACTACCCAAAAAGAAGATAATATCTAAAAATCAAACAACATCCATACATTAATTGATAGCACAAAACCCACATCCATACATTAATTGATAGCACAAAACCCTTCTGATAACCATCAGCAGATCATAAGCAAGCGAAAAGGGGGGCTTTTAGGCTGATTCCATTATCAATTTACAGACATAAAGTAAGTGAATTGTACAAGAAGATGAAGTGTACATACCCCTCCTCTGAATCTGAACGACATGATCAATCTTCGAACTTGAGCCCAAATCGAAGCTGAAAGATCAAGAAATGAAGTGGGTATACGTGTTTATGGATGAGGATGATGATAGAGATGAAATTGAAGGAAAATTGGTTTCAAATTACGTGAAGATTAAGATGATGTGTGGGTAATTGGGGATGGTGCGTAGAATCAACGCTGCAAAAGTGAGTTGATTGGGTAAACTCATGTGTAGTTATGGGCTCCATCAACATCGCCTGGTCTCCGCGTCCCCGGTTTACAATCCCACGTGGGACTATCTAATTTAATTTTTAATACACCAAAATTTTCAAGTGCCGCGTCGTTATTTTCTACTGTGTTCACGTTATCGTCACCTAAACACTAATTAAAATTGTTCATGTGTCACTAATACAATAAATTATAATTTCGTAGAAACTTTGACTTTAAAAATGTTTACTTAATAACAGTGGCGGTGCTTGAACATTCCCGTAGGGGGAGGCGGGGGCGAAATTAATTTTTTTAAAGGGGCGAACTCGAGTTTTATATAAAAATTTACACTACCGAGCCAAAAATTTACACTACTGGAATAAAGTTTAACACTACCGACGAAAAAAAAGGGGGTCGCCCAACTGTGCTTCGCCATTGCTTAATAACACTCATTTAATACCATCCTAATCAAGATAACTTTTTGTTAAAATGTAGTGTTTGCGTATTTCATATAGCTCGTTTATACTAAGCTCAAACTCATATATATAAAGTTGGTTCTTGTCATCTTTTCTTATCATGTTAAATTCACACCAGATGTTGATTTTAAGATTTTATTTAGTCAATAAGAATATATTTTGTTTTCAAAGACTTAAATCAAGAAGTCGATCATTTATTTTATCATAATGAGGTCATGTACATTAGTACGGGTGCTAGAAAAATGTAATAAAATCATAGAATCTCAAGAAGATACGTCATAGAAGATAGTTATTACATGGAGAAGATAATGAACATGTTCCCAAGCCGATGAAGAGTTTTGATGGTCCCTAGTTATTTACCAATATGTGAAAATACAAACATTTTACATGTTTAGTTTAATAAATTATTAAAATATATTAAATTATAATATTTTTATTATATCTTATCTTAAAATATAATTTTATATTTTTTTATTTTTATTATTTATAATTTTTTAAATTTTTAAAATTTTGTTATTTATTATTTTATTGGTTGTTAATGACATGTAATACACAACATATTAATAAAATCTAATGATTTTAATATGTTTAATTTTTTTACACATATATTACATGAGTGTCTAACCTAATAAATTAAAATTTAGTCTAATTAATTTAAAAAGATGATAAATATCAAGCCTAGTTTAGAAAGTACTTTGCTTACAAGTAATTATTTGGCTTTGTTCCTTTTAAATTAATTACTTCCTATCTGATCTAGTTTCAATTCTTTCAACTTAACTTCATTTCAATCACTTTTACATTCAGAATGTTCATTCCACCAATCTTTGACTTAATATGACTAAAAATTTTTATAAAAGGTCTAGCTTGTTTTAGAGCATTCACAATGGAATCCTTAAAAATATGTGAGTGTGTTTGGTATATTATATGAAATGGTTTTGAGTGGTTGTGAGTGAAGGAGAGAGAAAATGTTATTGTGGATTGGTATATTTGAAGAATCACTGTTCAATCCTTATAATTTTTTTAATATTTTTAATAGTGGTTGTGAGTGGAGGAGAGATAAAAAAATAATGATAAGGGTATAAAAAGTATTATTTAATTGAAAAGGAGAGAGAAAATATAGTGATTTTTAGTGTAATTATATAGACATGTAAAGTCTTATTTCATCCTATAGACATTTTAGTTTTATAAAAATATTTTTAAGAGTTTATACACTGTTATACAAAATTTAAAAGTATCAATATATATATTTAAGCATATAATAAGTTTATTTAAATGTTTATATACTATTGTTTAAAGTGTGTAAGCCACTTACAATGATATGTCTAACGTATAGCCGGCCCTGAGGGCGTGCAGGGTGGGTGACCGTCTAGAACCCGATCTCCATGGGGCCCGAAATTTTTGGAATTCTTTTTATATCTATAGCATTTAATAAAACAAAGTTTTTTTTGCCACTTGTCATACTCTTAACCCATGATTTTGCCACTTATCCTTCTTCTAAACACTACACATTAATTTTCCCTCCAAAAGAGTATTGTAGTAATTTAAACACTCATACAAATTTATCTCTTTTATTAAAAATAAATTTTATTAATTGTTACATTTCTCTCGCTTATCTAGATTTTTTAAAATCAAACTACCTTTTTTTAGAAATAGATTTATTAAGAAGATTAAAAAATCACATCTTTTGATTAAAACCAAAATAGTAAAACAAAAAAAAATTATATAATATGAAATTTTCTAAAACAGTAAATATTTTTAAACAAAATATTTAAAATCGTTTTGTTTTTAAATATATAAAAATATAATTAAAAAAATAATTTTATTAAAACAACCAGAATAAACGTGACATGATTGTTTTATTAAAATAAAAAATAATTATTTTATTTCTTCAACTATTACGTATATATAATTTTAATTATATTTTATATTAAAAAATATAAAAAGATAATTAAAAAATAGTTTTATTAAAACAACCAGAATAAACATGACACGACAGTTTGATTAAAATAAAAAATAATTATTTTATTTCTTCAACTATTACGTATATATAATTTTAATTATATTTTATATTAAAATATTATATTGTAACTATTCGTGTTTATTACTAATTATAATCCCTTTCACAAATGGGTTTTTAGCCTATCGATTGATCTATCTGTCTATCTAAAAAAACTAAAATAAACGTGATACGATTGTAAAATTCATCATAGTAATTTTTTTATTTCTCTATATTATTATTAATAATATTGAATACTAATAATATTACTTATACCATTTTCAATTTAAAAAATATATAACTTAATATTTTAAAAACATATATTTTTATTAAATCACACTTTTTTTAAAAAAAAAGTTTTATAAAATACAAAATACAACGAACTATTTTTTTAATTCATTTTTCTTAAAATAAAATATTTAAAAATCACAGTTATTTTATAAAACAAAAGTTTAAGAAATTGCGTCATTGCTTGTTTACTTAAAGTAGCTATTTATACGTAATTATATATCGTATTTTATCTTCAAGCATGATTTTGTAATGCATAAATTTTTATTACTAATTATTTAATATTTTATTTATTCAATCCGTGTAACACACGGGACTAACGTAGTATAATATAAAAATATTTATATTTAAGAAAACTTATATACATTATTAAACACTTAAATCTGCCAGGTAATGAACAATCACATTAACATTTTAACTATTTTAGGACTATTAAACATTAGAGTCTATTAAATTTTTTATTTATTTTAACCGACTACCTTTTACTCATTAATAAAATTAAAATGCATTTTAAACCCAAATAAAATAACTAGTGATTTGGGGCAGGGTGGTAAAAAAATGATTGAAACACAAGAGGTAATGGCACTCGGTTGATCGAGCTAGGGGCTTGTTTTTTATTAGCACGGGCATCAAAATTTTACATATGTGTTATTAACTTTATATTATAGTGACATATTTCTTTTCTCCCAAGGCCTATAATCTTTTAATGATTCTTGAGACGACCCTGGTCTAACGTATAACGGTGAATTCAAGTTGTTAACATTTGATGCATTAACAAATTATATTACTAACCAATTATAGTGGTGCAGCTAATGTAAAATAATTCTTTATTAAGATACTTGGAAATGTGCAAATAAAATGGTTATATATATATATATATATATATATATATATATATATATATATATATATATATATATATATATATATATATATATATATATATATATATATATATAGGGTTAGGATCTTTTCAGAACTCCTAAAGATCAAGAGAACTACGAGAACTCATCCTATCCATTGATTATAATAAACCATTTGACATTTAGTTCCCTTATTTGCAGCATCTCATTAATTTCAAAATTAAAAAATTCCAACTATAAATAATTTCCTAAATCCAAATCGACGAAAATCATTTCCTATTGAAAAAGAATCAAGATCACAATATGTCCGCTACTAGTTTCTTTCATCATAATCGAGGCTAATGTTTTGAAAATAAAGTTATTTAATTAATGGATCCATATATGGTTGAAAACATCATAACCTTAAAGGTTATGTTTGTTTGTAACCTGCGTAATATTATAAAGCAACATGCAAAAGGTTTTTCGGGTGGATTATGACTCACCTGGCTAGTATATATTTCTCTTTTCTTTACAATGAAGATGAGTTGAAGATGAGATGATGATGCCGTTCATGGAGATGACGATGGTGGTGTAAATGGTTTTGGTTTTGATTTTTTTTAAAGACGAAGATGACGATGAAGTTGCATGTTACTTGAGAGGTTTTCCTTATGTGTGATTAGGGTTTTGATTATGTAGAAAGATTTTAAAATTATGAAGTTGTTCAACTTACATTTATGTATAGTTTTATGTATACGTAAACGTATGTGTAAGCTTGTTTACGTATTCGTAAACGTATTTGTAAGCTTGTTACCTATATACGTGAACGTATGTGTAAACTTGTTTATGTATGCGTACACGACAAGCTTAATTTTTATGATTATGTATATGTAATGTAAATCATAGTTATATCAAGAAATTTGGTTATTGTTTTCAGTTTGTGGGTGTAAATTTGTTTATGTATATGTAAATTAAATTATATATATGTAAGCGAATAAAAATATGCGTAAGCTAAATGTAGTTTGCAAATATGTTTTTAAGGTATTGTAATTTCATACAACTATGTAACATTTCAATTAATTACTTTTTCATACATTATTATATTTATGTAAATAATTTATATTTATGAATCTTTTAAATTGGTTATATTTTTATGCATGATTACAAATACATAACTTTTGAACTAGTTTTCGTTATTACTTTTTATATTTAATTACATATATGTAAAATCATAAATAAGTTTGAGTTAGATGTGTAAATATATAAAATTAATAAATTTATAAATATGAGAGATGAGAGAGAATCATTTAATTAACTAACTAATTGGAAAGAGAAATAACTTAACATTACTAATATACCCTTTTTCTTTATATTAACCCTATTAAATGAAGTATTAATTTAAAATTTTGATCTTGTTTAATCACAGCCATTGATCAAAACAATCGGCGGTTAATATTAGTTCTACGAGTTCTCATTTAAAATGAAGTCTTGTAAAGAACCTAACCCTATATATATATATATATATATATATATATATATATATATATATATATATATATATATATATAGGGGAGAGATCAAATGAAAACCACTATTATAATTGAAAAACATAAAAACCAACTTTAACCAATCAAAAGATGTTAATATTAAATTTTTAATATTTCATTTAAAGGGTATATTAGTAAATTTCATTATAATCTAACTATGGTAAGTTTTCACAAATAGACTAAATCTCACTTTTTTCTCACTGCAAATTGACTTTCATCTATATAATTTATTTTGATTTTAAATTTTATTTTAATATTTAGAATCAATCTCCATACTCTTGCAAATCTCTCTATTAGTTTAACTCATCAGCAACATTTTTTTAAGGTTCCATTTACTAAAAAATCAAGTTTATATAGAAAGAGACGACGATATATGTGAGGAAAAGGTGGTGGTCGTCGGAATGAAGATGAGAAGCTGATCAAGTACACGATTGCAACATTAATCTTCAAATATTTGATCAAACTAATGATGCATGGCTTCAAAATTATGATATTTATGATTTTCATATTCATTATGATCATGAATTTGAATTTCAATATATCACATCAAGAATTAGAATAAAATTATAGATTTTGTGATACCTAAAAACACACACTAACATGTGTTCTTGGTGTTCATAATAAAAAAGATGAAGATTTGAAAGCCTAGCTAGTTACATATACGTATTTCTATATTTTTTTCTTTCAAAATTGAACTTACCAAGTTACCTGTACCATAAGATTATAGATAGCTCTAATCTTAAATATATGTAACTCTGTTGTTACTTATACGTAACACTATCGTTACGTATATGTAACTTTTTTGTTCCAATGATTATGTAATATGTAATGTAAGTTTGTTGTTCAGATAAATGTAATTCTTCTTGTTACATATACGTAACTTGGATACATCTTCTCATTTATATACATAGTTTTTGTTTTTCAATGGATTTGGTTGTTACATATATGAACTTTATTCATTACATATTGTAACTTTGGTCGGTACGTATATGTAACATGTACTCTACAAATCATTTTTATCATTTAAAACCGTAAGAAACAATCGTATCAATGGAGTTGGTGGAATCAATGATTTGAATATATAGAAAACGAAAAAGCAGTTATAGTATACTATTATTAATACAGAATAAAGAACAATTACAGTTTTCTTTTTTATAGAAATGATTTCAATTACAGTTATAGTATACCATTATTATTACAGAATAAAGAACAATTACAGTTTTCTTTTTTATAGAAATTATTTCAAAAACAAAAAAATAGTTTCTTCCTATTCTACCCCTAGCTATTAATACTTGTTATAAATATTTAAGAGAAATTTTCAAAACTACCATCTTTGGTCTTGACCCTTGATTAACATTGATCAATGGTTAAAAAATAGTTTTTAAGGTTTTCAATTATAATGTGGTTTTCAATAGAACCCTCACCTATATATATATATATATATATATATATATATATATATATATATATATATATATATATATATATATATATATATATATATATATATATATATATATATATATATATATATAGAGAGAGAGAGAGAGAGAGAGAGAGAGAAAGAGATGAGTGATCCTAAGAAAACCACATTGTTTTATGAAAACTAGAGAAAACTAATAAAACCGGTCATATAATATTATAGATTTTTTATCACCACCCTTTATATATGTGTGTATGTGTATATAAATAAGGGTATGAGTCTAATGAATACCGTAACATAATTATACATAACGTCACACATAGGTTACATATACATAACCATTTTTCATTCGGCATAGTGTTACGTATACATAAGAATCTTCATTATCGTATTTATGTTTGACATATATTTAACAAATACTTAAATAACCTTTAAACAATTAAATGAACAAAAAAATTGTGAATTATGTTATTGGTTTTCGTGGTTTTCTTTAGTTTTAACATAACTATTGGGATATATATATATATAGGGAAGGATCCTTTGAAAACTATGTTATAATTGAAAACCATAAAAACCAAGGGTTATACATATGTAAGTACATGTTAAAAAGTATACAACTAATACTTACGTATATGTAGAGGCTATATATACGTAAGTACGTGTTACCAAGTGTACAACTAAGAGTTACGTACATGTACCTCATACAAGTGACGTATATGTAAGTCGTTTCGACGTTGTTTGTAGTTTATATTAAAAATATATAATGACCTCAAAAAATAATGTTGAAACTTACTTAAATATACCTTAAACAATTAAAAAGTTAAATTAGTTATAAATTATATGATTGGGTAGCGATGGTTTTCACGGTTTTTAATTATAAACATGGTTTTATAATTACCCAAATTGCATAATGTTCCCTAAACCACATCGTAATTTCTAAAGAAGGGTCAGAAAAACGGAGATCGTAAAAAGATAAAATTGATCAGGCGAGAGAGAGAGAGAGAGAGTTCTTTGCTCGTACAATTGATCGAGACTCTAGCATTAAATTTATTTATAATTTATTTATTAAAATATAATATTTTAGGTTATTAAGAATAGTTACTATGTTTTATTAAAAAAACTAATGTGTTTCTATAATAGTTCGTTTTAAAAGACTTTATTACTCTTGGGAAATTTAGTTTAGCAATGTATATATCTCATCAAACTATCTTTTTCTTATAACATTTGGTTGTTATATAACGTTGATGTACTTCTATGTATAAAACTATTGCGATATATTGTTTCACATCATTACGAAAAGAACCCTGCAACAACGCACGGAGTTCGCTTCTAGGTTGACCATTAAAATAGTAATATCAGTCAACCCATATTGAAGTTCATGTACTTATGTTTAGCATGTAATTCATTTTTTTAATTTGATGTATTTAGATATACACATATAAATAAGTTATACTGTTTTTGTCTTTTTAAATTGATTAGTTTTAGAAAAGTATGAAGAGAAATACGACTCGGAAGTAGCTTCATGGAAAGTGATGTGTCCATTGTATTTGAAAACCGCTTTGGATGCCCGTACATTAATTTAGACTTTGAAACATGTTATATTAGGATACTAAAGTCATATAATTGTCACCCAAATATTATTTTAAAAATGGAAAGTCGAACACTGTTAAGCTATTAGCTATGTATAAGTTATAAAAAAACCGGTTTAAGTGAGGTTATTTTCCCATATTTCTATAGGTACACGCAAAGCCGGCCCTGAGGAGGGGCGGGATGGACTTCCGTCCAGGGCCCACTCGCTCAGGGGCACAAAACTTTTTAAATTTTTTTATATATATTATATATATAATTATAAAAAAATAATTATAAGGTATAATATAATTAAAAACTTTACTCAATTATGTTTTAAACAAAATATAATTTTTTGAGCCCATTTTATTAACCCAAGTTCTCAACTAATAGCCCACTAAAATAATTAAATATGATTGTAATTAAAGTCCATAAACTAATTTATTGGGTAGTCCACAATTCCACAAATGGTTGATGCTGCTGCTTGCGAACTGCTTGCTACGTGAGTACGTGTTGTTGCCTGCCGACGAAGAATAAGAACCACCGACGTCTACCTTCCACCGAATCGGCTATTCCAATATATTATATAATTCAAGGTTATTGTTTTATTGAATCGTTGTGACTCTTTAGTGTTTTTTTTAACTTTTAGTTTGCTTTCTATACTAGGGTATTTAGGGTTTGTATAATTATATAATAATGTTGTGTATGTGTTTTGTTAGAATTATATATTAGAATTTAGAATTGGGTAATTGTTTGAAATTTAAGTTGCTAGGAGAGCTTCACGAGTTATTGGTTAACTATTACGGTATGTCATTGTAATACTATGATATTGCTATGTTTATTGCTAAAACATTTGTTTTCATTTCAAAAAAATTAGTTTATATAACTTAAGTCGTTAGGGCCCATGGGCCTTTTTTTCCGGCTTGTCCAGGGCATTAAAATCATCAGGACCGGCCCTGGGTACACGTTAATGATTTATTTACATAGTTAGGATTTGGTTACTAAGTTGTAAAACTATACTGGTCACACATGTAGAGTCATAAGGTATTATTTATGGTAAAGGAGATAAATACTAGCTATACTAGTCGCACATGTAACTATGTAAGAGTCATATCATGTTATATTCTATATGGTAAATGAGATAAATACTAGCTCGTGATCTCTTATTTAACTTTCGAGTTGTAAAATGCATGACGAGTAGGGTAAAACATTCATCTGTACGGTGAGAGCCAGTTTTAGCTCGACCTATGGGATCTGTGAAGGCTTGAGCCCAATTATTATGTTTCTTGTTATTTTAAGTTATTTAACTCTAATGTATCTTTATATATACCATAGTTATGTGATTGGATTATTTGACACTGAGCTAATAAAAAGAAACTTTAGTTGTAGCTTGTGAACGTAAGTTACACTAACCTAAACACGTTATATTTTCGTGTTTCTTTTAGTGGTTTTTTTGTGTGCGAGTGAGATAGTGTTCCACTTGGCATACACTTGGCATACCTGACAGAAAATAAAACAGTGGCTAGGTGTGTGTGAGTGTTTGACTCAAAGACTCAAAGTGGTCAACGTTGCACTACTGCTGGCAAATCTTGTTTACACTCATCACCTTAAACCACCGTCAAACTCCTGACGTCCCTTCGTTCACAGCATCAACAAAAATACAAATTCCTAAATAAAAATATAAATAAATGTAATGATAAAGTGCATCTCTTAAATAATGAAATTTGAGTTTGACTTTTTTTCACAAGAGATGACATGATACATAAATTGGATGACTTTTATGATTTTTGCTAGTTTAAATACTAATGGTTTGTTTGATTCGTAGAATTTAATAGAATTCAATTGAATTGAGATCTGTATTTTATTTTTTCGTGTGTTTGATTCGTAGAATTTATTAAAATTAGAATCTAAATTTCATTCTATATATTGGATTGAGCAATGAATTGGAACATATTCCTCAAAATCTTTCAAGTACTGCATTTCAATAATCATTCAGCAAAAAGAATTGGCATCTACAATCACTTACAGTCGTCTCATCCTCTTGACCGCCACGCCCCTCCACCAATCAGCCCTACCGTCACCATCATTTGTTAATATGACAATTCAAAACTTGATTATGTTCATTTCACATCAGTTTCACGTTCTAATCATATCTGAAATTGTACACCCCTAAGTAAAAAATAGTGAATGCCTTTTAATCTATCTAACTTACTAAGCTTCAATTTTATATATAATTGTGTAAAAAAAAAGATATTCACTAGTGAATACAAGTCAATACACTATTAAAACATATAATCCATTCACTAATGTAGACAAGTAAAACTGTCCACAACGCTAAAAGACGTCCTTCTCACAAATAGTCCCGGTCAGCATGCCACATCAGCTCTCCAGTAACTTTAATATCCGAAACTATCCGAAATCCGATCAGTATCCGAATCCAAATAAATCGATCCGAATCCTTATTCGGATATTCGGATCAGATCTCATCCGAATCCGAATTCCTTATTCCGATCAGATTTCGGATATCGCAATTTTTATTCGGGTTATTCGGATTATTCGGATATCCGAATAATCCGAATAAGACTTCAACTATATTTCTAGCCCAATACTTATTACTCAACTATCTATCATGTTTTCAACTCAATACACAAGAATATTTACACATTCTAGTCATAATCTTAAATAATTATGCAATAATCGACCGTCGTTCTAAATTAGAGATTCTAATCTTCGGGTTCCATACAATTACCTATTATGTTTTAATTTTGAATTTGCATACAAGTTAAAAAAATTAGTTTTATATCTTTTATTGTGATTTTCAACTTATAAAATATTAAAATAAAAATTAGCAAAAAAAACAAAAAACAAAAAATAGAAAAAAATTGTTATTTGGTTTATTCGGATTATTCGGATATATCCGAATCCGATCCGAATTGAATTCGGATAGATTCGGATCGGATAGAAAAATCCTTATTCGGATCGGATCGGATTTCGGATAGGGTCCTGAAATTTTCAAATCCGAATAATCCGTTATCCGATCCGATGAACACCCCTAATCCTTCCCACAAATAACCATTAAAAAAATAAAGCAACACACATTTTTGTGTCGTGGGCTCCACAAAATGCATCCATGGAGCGCCCTTGGCAAAGGGCGGGTGAAGGACGGATGGGTCTGCACAACGCAACCCTTTCGAAGCGCGGCACAAGCGGGGCTAAGAGCGGTGCGTTGTGGATAGTCTAAACACCTTACAAACACACTATTTGAAACTATAGAATACCCACAACTAGATAAGTAAATATATGTGTTCGACGGTTGATATACTATCTGTATAATAAGTTCTTACGTTTGGAACGATTCTAAATTAATCTATCTCATTATGTGTCACTCGTTGGATTTGAACCTTTGACTTTTAATATAGAGTTAACACACCTTATCATTCTAACACTTCTTTTGAAACATATGTAATCGTCAATACAAGCCACTAACCAACTTGTTTGAATATGTTACAAGATATTATTGGATAAAAGATAATTCATCAAGATGATAAAGTGATAATCACTTTCAAATTTCTTCTTATTAATATTAAGTTATTAACAGGCTGTGGTCAACCTGGCTGCACCCCACCTGGACCCTCACTCCACTTTCCTTATTTAAACCATCCATTCTTTTCACATTTCATCTAACCTTCAAGAACTCCATTAACACACAAACACTTGAACAAAAATGGTCAGAGCTCCATGCTGCCAAAAGACAGGTTTAAATAAAGGCCCATGGAGTCGCGAAGAAGATCGAATCCTCATTGATTATGTTAACCGCCATGGTCATCCGAATTGGCGCGCTCTTCCTAAACTCGCTGGTAATCACAAAAACATGATCACCAGAAGAAAGATCGACCGATCTTTCTTTTGTGTTCTTGTTGATCATCAAAAAGAACTGAAAGGGATTATAAAATCTAACCTTTTTAAAATTGGTGTTGGTGTTGATGTTGTCAGGTTTGTTGAGGTGCGGGAAAAGTTGCAGGTTAAGATGGACTAATTATCTACGACCCGATATTAAAAGGGGAAACTTTAGTAAAGAAGAAGAAGAGACTATCATACAATTACACACACTTATGGGAAATAGGTGTGTTCGTGTCTCCAAACACTCATCAAATATTAGTTTTATGAGCTTGTAATTTTATGTGTCTCATCTATTTACATATCATGTGATGGTGATATTTGTTGCAGATGGTCGGCTATTGCTGCAAGATTACCTGGAAGAACAGATAACGAGATAAAAAACGTTTGGCATACACATTTAAAAAAGAGAGTTAAAGTAGAACATAACCCTAATGATACTAACACATGTGAATTTCAACAAGTAGAGACGAATTCGTGTAGTAAAACAAGTTACAATCAAGTTGATTCGCCACAACCTTCGTGTACCGATGTATCATCAGTGACTATTAGTACACATGATAACGTATGTATGGAAGATAATCACATGGTTTTCGAGAACTTCCCGGAGATGGATGATGAGTTTTGGTCGGAGGTTTTTTCCGGTGGGGATTCCGGCGAGTTAGGAGAGGCCTATGAAAGCATTGGTCAACATCCAAGTAAAAGTGCGTACCAGTCAAATATGCACGATGACATGGACTTTTGGGTCAACTTATTTAAAAGAGGAGAAGAATTGCTATATATATAAAGTACGAAAAAAATTGATCTTTATGTGTTCTAACAATTGTAGTTTTAGTGAGGAACCATTAAATTTGTTAAAACACAAAATAACATTAAGTATTAGAGTAACATGTATGATTGTTCTTGTTTTTTGTTCTTGTTTTTTTCTAACGGTAAATATAACTGAGTAAACTACACGGATAGTATTTGTAGTATGTTCAAATTATGATTTTGGTCTCTATGTTTGGGAAACTACAAGCTTAGTCTCAAATTATACAAAAACATAACATATTTAGTCTTTGATTTGGATGGGGTTAACTTTTTCATTAATTTTTATAAAAATGACCAAAATACCTTAAGTTAAGAAAATAAAAAATAAAAAAAATGATTATATTAGACACAATTTTTTTTAATTAAAATTTTACCCCGATTCACTCTACACCTCCATCACCACCACTGTCATTGGAGCACCACCACTACCATTGACCGCTCCTTTTGGGAGCCTGACTAGGTTCGTCACAACCCAATCAATTGCTTTTTCCCTACCAATGATGGATAAACAAATGAATGAAATATTTCTTTATTCAGAACAATAAGTGACTTGAAACAATTGTTGTTGTGGACATCGTTGCGAGGAGAGTGAACACTATGGTTAAGAAAGAACTTGAATCGACGAGGGCTCGATTCGATTACTATCCTCTTGTGACGAGATTAAGGGCCTTAGATTTATATTTACCAAGTTCATTGTTAAGTTCAAAACATATTACATTTAGATTTAGTATTAGTTTACATAATTACATTTATTTATTCATTGTTGAATGCTAGAAAGGTTTTAGAACCTTGCACAATAGATGCAAGAGATTGATAATGGAGTAGGTCTGTTTATAAAAGCTCGTAATCGTAATTTTATGCATCTTAAGATTAAACTTCTTTCCTCTTAGATGGATGGAAGACACCTTATCTACTAGTTCGTCCCTTTGGGATGATAATAGAGTAGATATACGATAAAAAACGCTATCTACAACACTTCAAATATCAAATGTGTTACAGCTTGATTATTCGTAACAATGAAATCCTAATTAGTTTCTAAAAACAACCCAAAAAGCCTAGTATATCTATAATTGTTTTTTTGTATGACAATGGTTATCGGATATGTTTACTCGTGAAACGTTTGAAGTTGGTTGAAAAACAAGGAGACATGTATATCGGTAGTCAAAGCATGTCAAACTAAAATTATATAAAAAAAGAATCAAAGGGAAGTCAATAAATCAAATATTATTTGGTGGAATAAACAATGTTTAAAGTTGATCACGACCGGGATAAAACCTTTTTATATTTTATAATTTGCACCCAAATTTATTTATTTTAACATATGGTCGTGTTTTTTAATTGTCGTATATTCGTAGTCTTATTATATTTACTTGGATAATCAAATAACACTTAATATAATATTGATAGTATTTGATGATACATGTGTGACGACCATGTATGGTTATTGGGAGTGGTCTCGAAGAGTTTGTTACGTATGTGGGCCAAATCCTTCATGCAATTGAAGGTGTGTTTTATCAACGACTAGAATTGATGATAATGGTTGTACCTTGGTTGTGCGACACGTGTGCGCATTTCACGTTGTCATGGATCAACCCGATCCCTTGGTTCTATGTTTGGGTCTTTAATCACCTTACATCCACATTTATATACTAATTAGCAACTTTGTGTTGCATTGGTGGTTGTACTATATGCATTAGAGTTTGTACTTGTCTTTTGTTTAATTTTCTTTTTATTTTATTTTTTATTTTAAATCCAATATTTTATGTCTTTTATAATTTAACCCTTATAATTTATCACTTTTAACTTTGGTTGCCTATTCTTTTCTTCTTTTACAAAATTTTCGTATACATTTCGCTCTAAATTTTGAGAGATAATACGCCATAACGTTCATATGTGGTTCAACGTTGTTACGTCTATTTTTTCCTAGTTAACAGCCTGGTTGCAACGTCCGGATCCTAGATCGACTTAGCTATTGTTTTTAAAGTTTTACGTTTCACAAGCGTGGTTCAGTGTTTTAACATCTACTTTCCGCTCAATTTTATTTTTTACGTTTTTATTCTTTTTATACATTTTTTCTGGCATTGGCGATCGCTGATGTTAGTATGACGTTGATGCTATTTGACATGATTTTACGCCCCCACCGCAAAGCGGATGGCTCAATACTAGTTGTTAATTAAGAGTTAACTTAATTTATCAAAAAACAAAAATTTAAGTGCGTTTTTAGGTTAGTTTGATTTAACCGTTATCTAAGTGGATCACTGGACACACATATTTACTTCCTATGTGATGTGATGGGTCATTAATTTATCAGACGGATTGTTTTAAGACATGATATACGTACATTTTGATTTCATGATAATTAGATTAATAAGTATTTAAATCAATATTTAAGTCAAAAATGGCCAAAAGAAGATATCCAAATTGGCTTGATTTTTATTTGTCATGAAAGTTCTAAAATATCTAACAAGTATTAAAATATCCAAGTGGTTTTATTCATTATAAAAACCAGTTTATTATACTTATTGTTTCAAAATGAATAGTGACCGGCTTAATTATATTATTTATAAATGAAAGCCTTAAGTTTTGTTCTAACAACCTTGACTCTAAATTTGTAACGATTAAAATGGTCAGTAAATCCAACTGGTAGGCTGTTTGAATTAATTAACTAAATTATATGAATATATGGTTGATAGTGAAATAAAATTATAAAATGACTAGTAGGAAAAAAAAATTATATATATACTAATTACCAACATTTGTATGCATTAAAGGTTGTACCATATGTTTTATTGGTTGTATTTATTTTTTTAATCTTTAACTTTTTTATTTTAACCCAAATACTTTTACATATTTTATAATTTAGCCCTAACATTTTATTACTTTCAAATTTGGTCCCCTATAATTTTTATATTTTACAAATTTTCCGGTTTACGTTTCGGTCTAAATTTTACAAGTTAAAACGTCGTAGTGTGCATGTGTGGTTCAACGTTTTTACGCTTATTTTTCACCCGTTTAACGGTCTCATCGCAACGCGCTGGTCCTAGATCAACTTGCTTATTGTTTTATATGTTTTATGTTTCGCCTGCGTGATTCAACGTTTTTACGTTTACTTTTCATTCGGTTTTATTTTTTTCGTTTTTTATATATTTTTTATGAGCTTTTTGGTGTTTGTGGTCACTGGCGTGATGTGTCAGATGCTATGTGGTATGGTTTTACGTCTCCGCTGCAACGCGGGGGCTGTATTCTAGTTATCTTCAAAAATCAAAATCATAGGAATTTCAATGGTTCTTACGATACAATGTATGTAGTCATAATCATCCTTAACGATCAGAAACAATAATGAATGCAGAAATTTTTACTTGTTTTACGTTTAAAATATGTTTTAATTAATCGATGCTACTCAAATGCAATACATGTGTAACATTTAAAAAACGAGTATAATGTAATAAGGTATTATGTAATGATAGACCTATCCTCTGGACCAAGGGTCTAACACTTCAAGCCACTTTTAGTGGACCCAATCCATTATTGAATTAACCCATTAGGGTTAAAGCCAGAGGACCCTATAAACAAAAAAATTCATCCATTGCAAAAATATACTGACTTGAGCGTCAGAGTGTTTTGAGACAAAAACTATCATGCCCCGCGAACAAGAATTTCCTACGATTGCAGGTAGATTATGACTTGAGAGGAGCGAATTGAAACCGACACCATGCCCTATGCAGACAAGTCTAAACCGGAATTTTCTTCTCCTTGCACTAAAGTCATTAACCTCAGCCAACCGCGTGGGTTTTGGCTTCAACGTTTTAAAAAACTGACAAAATATATATAATAATTAGTAGGTCCGCCTCTAATATTTAGCGTTATATAGATGTATGCAATGTCATATGAAAGTTTAAATTCAATCCTACTTGCCCTTTGTATATAGTTTCTATGATTTCTCATTAGTAAATGTGATAACCCTTATATAGAGTAAGATTCATATTAATATGAAGATGTTTTCGGAGATCGCTAATGACCTTCTATATGAAGTTATCACTGACCTTCTATATGAAGTTATCACGATGAGAATGCGACATAAACGAATAGAGAAACTAGAAAAAAATATATAAATTCAAATGAATGTAAGATCTACGTTAAAACACTTTCGAAATTATCTTTGAAAAAATTATTAAAACCAGGTCAATAAGGACGATAAATTTCTAAATTCTAATGATTATATATTTGTTTGAAATTGAAAATTTAATAATAAAAAGACAGAGGAACCACGTGAAGCACTAATATTTATTAATTTTATAAAACTCATAAATGTATATAATTATATAGTGGGTAACCCACGCTTCGTAGTGGGATACGATCTCCACTCGCTCATACATACATACATACATATATATTATTGAACACTTAAAAATAAAAAGAAAATGAAACACACGTGCTTTTGTAAAAGCCACAACGTTGATGATATTGTTAAACTCGTATTTTTTGGTTTTATGCTTATTTTTACAAGTT